>CAUOFW020000337.1:0-240100 GCA_963454935.2 Ilex paraguariensis
AATAGATTCGCGGCTGCCGACATGGAAAAGGATCGTGTTAGCAGAAATTCAACCCAAACCTGACCCAAACGGACGCATTTATAAGGCCTCCAAACCCTAATACTTTTCCCATCTACCACTATTCTTCTTCTTCTTTCCTTTTCTCTTCAAACGATTCACTCTCTGCACACTCCATGGCCACACACTCCACAGATACCAACATTTGTTTCATGTTTTGTATTTTGATGTTGTATTTGCTTATGGGTTTCTTTCTTCTGTTTGCACTTACGCAAAAGGGTTTCCATGCTAATAGAAACCATGATTTTTTGTAAAAAAAAATGATTAAATATGCATTTTATTTGTAGTGTTTCGGCAGATGAACGGATCTCTCTCACTCTCAAACCATAAACCACTCTACTACTACTAGTAAATTCGACACATTGGGGACAATGTTCAATTTAGGTTGGGGGTGAGAAATACGGTTTGTATTAACACAGATTTGTGAGTTTAGTATTTTGTCTTGATAGTATTTACACAGTTTTCTTGCTTATATTTTGCATTTATATTGTCTTTTAAAAAAAATGATGATCATGCCTTTAAAGGTAGCTTCAATCATCTTTGTAACTGGCAGACATTAAAGAACCAGATAGGGTGTCTTAAGCTTAGCAAAAATGGATGATAAGATTTTTTGGTTCAGTTTAGGCGTTCTATGCACATTTCCATATGATGTGCATTCTGCGATAATGAAAAAAAGCAAGATTGATGAGAAAAATTGAAATTCGAAAAGAACAAGCAAAACCACTGTGTGGAAGAAGCACTTTTGCTAAACATTGTCATGCCAAATGACTTGGTGCATGTAAACAATGTGGCAGAATCTTTCACATGAAGGAATACAATCAGTGTTCTGAACCAATTTTTGGTCGCGCACTCGATCGAGTAGACTGGATAGTGAATGAGTAGAGTAAGGATTATATTGAAACGCCATACTATATCAGTCCTATATTTACACGTTATATGCGACAAGAAATTGGAAGATTCACTGATTGTTTGAATGACATAGAGACAAGGTAACACTCATAATAAATGCTTCTTGACAAAGTTGTGGAAAACCATGTTTTTAGGATGAAGGTTAATGGTCTGAACTTTTTTGTAAAAAGTGTGAATGTCTTTTTGTTAGATGAACAAAGTCCTTTTTTGAAATAAAATTTGGGCTGAGTAAGGAATGTCCTAAAACCATCGAACCTGTACTGTGGGTAGGGACTTATCCTAAGACACCATATTTTTTCAAGTTCAATTTGTAAATGTAGTCTTCTTTTAATTTATGTGTATATATTAAATTTTGATTTGGCGTTTGAACGCTAGTTCACATTCGAATGACAAAAGCTCACAATACTATTTTATCTATGTAGAAACACAAAAGGATTGAGAGCACCTTTCGTTCGATCGACAAATGAACATTTGAACTTGTAATCCACGTTCGAACGCCATTTTCACATTCGAACTAGAGGAGCTTATAGTACTTTGATCACTACAGAACATCAAAAGTAATGGGGCTAACTTTCGTTCGAACAAACGTTTCACGTTTGAACTGTCTTTTAAAATTTCTTCTATCCCCGTTTGAACGTCAATCACATTCGAATGACTGTTGCCTAGGTATAAATACCTGGTTCATCTTCCCCAATTCAAAAATGCCCAAGTACCTTCAAAAACCCCAAACCCTAGCTTAACCCTTCCACTACCCACCATCCAAACCTTATTCCCTCTCACTTTCTACGCAAAATCCACCATCCAAACCCCTTTTCCATCTCATTTCTCACATTTTAACCAAGAAATCCCAAATTTTTCTTGCCCTAAAACCCCAAAATTTGAAAATGCCCGCTAGGCGAAAGGTGGCCAACCAAGAACTCAACTTCTTGGAGAAGATGATCGAGAAAAAAGAAGGAAGGCCACCATTGATCCGAAGATATGATTGCACACGCTTCACTAATGCTCTCATGGCTGATAGGTTCAAAAACTTCTTCTAAAACCAAGCTATTATTTGTGAACGAACTGTAGAATTGTTGAATTTTGGGGAGTTGGCAATTTTGGCAAACATGGAGGCCAGAGGTTGGGGAATGTACTTGAGAAAATGAGGTGAGGCAGTGAAAGAGGTGGTGAGGGACTTATATTGCAACACCAAGGTAGTGAACGGGGGCTGTAAAGATGTATGTGAGGGGAGCTCACATTAGTGTAGATGAGGATGCTATACTGGAGTTGAGACTAGTACAATGGGTACCGATGCCTTACTACCCTCGGAGGAAGGAGTGAGTTTGGATGAGGTTGGTGTTGATTTGATGGGGTTGCAGACCTTTGCATGGGGTTTTAGATAGTTTTTTAAGCAAGGGGAGCTAACAGGCAAGTACAAGATGCTTAACTTGATTGTCGTCTCCAACTTTGCCCCTATTGGACAAAAGAACGAGATACTTCCCAACATGACCTGATTGCTATATGTAATAGGGAATAACCATAGCATCGGCCTTCCCTCATTGATATTGTCTGAAATGATCAGGGGATGTGATGCTTAGAGGAACTCACTCCCCTTTGGAACACTAGAGACAAAGATATGCATGGATTGGGTAGTAAAAATTGGTCCAACGATGGAAGTGCACAAGCCGATGGGAAACCTAAATAAAGTGTCATTTAGAAGGAGCCAGGGTCATAGCATAGGGCCAGTGGCAAGGCAAGATGTACCACCAGCTTAGGGCACTGATGAGATTTAGGAGGCTTTGGATGCTGAGGAGAGAGAGGCGAAACAGCCCATGCAGAGACTGCTTGGATGATTTCGTTGTATTCCCTAATCTCCTAGCATCATCCCTCAATGTGTGTATAGCGTATAGGGATAGGGGAGTGTCACTCTCCCTCGGAATGATAAGAGAAAAGGGACAACAGAATAATGGTGGAATGAAATGTACAAAATGGGTGTGTGTGTGAACAAAATTGCTCCCCAAGCGCAAAGAGTCTTTTTAGTGTCGTGTTTTAATTGGAAAACTATTCCAAGGTCGTCTCCTCAGGGAAGGAAGGGAATTGTGTGAAGGTGATTTTGTAAAAATGGAAAAGTGTAAAATCTTGTAGTTTTGTGTTTTGGTGAGTTTTGTTCTTGATGAAAATGAAATGGAAAGTAAGTGTTGGCTAATCCGGAGGGTTTATTCCAATGGGAATCCCAAATCAACTCAAACCTTTTCTCGAATAGAGCTTAGATGAATGATTGATTCCTGGGAAGCTCGGGACGAGATGGAGGTGAGGACCCAAGCATAACCTGTGACCAGGCCTATCGGATATCAAAGACTCACAACCGCATCCACTCTCAACCTAGTCAAGCCGAACCATCGTACTCTAAGAGGAGGAAAGAAAGTGAGTTGATATGGAATACCCAAGAGGAGTTCTCCCTTGGATTAGCCAACTTAAAGCTCTAGCTACTCATGAAAGCAAGAAAGAAATGCATAATGTAAAGAGACATAATTAAGAAAAGAATCATGGAACTTAACTTAATGCAAGAAATCTTAAAATATGAAGAAAAATATTCAATACCCATGTTAAAGCTTGAAAATTAAGAACTTGAAAGCTTTAATGGTAGAAACTAGAACATGTAACTAGACTTGCAATATGCTTGAAATAAATGAGATTAAATTGCAAGAGTTAAGGATTACAAGAGATTTAAAGCTTAGTACAACTAAAATGGAGAAGAAAATGCAAAAATCTAAACTTTTCTACTACTATTCATTATCTTCTTCCTTGGACTACTCCAAAGCTTAGGCAGCCACGCCTCAAAATCTTGTGGAATGCTGAATATATGGTGAAGAAGCCTTGCATTTTTGTCCATAGGGTCCTCTAGGGTCTATGTGTGCTAACATCCAAGTATGGGGAAGGGATTGGACTCTTACATAGGAAAAGACAAGCTTAGCCTACACCCATTATGGCTGCCACTTTCTCTCCCATCCCCATTAATGTCATTGCCTCCAAAGTCTTCAACTAGGGTGTAGGAGGCATGTAAATGTGTAAGGGATGTTAGGAAACAAGTGGGAGAATCAATGGTGGGACCCTCAAGTAAGTGGAACATGAGTTGCAGGCGTTTTGGGCATTCTGGAAAAACCTACTGGTAGGTTTGTAGAGTTCTACTGGTAGGTTTTAGCTACAGGAGTTCGACCTACCGGTAGGTTGCCTGCTCTGGACCAGTTTTTATATAATTGTCATAATGTTTGTTCCAACCGTCTGATTGAGCTGAAATTTTGACAAACTATAGCAGACATCCAGATCTACAACTTTTATGTTTTAAACTTCTTTAAATTCGAAGTGGATTATGGTCCAAAAGGAGGAAAACTGAGTACTGCAACCAAATGGTGTGGGTGTTGGTGCCTATGTTACCAAGCACCGATGCCTCCTTGATTTCTTTCACTTTTAAGCCTCAAAATCCTCAAGTAATGAGTCCATGTCTTCACCACACATCCACATTTAGTTGCAAGGTTCTAGAATCCATCATTTAAGCTATAATTACCTGCAACCACAACATTTCAACATTATTCACAAACTCGACTAACTCTAAGTAATTAAATGCAAAGTTAAGTTAAAATGCATGTATTGAGGCCATCAAATATGCAATATTATGTGCTCATCAGAGACCAACGACCAACAGATGTTACGAGAAATCATGCTCGGCATCGATGCAAAGCAAGAGGAGATTCTCCGTCTTTTGCGAGGTGGAGCTGGTAGACCCTCAGGCACATGAGTGATGAAAGACTAAGAGTGATTTATGTTCTTGGGATTGATGAATGTTTGTTTGTTTTTGGATGAACTAAGTCTTTTTTGTTTTGAAGTATGATATATTTGGAAATAAATGATTTAGTTTTATCTTCTCAATGCATGTGTTAGATTTAGCTCTACATTGTTATTCGTTAATGATTGATGGGATTGATGTAAACATTGAGATTGCTTGCAAAAGTGGCTAAGCACATAATTGGTCTCAAACCTAACCTAAAAATCCAGTTTTAAAACCACATTTCCTTGAAAATTGGTGTTTTCACTATGCTTAAATGTCAAATGTACATTGGTATTTGTTATTCTTAAAGTGCAAAATAACCAGGCTTGAAAATGGAATAGGTATATAATCAACATTCTTTGAAAACCAAACATAATCAGTGGAGATAACAAAGAATCTCATGGTAAACTTTTGAGCCTTGCGGTACTTTTGAGAGAAAATCAACACTTACTAAAGTAAGGTTTTTCACTTTCTATCTTTGAATAATCTCATTAGGATTGTTTTGATTGATGCCAATAGAGCAGCCGATTAACTGTATCTCACAAAGAATCTATTTACATGACAAATATATGTGCACATGCCGGAGAAAGGATTTTAGGCCATTTTTTAGCTTTTTGAGATTTATCCATTTCTTTTGATACATAATCCATTGTCAGCCATAATTGAGCCTCAAAAAGATAATTTTTCTAGTACAACCATGACTTTAACCATGCCAAAAGAATTCTAAATCCCTACCTGGGTTATCTAATTTCTCTGCATGTTTTCTAAAAAAAAGGCTTTCTGGGTATGAAAATAAGAGAAGAAAAGGGCAATCAAAAGGGCAAAATGAGATGAGCAAAGAAAGAAAATACAAAAGAAATCAATCTAGCCAAAGAATTATGATCTAAAAGAGAAATGAAATGAAATGAAAAGCACGAATAATTTTCCCAAAGACAAGATGAAGAAAAGAAGGAGAGAATGTGCAGAAGTATAACCAAATTGGATAACCCATTTTGAACTCTTCTCATCCGTCATTTCATAAAACCACTAACCCCTGGCCACATTACAACCTGGAAAAAGTCCTAATTGATCTTAGGTATGATGCATGTGTAGGACTCATTCAAAAGTTTGAGGTATGTTAATAGTATTACTTTATTGGTATAATATTCTTCCATGAGATTATGCCAAACATGAATTACTCTATTTCCTTGGATTTCACTTCCGTAATTATTTGTGCATGTGAATTTACAAATAACCTTCTTTTGATCACATGTCTCTTGAGAGAAAAGTCACTATAATCGGAGAGAATTTTTGTTGAAAGCTGATGAGCTCGTAATATTGCATATTTAATGGCCTTATTACATGTATTTTAACTCAACTTTAAATTTAGTTAGTTAGAGTTCATCAAAGTTATGAATAATGTGAAAAATTTGATGTTGCAGGTAATAATACAGTAATTGATGGCTTTCGGAACCCTGCAACTATGTATGGATGAGTGGTGAATAGATGGACACATTACATGAGAATTTGGAGGCTTAAAAGTGAAAGAAATCAAGGAGGTATCGGTGCTTGGTAACATAGGTATCGGCACCCACACCATTTGGTAGTCGTACCTCTATATTCCCCATGTTTAACCATGATCCACTTTGAATCTAAAAAAGTGTAAAACATGAAAGTTGTAGATCTAGATGTCCTCTGCATTGTGTCAAAATTTCAGCTCAATCTGACACTTGAATCAAAATTATGACAAATTTATGAAAATTGGTCCCGAGCTTGCATCCCCCTTAAGACCGTCCGAAACGTTTGCACACTGGAAAAAACCTTCCGAGAGGTTTTGGTTCGACCTTCCAAAAGTTTTAGCCCAAAAATTCCAAACACCTGCAACTCTAACTCCACTTGTTTGGAGGTCCCACCTATGATTCTTCCACACATCCACCGACATATTCTACACATATAAATGCCTACCTACACCCTAAAGTCAACTTTGGAAGATGGAGAATGGGAAAGGAGGAGAGAGAAGGAAGGAGGCATGGTCGGTGCAGGCTATGCTTGTCCTAACCTATCCAATGCATCACCTCACCTCCCATTGATGGGAGGCCTGCACACACAGGCTAGGAGAGCCTCATGGACGAAAATACAGAGGTCTCTATACCATTTATTCAGCTTCACATAATCTTTTGAAGAAGAAAGGCTACCTAAGCTTAGGAGTAGTTTTAGAGATAGAAAGCTTAAGGAAGAAGATGAAGTTAGAGAGAGAAAGTTGGGTTTTCATATTTCTTTACCATTTTCAGTGTTGTAAGCTCTAAATTACTTGTAATCTTTCTCCTTTTCACTTTTAACTCTTTTATTCAAGTTGTATGCAAGTTTAACTAGTTGTTTTTAGCATTCAAATTTCTACATTTGGGTATTTGATTTCAATATTTGAATTTTTGTCATGAATGCTAATTCACTTACAGTTTATCTCTTTTCTTTCATTAATACAGATTTCATGCCCCATTTCTCTACCATGTCTCTTTATATTATGCATGTTTTTTGCTTTGACTATGGATAGCTAAGCTTTTAGTTGGCTAATCCAAGGGAGATTTGCTCGTGGGTATGCTAATTCAACTCTCCTCCATTCTTCCACATAGTGTAAAGTGTTCGCTTGAGCCTACACCTCCAAATTAGTTCCTCAATTCCTACGAATCAATCAAGGACCGAGACACCAATGGTGGAATAATTTGAGTTGATTTGGCATTCCCATTGGAATGATCTCTTCGGATTAGCCAACCTTGATTTCATTACATTTTTTAGCAAAATCTCCACTCACCAAAACACACAACTACAAGATTTTACACTTTCACATTTTTTCACAGAATCACCTTCACCACAATTTGACTTTCCTTCCCTAAGGAGATGACCTTGGAATAGCCATTCCAAGTAAAACATGACACTTGCAAGTCTCTCTTTGCTTGGGGAGCACTTTTACACACACACACATTTTCATCCACACACATGTTTTTCCCATTTATAGCATCGAACCCGAGGGAGAGTGACACTTCCTTATCCATATAAGCTATATATACATGATCAGGTGATGTTCAGAGATTAGGGTGAACGCCATCAAGGAAGAGCATTCTAAGAGAGGTTTGTGAAATCAAAGCTATCCATGAAAGGTTGTAAAGAAGAATGTTTGTTATATAATAATTCTTGTTGCTAGAATAATTATTCTTACCATATAGCGAATTTCAAATATCAATGTAAAAGTACATGTACATTCTGTTGGCAGTGGACTATGTGTCCAAATGGGTGACGGCTATTCCAACCAAGACCAATGACCACCGATCATGGTCAAGTTCCTAAAAGAGAATATCTTTTCGAGGTTCGAGATACCTCGTGCAATGATAAGCGATAGTGATTTGTATTTCTATAATAGGTCATTTGTATCCTTAATGCATAAGTATGGCATCACACACAAGGTATCCATTGCTTATCACCTACAAACCAATGGCCAAGCCGAGTTGGCCAATAGGGAGATCTAGAACATCCTAGAGAAAATAGTGAACCCTAATAGGAAAGATTGGTCATTTAGATTGATCAATGCCCTATGGGCTTACTGCAATGATGAGCATGTAATATTACATATTTAACGGCATCATTACATGTATTCTAACTCAACTTTGTATTTAATTACTTTAGTCAAATTTATGAATAATGTTGAAATCTTAATGTTGCAGGTAATTATAGCATAAATGATGCATTTCGGAACCCTACAACTAGGTGTGAATGAGTGGTGAAGATATGGACACATTATATGAGGATTGGGAGGCTTTAAAGTGAAATAAATCAAGTAGGTAGTGGTATTTCGTATCATAGGCACCGATATCTAAGCCTACTTTAATTTTGGTACCGGCACCCGCACCATTCGGTATTGGTACCTTTTTTTCTCCATTTTTGACCATGATCCCCTTTGAATATGGAAAATTTTAAAACATTACAGTTGTAGATCTAGATGTCCTCTATCTTGTGTTAAAATATCAACTCAATCCAACAGTTGGAACAAAAGTTATGATAAATTTACAAAAATTGGTCTTGAGCTAGCATCTCATTTACAACCTACTAGTAGAAGGAAACCAAAACCTACCAGTAGGTTTTGCCTACTAGACAAAAACCTACTGGTAGGTTTTGCTAAAAATGCCAGATTCTGTAACTCATCCTCCACTTTCTTGGGAGCCCACCATTGTTTCTCCCATACATTTCTTGACATTGTCTACATACAACCATGCCTACAAGACCCTAGTTGCTGACTTTTGAGGATGGAGGATGGGAAATGAAGAGAGAGAAGAAAGGAGGCATAGTGGGTGCAGGCTATGCTTTTCCTAACCTGTCCAAGCCATCATTTCATTTCCCATTGATGGGAAGCCTGCACACACAAGCTATGGGAAGCCTCATGGATGAAAATGCAAGGGCTCTACACTATATATTCTACATCCACACAAGCTTTAGAGGGAGGAGACTACCTAAGCTTAGGAGTAGTTTTAGAGAGATAAGTTCCAAGGAAGAAGATGAAGTTAGAGAGAGAAGCTGGGTTTTCATATTTATGCAATTTTAGCTAGTTGTTTTTGCATTTCAAGTTTTACATTTGAGTATTTGCCTTCAAACTTGTATTTTGGTTATGAATGTTATTTCTCTTATATTTTAACTCTTTTCTTGCATTAATACTAGTTCCATGTTTCATTTCTTTGTCTTGTCTCTTTACATTATGCATGTTCTTGCTTTTACTATGAATAGCTAGATTTTTAGTTGGATAATCCAAGGCAGATTTCCTCTTGGGTATGTGAAATCAACTCTCGTTCATTCTTCCTCATAGTGAAAGGTGGTTTAGTTTGACTAGGTTGAGTGCGAACATGGTTGTGAGCTCTTGATACACCATAGACTTGTCACGAGCTATGCTTGAGCCCTCACTTCCATTTTAGTCCCTCATTTCCTATGAATCAATCGAACACCTATGCACCATTAAAAGAATGTGTTGAGTTGATTTCTCATTCCCATTGGAATGACCTCTTTGGATTAGCCAACCTTGTTTTCATTGTACTTTTATCAAAAATTTCACTCACCAAAATACAAACTCAAAGATTTTACACTTTTCCATTTTCACAAAATCACCTTCACACAATTTGACCTTCCTTCCTAGAGGAGACGACATTGGAATACTCATTCCAAGTAAAACATGACAATCAAAAAGTATCTTTACACTTGGGGAGCACTTTTGCATTCACACACACATTTTGTTTATTCACACACACATTTTCCCCATTTCTAGCATCAAACCCAAGGGATATTGACACTTCCCTATCCATATAAGCTATGCACATAGTCCGGGTTAGTGTTTAGAGATTAGGGTATACAAGGAAGACAACCAAGCATGCACTGCTTACAAGACCGTTCTAGGCATGTCACCCTATATGCTCGTGTATGGCAAGGCATTTACCGGTTGAAATGGAGCACAAAGTTTATTGGGTCATCAAGACTTGAACTTCAAGTTGATAATGGCCAGAGAAAATAGGAAATTGGAAATAAATGAATAGAAGAGGTTCGAAGAGATACGTATGAGAGCTCAAAAATTTCAAAAGAGAGGTATAAGATATTTCATGATAAATCCATTGTAAGAAATCATTTGAGCCCAGACAAAAAGTACTCTTGTACAATTCTCGTCTCTCTATCTTTCAAGAAAAACTCCGATCCCGTTAGGATGGCCCCTATCTTGTCAAGGAGGCCTACCCCAATGGAGCTGTGGAAATCACCAAATCCGAGGATGGCAAGACATTCAAGGTAAATGGCCAAAGATATAAGCCATTTTTCACGGGTTATGAAGGTCAAGGGGTGGAGGAAGAATTTGTGGATCCAGTCTACCTGGACTTGTTGGAGGATTAACTGTTTATATAGTTTTTACTACAGTTGCTTGCTCTTATCATTTAATTTTCAAGTTATTTTGTTACTTATTTTGTCTTTGTTTATAGCATTTTCTTTCTTAGTTCAGATATTGGTGTTTTTGTCAAAACTCAAAGGTGAGGTGTTCCCTAACCCTACTCATATTTTTACAGTCCTTCATTGCATATCATATCTTTTTGTTGCATTGAGGATAATGCATGAATCAAGTTGGGGGTGAGGTGTATCATTTGTATGATACACCAATGTTTGTGAAAATTTTTTGTTGATAATACCAAATTTTTGTGGTGAAATTCACCTTTCACATATCCTACAGATTTTTGTTTACAATAGTTGCAAATTATGTGAAAATTATGAAAATTTTTGTAAACAAAATAGCTTAATGTTGATCTGTATTCCCCCATTTAGAGTGTTGTGGCTTTATTGATATGATTGATCTTTGTTTTGAATTTTGAATACATAACCACATTATAGAAGTTCATCCTATGCTTGAATATCACATATGCGTTTGCTTTTGAACTCACCCATATGTGCACCTTGAATGTGTAATTTCTTCAATTTACAAATTGAGTTCACATTTTTGTGCTTGATATGAATAGTGGAGATGAGTAAGAACTCATGAGAGCTTTAATGTCAATCCTTGTTGGAGGGAACTTACATTTACTCAAGGAACAATTTTTCAAATCTTAAATTTGTTCAATAATCTCATTATGCTTGTTTTGGTTAAGTGCATTTGGGTAGTCGATTAACTTTGTCTTGATATGTACAATGCACCCCTATGCCTATCTAGAAATGATTGTAGGCCATCATTGAATTACTTTGAGCCTTAGCCTTGTTATTGTGAAATCATCCCTAGTGCCATGTTTGAGCCTTGTTGAAAAATGATAAAAATTTACCATGTCTTGGTTGTTCTGAGAGCTGATTATGATAGAACATGACAGAGAAGGAATGGTGATGTTGAAACCTAACAAAAGGGATGATAATGTGGAATTCAAATATTGAATGGAAAAGAATGAAAAATCCAAGGAAAAAAGAGAGAAAGGGGTGAAAGAAGATAGAATGATCAAAGAAAAAAGTAAGAAAAAGAAATAAAGAAATAAAGAGTGAAGTGATGGTGTACACTAAAAAGCCCATAAAAAAGGGAGATCTTGTTGAAATAAATGTCATGCACTCAGAACAACCCTCTTTGTTATCATATATCCTTCATTTCATTTGCCTCAATATCACCCCAAGGCCCCATTATAGCCCTTGAAAGCCCTAATGATCTAGAGAAAGCATGGGGATAGCATACTTCTAAAGAAAAAGAAAGGTTGATTTTGCTATCTAATGCTTAGCATTCCTTTCATGAGATTATGCCAAGGTTGTTTCATTCTTATGCATGTGCTTCATTTTTGGATTATATGTAAGCATACTTTGTTTTGTGCACAAGATTATATCTCACATATACACATGGAGAGCATGTCAAGATAACTATAGTGTGATTCATTGTTGAGGGACACCCTTGGTGAGGTTGCATCGAAGCTTAATTTGGATAGCCAAAGTGAATGTGAATTCCATTGTGTAAATGCTTAAATTGCATGTCCATTTCACACACACACAAGTTTGAAAATGAATGTGTAGATGCATACTCTAGACTAGCATTTAAATCCATGATGTTGCTCATGTGTGCTTGATTCGGGTAGTTAAACAATGTTGTCATGCAACCCTAGGCCTATAGGATAGGGGAATATTGCTCAACTTTTGATATTTGAAAAGATTTAGGAATACTCTTGTCATTTGAATTTATGTTTTACATTTTGGGTATTCATTTTGGTAGTTAAACTTAGAAATCCATGTCTTGTATTTTGAAAGCATGAAAATTTTAAATCATGTAACAATTTTGGAAATGACTTTGGGCAATAATCCCTCAATTGTGGTTCACATGTGTGGTTAAAGTTTTTTGGTAGATTCGATGTCATAGAAAGGTAGTTAGAATGCTTGGGAATTGCATAAAGTTGGTTTGGAAGTGAAATTTGGAGCATAGGAATGGTTTTGCAGCAAAGGCAAAACCTTCTGGAAGGTTTTCATCAACCGTTTGGAAGGTTTTCATTACTAGACAGTTTTCCCCCAGCAGCGAGCAACACTTTCTGGAAGGTTTACATCGACCTTCCGGAAGGTCTTGCCCAGAATGCTAAAAAAATGAGGGTTTTAAGTTTAGATTTTTTAAAAAAACCCTTCACATTTTCGCCAAATCTCAAGCTCCCAAACTCTGTCCTCTCCCTCTAACTTCTTCCAAACTTCAAAACACCTCACCCAAACCATAAAATCTTACTTTTCTGTTGTTTAGGGTTGATTTTGAGTGGATTGTTGCCAAAACTTGTGGTGGTCTCACAAAAACCCTAGGTCTCCAAATTTTCCCCTAATTCTCAAGATCTTTTTGATTTTCTCCAAATCCTAGAAATCTCTTGCCATGGACCATATAGGAAAGACTTCTCTTGATGCATTTGAACTTGTGGAGTGGCTTATATTGTGGATTTTTACATTACTTGGTATGGGGGCACTATTGATCACCATGGCCCACACCAAGAGAACAGGTCTAAAGTCCCCTCAACCAGTGGGCACGAGCTCCCATAAGAGGAGCATAGAGGGCCCGAGTAGTGGAGAACGAGAGGAGAGAAGGACAAAAGTGAGACACAATGCTCGTAGATAGTAGATCAATGAGAAAAATGTCACGTGCGAGAAGTTTGTGGACAAGATCATCTTAGGGCCAACCAATGAAGTGGTGAGAGTTATCGAGGGGCATGGACTAGGAATTTGGTTTGAGCCGGTGAGCAGTTACAACTTGGCATTGTGTTCTATAGGAAATTGACGGTGTTGGGTGAAGATGGTAGTGTGCTTACGACAAACGTGTGGGGGAAGACACCCCCCCAACACCCCTGTGTACGCACACAATGTCAGAGCGATTCAGACCCTGACCTGAGTATGTCCAGCTCACCTACGAGGAACTAAATTCAAGAAAAAATCTAGTCAAGGGCCTCAAGCACTCCTACAGGATAATGAAAAAAGTCTTCTACTACAATTGATGCCCAGGGATTCAGAGAAGAGCCCGAATGTGGAGAAGATCACCCTACTCCACGCTTTTATGAAAGGGAAGGTCATAGATGTGGCCCTTTTGATATGGGAGGAGATGAAGGAGTTCACTCAGGCTGCAAAGTCGAAGGCAAACGTCCCCTTTGGCAATCTTATCACTCGGATGTGTTCCCACAAGAATGTCAAGGCCTATGCCCATGATACACTGCTACCCCTGGAGACTGGTGCCATTGTGAAGTCAAGCAGTAGTAAGAGGGTAGCTAGGCTTGGGGGTGAGAGAACTAGTGCCTTGGGGCCAAAGCCATCTTCAGTAGGGCCACCATCTTTAGCTGGGCCATCATCCTCTGCACCTTCCACCTCTACCCCGACTCATACCATGTCACAGCATATGGAATCCTTAGAGGCTATGATGTACAGGATGTCGATGATGGTGACTAGACTATTCCAGCATACTTTTCTGGGTGAGCCCATTCCCAGTGGACCTCTGCTGCCTTCAGGTGTCGAACCTTCTTCCTCTGCTCCTATGACTTCTACAGTCGTCGAGGTTGGAGGTTTTGATGATGATGATGATTCTGATGATAAGGAGGAGAGCGGTGATAGGAGCAATGATGATGAGGATGCTGGAGAAGATGATGGAGATGAGGATGACGAGTAGTTGTGTTTTCATGTTATTTTTTTTTGTTTTCTTTTGGTTTTAGATTTTACACAGTTAGGGTTAGTTTATCGGCCTAGTAGAAGTGTTTGTAGGATGTTTGGCCGTTTTTTTTTTGAAACTTTAACCTATTTTATTGAACTTTTGTGAATGATCAATGAAAAATACCACAATTGTTTCATTTTATCAATGCCCAAGTCCATTCCTTTAATTGCATTGTGATTTTTGCATTTTTTATGTTTGGTGATTTACTTGTGTGAATGGGTTGTGGAAGTTTCATTTCTTGTGGTTTGAAATAAATTTTGCTAGGGACTAGCAAAATTCAAGTTGGGGGTGTGATTAGCACAAAATATTGCACATTTTGTATACCTTTTATATCCTTTTATACTTGCTTTTGTTGTGAATTTGGAGAGAAATGCATTTAAGCTACCTTTTAATGAAGTTTTGTGTGAATGTAGGTGAAGAGTTGTAAATGGCTTGAGTTAAGCCCCCATCGTAATGCTTTAAGACAATGGAGATAAGGGGATAGCTTAAGGGAGGATTGAAGGTGAAGAAACCAAGAAAAAAGCAAATTGGATGAAAACCTTCTGGAAGGTTTGGCCATAAACCTTTCGGAAGGTTTGCACTTGGTCTGACTATGCCCTACTAAAACCTTCCATAAGGTTTTTCTTACTAGAATAAACCATCTGAAAGCTTTGCATTAACCTTCTGGAAGGTTTGGCTCACTGGACAACTTTTTCTCCTTGCCCTGCATAAACCTACCGAAAAGTTTACATCGACCTTCTGGAAGGTTTTACCCAGAAATGCCAGACAGCCTGCAACTCAAGCTCTGCCACTTGGGGTTCCCACCTATGATTGTCCCACTTGTCCCCTGACATCTCTTAGACACATACATGCCTCCCTTCACTTTAAGATGGACTTTGGAGGCCAATGCATTAATGAGGAAAAGAAAGAAGAGAGAAGCCTGGGAGATGCAGGCTAGTTTTGTCTTAGCTTGTCTAATGCATCAACTCAGTCCCCCCCCCCCTATTGATGGGAAGCCTCTCACACAGACTATAGCACCACCATGGACAAAAATGAAGAGATCACTTGATATTGGGAGACCATTGTTCTGCATTGTAAAGAGAAGAACCCAAGGAGGAAGACATAGTTTTAGAGAGAGAAGTTAGATTTTTGCACTTCCTTTACCCATTTCACTTGTAATCTTCTGTAAGACTCTTGTAAGCTTCATTTATTGCACTTAATGGCATTTATTTCAAGTGTATTGCAAGTTTAGTCAAGCATCTTTCAATCTACCATTGTTACATTCAAGTTTTACACTTCAAGCTTTTTTAGTTGGGTATTAAATGCACTTATTTTTGTAGTTTCACATTTCTTCACTTCAATACAAGTTTAAACTTCCATTTCAATACCATGTCTCTTTATACATTGTATATCTTTGCATTTAACATGAGTATTTAAGCTTTAAGTTGGCTAATCCAAGGGATATTTCCTCTTGGGTATGCTAAATCAACTCTTTTTCATTCCTCCTCTTAGTGAAAGGTTGTTTGGTTTGACTAGGTTGAGTGCGGACGTAGTTGTGAGCTCTTGATACATCGTAGACTTGTCACGGGGTATGCTTGAGTCCTCACTTCCATTTTAGTCCCTCGCTTCCTACGAATCAATTAAACACTTATGCATCATTGGAAGAATGGTTTGAGTTGATTTGGTATTCCCATTGAAATGACCTCTTCGGATTAGTCAACACTTATTTCCATTACATATCTATAACCAATCTTCACTCACCAAAACTCACACTTAAAAGATTTTACACTTTTCATTTTTCACACAATTCACCTTCCTCCCCTGAGGAGACGACCTTGGAATACAAATTCCAAGTAAAACATGACATTCGAAAGTCTCTCTACACTTGGGGAGCACTTTTGCACACACACATTTTCATCTGAGAATGACACTCACCTAACCATATAAGCCACATACACATTACTGGAATCATGGTCAAAAATTAGAAAAGACAGAATAAGTCAAGCACCTATCGACTTTTAAGGCATTGGGAAATCGGGTTCTATCGTACCTTTAGACCAGGAGTGGCCTTCCTTCTCATTGCTCGATCACTTCTTCCACAAAGTTGGGCTCTTGGTTGGCCGCCTTGCTCCTAGCGATCATCTTCATTCTTGGAGGCATGTTTTATGGATTTTTGGGGTTTTAGGTCAAGAAAAGTTTGGATTTCTTGGTAAAAAAGCGATAAATAACGTGGGAATGTGTCTGGGATGGTGGATTTTGGGTAGAAATTAAGAATGAATGAGGTTTTGAGGCTTGGGAGGTGAAGAGTCAATCGAGGGTTTCAAGGGTTTTGGGTGATTTTGAAATGGACAAGACAAATCAGGTATTTATACCCAAGCAGCCAACGTTCGAACGTTACTAACATTGGAATGTGTATGGAAGGATTTTCAACAGATGGTTCAAACGTAATACTGTCGTTTGAATATTTGGGGCTCCTAATACGTTTAATGTCCTACAGAGGCCAAAGTACTATAAGCTCCTGCCATTCGAACATGGGTATGGCATTCGAATGTTGGATCCTAGTTCAAACGTTAATTAGGCATTCGAACTTTTGGTGCTCCTAGTACTTTTGATGTCCTATAGAGGCCAAAGTACTGTGAACAGCCAACATTCGATCGTTAACTAGCGTTCGAATGCCAAATCAAATCACAATTTTATGCACATTTATATACACATATTAAAAGAAGGCTATATACACAAAGTGGACTTGGAAAATCATGGAGTCTCAGGATAAGTCCCTACCCATGATGTAACTTTATTGGTATTTTTGGACATTCATTACTCGGTCCACATCTTTATTTCAAAAAGATTTTGTACATTTAACAAAAAATATTTCCACATTTTACAAAAAAATGTGGACCTTTGGCTTTCATCCCAAGAAACATTTTTTTCTAGTTTTGTCAAAAAGCATTCTAATTTTAGTCTTGGCCTGTCTCCATGCCATTCGAACAATTAGTGACTCTTCTAATTTCTTGTTGCACAAAATGTGTAAGTATAGTACCGGAATAGCATGGCATCTCAGGATAATCCTTACCCTACCCATTCACTATCCAGTATAATCCATCAAGTGCGCGACTGAAAATTGGTTCAGAAAACTGATTATATTCCTTCATGTGAAAGATCCTGCCACATTGTTTACATGCACCAAGTCTTTTGGCATGATGACGTTTAGCAAAAGTGTTTCTGCCACACATTGGTTTAGCTTGCTCTTCTCAAATTTCAGTTTTTCTCATCAATCTTGCTTTTCTCATCATCACAGAATGCGCATTAGATGGAAAAGTGCGTAAAATGCCAAAGTTGAACCAAAAAATCTTAGTATCATGCTTGATAAGGTTGAGACACTATCTGGTTCTTTTACGTCTGCCTGTCACAAGACGATTGAAATTGCTTTAAAGACATGATCATCAATTTTTTTTATATATACTATAAATACTGTTATAATACAAAATACAATACAGAATACACAATATGATCAAAATGAAATTTTTAGAAGCACAAAATATGAGCTATAATTCTCACCCTCCAACCTAAACTCAACATTGTCCTCAATGTTTTGAATTTACCAGTAAATGCAAAGTGTAGTTAGGGTTGAAAGTAAAGATCTCTTCATCTACCGACACCTACAAACAAAATACACAAATTAATCATCTTTAGAAAGATTAGGGTTTCAGTTAGGATGGAAACCCTTGTGTGTAAGTGCGGATAGAAAAAGGATAGCCATAAGCAAATACAAAATTAAAATGCAAAGTATGAA
Organism: Ilex paraguariensis; assembly: GCA_963454935.2. Lineage (NCBI taxonomy): Eukaryota > Viridiplantae > Streptophyta > Magnoliopsida > Aquifoliales > Aquifoliaceae > Ilex > Ilex paraguariensis. The sequence continues at coordinate 18,217 of CAUOFW020000337.1, forward strand.
ACAAAAGATTGTGTTTGTGGAGTGTGTGACCATGGAATTGCAGACAGTGGATCATTTTACAGAAATGGGAAGAAGAAGAAGAAGAAGAACAGCGGATGGGGAAAAGGGGATTTAGGGTTTGGAGGCCTTATAAAGACATCTATTCGGATCAGATCGGGTTGGATTTTTCCTAACCCGACTCCTTTTTGTGCCGGCAGATGCAAATCTTGGTGGATTATTCTGGATCCATAAAAAAAATTATTTTCACATCTCTAACAAGTCTTTGAAAAATGGTTTCAAATGTTGACCATTGACAGTAAAAATATTACCTTTCAACGGGTTCTCCACTTCCATTGCTCCATGTCCAAACACTTGTTTGACAATGTAAGGCCTAGTTGATTAGCATTTACACCCCTTTTTTACCCTCTTTTGTGGTGAAAATTAGAGGAATTACAATGTTTCAAGCTTTTAATGACATTTCAGTGTGTTTGCAGGTAAAAGAGCTTAAATGGTGCATGTTAAGCCCCTATCATGGTGCTTAAGGTCAATGGAGTTGAGGGGGAGGCTTGACGATGGCTTGGAAGGTGAAAGAACCAAGAATTGAGCAAAATAAGTTAAAACCTATAGATAGGTTTGTCATAAAACTACTGGTAGGTTTTGGCTACTAGAGTGGTTTCTACCAAAAAAGTACCAAAAGGTTTTGGCTATTGGAGTAAACCCTATTGGTAGGTTTAGCCATCGACCTACTGGTAGGTTTTGCTGAAAATGCCAGATTCTACAACTCAAGCTCTACCACTTTGGGGGCCCCACCATTGATTCTCCCACTTGCTCCCTGACACCTCCTACACATAGACATGCCTTCCTTCACCTAGGCTTGGACTTTGTATTGACATTTATGAGGATAAAAGAGAATAGGAGAAGCTTGGGAATTGTTAGGTTGGTTGTCCTAGCCTGCCCAAAGCCATCACTTTGGAATCCTATGGATAATAGGGCTGTCAGACCCCTAGGGGGACCTCCATGGATTAATTGTCAAGCTCTATTGACCATTATTCATATTGTATTGCATTGTAGAGAGAGAAGCTCAAGAAGGAAGATGAAGTTCTAGAGAGAAATTTATGTTTTTGCATTTTCTTCCATTCATTTCACATGTAGTTTCTTGTAAGACTTGTGTAAGCTTCATATAATGTCTTTAATGTCATTTATTAAAAGTACATTGCAATTTTAGTTATATATTTTTTATTTCTCCATTGTTGTATTAAGTTTTCTTCATTTCAAGCTTTTAAAGTGGGTATTGAATATTTTTCTTCACAGTTTAAGATTTCATGTATCAATCCAAGCTCCAATCTTTATTTCCTTACAATGTCTCTTTCCTTTATTTATGTTCTTGCATTAAATATGAGTAGCTAAGCTTCAAGTTGGAAAATCCAAGCGAGAGTTCCTCTTGGGTATGCTTAATCAACCCTTTTTCATTCCTCCTCATAGTGTACGATGATTTGATTTTACTAGGTTGAGTGTGCACGTGGTTGTGAATTCTTGATACACCGTAGACTTGTCATAGGGCATGCTTGAATCCTCACCTCCATTTTTGTCCCTCACTTCCTACGAATCAATCAAACATCTAGGCACCATTGGAGGAAGGTCTTGGGTTGATTTGGCATTCCCATTGGAATGACCTCTTTGGATTAGCCAACACTTGTTTCCATTTCATTTTCATCAAGCACACAATTCACCAAAACTCAAACTCAAAGATTTTTACACTTTTCCTTTTTCACCAAAATTACCTTTGACATAATTCCCTTCCTTCCCTGAGGAGACGACATTGGGATACAAATTCCAAGTAAAACACAACCCTCGAAAGTCTCTCTACGCTTGGAGAGCACTTTTTAACACACACACACACACATTTTGTTCATTCACATCCGTTGGCCCCATTTCTACCATCATTCCAAGGGAGAGTAACACTCACCTACACACAAAAGCCATATACATAATTGAGGGTGATGCGCGGAGATTAGGGTATACGATAGAAATAAAGTCAAGCACTAGTCCACCTAGATCTCAACTTACCAGAAAACAAGTGGAACCTTGAATTAAATAAGAAGAATTTTTGTGAAGGTGTAAAGAATTTTCTCAATATGTTTTTATCATGGAAAACTTTCATCCTTTCCTTTGCAATTTTAGCATTGTCATATGCCTCATTCCTCAACTCTTCCAACTCATTAATCTAAAGTTTTCTTGAGATTCCAGTCATGTCTAAATCAAAGTTCATTATTTTAATGCCCTAGTATGCTCTGTGTTCCAACTCCGCAGGTAGGTGACAAGGCTTGTCATAGACTAATCGATAAGGAGACATGCCCAAAATTATTTTAAAAGCAGTGCGATATGCCCAGAGTTCATAAGTTAGTCTTAACAACCAATCTTTGTGGTCCAAATTTATCATTTTTTCTAAAATCAGTTTGATCTCTTGATTAGTTAATTCAGCCTGTCCACTAGTCTGTGGATAATAAGGGGTTGCAATTTATGAGAAATCAAGTACTTTTTTTATCAAATTTCAAAAAGAAGAATTACAAAAATGAGCACCCCTATCACTTATAATGGATTTAGGAATTCCAAACCTGGATAAAATATTTCTTTTAAAAATTTGATCATTGTTCGGTGATCATTATTTTGGCATAGATCTGCTTCAACCCATTTGGACACATAATCAATAGCCACTAAAATATATAGATAGCCAAAGGAATGGGAAATGGTCCCACAAAATCGATACCCCAATAATCAAAAATTTCAATCACCAAAATGGGGTTTAAGGGCATCATATTTCTTTTATAAATGTTTCCCAACCTTTGGCATTGGTCACATGTTAGACAGAAGACATGGACATCTATAAAAAGTGTGGACCAATAAAATACACACTGCAAGATTTTTGCAACAATTTTTTCAGATGAAAAATGCCACCACATGCTTTAGAATGACAAAAAGATATTACATGTTTGCTCTCATGATTGGGGATAGAACTCCTTATGATCCTTAGAGTACTTAGATAAGTATAGATCCTCCTAAAAAAAATTACGAACCTCCCTCAAAAATTTCTTCTTATCCATCATTGTATATGTAGGAGGAGACTCATCAGTAGCAAGGAAGTTAGCAATATCAGCGTAACATGGTGTTTCCACGATTGTGAACAGTTGTTCATCAAGAAACTTTTCATTGATTGGCAGTCCTTCCTCATGAAATTCATATGTTAACCTGGATAGATTATCTGCCACCACATTCTCAACACCATTCGTGTCCTTAATGATTAGATCAAACTCTTGTAATAAGAGTATCCATCTTAAGAGTTGTGGCTTGGCATCTTTCTTTGTGAGCAAGAGTTTTAATGTTGCATGGTTAGTGAACACAATAACAGAAGAACCAACAAGGTAAGAAAGAAATTTTTCCAGAGCAAAAACTATAGCAAGCAATTTTTTTTTCAGTTGTAGAATAATTCATTTGTGCATCATTCAAAGTTTTGCTTGCATAGTAAATTACATAGGGTTTCTTATCCTTTCTTTGTCCCAACATAGCTCCTACAACATAATCACTTGCATCACACATCAATTCAAACGGTAGAGTCTAGTTAGGAGGTTGCATTATTGGGGCAGAAATTAACATAGCCTTAAGCTTATTGAAAGCTTTTTGGCATGCTTCACTTCACACGAAAGTAACATCCTAACTTAGGAGATGACACATGGGTTTAGATATAGTACTAAATTCTTTTCTGAATCTCTTATAGAACCCTGCATGTCCTAGAAATGATCGGACATCTTTAATAGTCCTACGTGCAGGCAAATTTTCAATCAGATCTATTTTTGCCTTGTCAACTTTTATGCCTTCGAACGACACAATGTGACCTAAAACAATGTCTTGTGTTACCATGAAATGGCATTTCTCCCAATTGAGCACCAAATTAGTTTCCTTACATCTTATCGACACCTTCTCCAAGTTTGTTAGACACAACTCAAACGAATCGCCATATACAAAAAAATCAACCATGAACACTTCCAAAATTCAGCATGCACCTTTGGAATGTTGTAGGAGTGTTACAAAGTCTAAAAGGCATCCTTTTGAATGCAAAGGTGCCAAAAGGGCATGTGAATGTTATTTTCTATTGGTCATCTAGTGCTATCTCAATTTAATTATACCTAGAATATCCATCTAGGAAATAGTAGAATGCATGACCTACAATTCTTCTAAGATTTGATCAAGAAAAAGAAGAGGAAAATGGTATTTCCTAGTTACCAAATTGAGTTTTCGATAGTCTATGCACATTCGTCATCCTGTGACAACTCGAGTTGGTACTAGCTCATTGGCATCATTTTTAATCACTGTGACCCCAGACTTCTTGGGTACAACTTGGGTTGGGCTAACCCATTTACTATTGGAGGTGGGAAAGATTATTCCAGCATCCAATAGTTTGAGCACCTCAGTCCTCACAACCTCCTTCATGTGAGGGTTCATCCATCGCGACATTTGATGAGAGGGATTTGAGTCCTCCTCAAGGTATATGACATGATTGCAGATTAACGGGATTATACCTTTCAAATCAACAATGGTCTACCCAATGGTGCTTTTCTGGCATCTAAGGACTTAAATTAGCTTAGACACTTGCAGATCTGCAAGCTTAGATGAAATGACCACTGGGTATGACTTGTCCTCCCCTAAAAAATCAAATTTTAGGTTAGATGGGAGAGGTTTTAGTTTAGGCTTTGGTGGCTTGACACTTGATGAAAGTGTCTTTGTACCACTTGGTGAGAGGTCTTCAAATTTGGGTGCCCATGTCTCAACAGCATGAGCGGGGCAACTATGTAAACTTTGATCATCATCTGTTAACTCATATGTGATAGGTTCCAACAGACAAGGTTCTACAGGGTTTTCACAAAATATATCATTCAAATGTTCATGTATCAGAGAATCGATGGAATTTACTTTTCTAACTTCTTTGTCCTCTCCTGGGTGCTTGGCAATATAGAAAATATTAAGTTCAAGAGTCATATTCCCAAAAGTTAATTTCATGACTCCATTCTTGCAATTGATTAATGCATTTGAAGTTTCTAGGAAGGGTCGATCAAGAATGATGAAAATTTGGTTCTCCGAATGCATTGATGGCTGAGTATCTAAAATAATGAAGTCAACATGAAAGACGAAGCTGTCCACTTGAACAAGGACAACTCAAAAATGCCCCTTGGAATTTTGATAGACCTATATGCCAATTGGAGTATGATACATGTGGGTTTAAGTTCACCCAAAACCAATTGTTGGTACAAAGAGAAAGGGAGAAAATTGACACTGGTTCCAAGATCCAGCAATGCTTGTTCTATTCTAAAATTTCCATTGACATAGTTCGACACCCTAGATCCTTGTACTTTGGAGGGGTTTTGTGTTAACGTAAGGTACTGGCTTGTTCTGTCAAGAAGGCTCTTTTCTGAACATTCTAGCTTCTATTGATCATGCACAAGTCGTTTAGAAACTTGGCATAAGGAGAAACCTATTTGATTGCATCCAAAAGTGGAATATTGATTTTTGCTTGCTTAAAAAGCTCATAAATTTGTGTATGGTTATTCAACTTATGTGTTTTCTTGAGTCTTTGAGGAAAAGGAGTAAGAATAGGCCAACAAGGATCTTTTTTCCTTTAATGATTCTAGTCCTTTTTCAATCACAGGCTCAGGCTCTTTTTCAATCATAGGTTCAGGCTCAACTGGTTCAGTGACTGGGATTGACTTAGGTTTTGGCTTTGGAATTAACATGTCTCTGATGGATTTGTCAATCACCTTGTCATTTCTCAGTGTAGTGACAACTTGAGCTTGTTCTTGCAAGGTTTCCATGATTAAAGGATTTCCATGTGTGGTCATTGATTGGGTCAGCTTTTGGATGTGGCTTTCAAGATCCTCGAAGGACTGAGTGGTCTGGGTTTTCAAATCATTGAAAGTCTGAGTGGAATGAGTGTTGTAGTTCATTTGGATTTGCATGAACTGATTCAGTGTATCCTTAAGACTTCTCTTGTGTGGTGGTTGGTATGGTTGATATGCAGGAGGTCCTTAAGGTGGTGGTTATGAACTTTGTTGTGGATTCATGGGAGTTGGTTGTCTGTTTTTCCAATAGAAGTTCAGGTGATTTCGCCACCCTGAATTGTACGGGTTGGAATAAGGCTGGTTGAAGTTTGAAATTGCAATTGTTTGTTCTAACAAGACCTCTTTGAATGTCGAAATGGTAGGACACTCCCCAGTAGAGTGTCCTGTAAGTGCACAAATCCCACACACTTGTTCTGTAGGAGAGCCAATATCAACTTGATGTACCTTTTTAATCTCTAGAGCTTCAAGCTTTCGAGACAAGGTAGTCATTTTCGCTCTCAGGTCATCATCTTCTTTCAAGACATACTTACCCCCTTGGGAAGTAGATGTTTTGGTTTCAACAATGGTAGGGGAGGCACAAATTCTTAAAACCATGGTGTGGGCAGGATTGAAAAATATCCTTGAATCTCTCCCAACATTGGTAAAACGTTTCTCCCTCTTAACCAAAAAATTCATGATTTCCTTTTTAGGTGCATTTGTGTGGTGTAGAGGAAAAAACTTTCTGAAAAACTCATTATGTAATGCATGCCAGTTTGGTATTGAATGGGCTTTCAAAGAATTTAGTCATTATTAAGTTTCAACTTGGCGAGTTCCGAATTATCTTAAAATGTTGCACATTCCTCCTCAAAATCTTTAATATGCATATGATTTTTCTGATTCGAGTCCACGAAATTGAGGTAGTAGTTGCACTATCCCCACCTGTACATTAAAGAGGAGCGCATTTACAGGAAACACAAAACAAGGGGGGCACTGTTTCGTGTGGGATGTAAGTAATCCCGCAAAGTTCGAATGTTAGGAACTTCCCCCTCTCTTTCAGGAACCTCCCCTTGTCTCTCATTATTGACCATGCTATTATCAAAAGAGTCTACAACTGATCAAGGTGAAAATTGTCCAAATTGATTTACAAACCCAACAGATTCTTTTGGCAAATTTTGAAAGTGAGGATCATCCTCAGATATAAAATAAAAATTATACACAGTAAATAAAAAATATATACAACAAATAAAGGTCTTTTCACCTTTTACTTTAAAACACCTTTTTGGTTCCTTGGCAACGGCGCCAAAAACTTGACTTAATCTGAAATGTGTACACCCAAGTGCAAGCAGTCAAGTTGTAGTAATAATCCGGTTAAGTCCGAAGTTGAATCCATAGGGGACTAATGTTGGAGTTTCGAATTAAGTAGTGATAGAGACCAAAATTACTAGAACCCTTAAGATTTGAATTTATGATGTTTATGGATTTTCCTAGACAGAATATAAGATTCTTTCCAAGGAGATTTTCTAGACAAAATATAATATTCTCTCGAATGTAAAAGTCACCCTTTAGCTCAAGGATCTGGACATGAAGTCAATCATCTGGTTGTTATACTTGCATTTGGGAACTCAATTAACCCCCGTGTCAACAATAAGTAAATTGGAGGATAAAGATGGACTGTGGGAATTAAGAGCATGGTTCCGATGTACTTGTATAGATGTACAAGAATTGTCTGTGCTGAGACTCAACTGTCTATGATTGATGTTTTTCGTTCTATACCCTTTTCTCCAGACATCACCCTCAATGTGTGTATAGCTTATGCAGATAGGGGAGTGTCACTCTCCCTCGAGATGAGGCAAGAAATGGGGTGAACGAAATAATGGAATGAAATGTACAAAATGTGTGTGTGAACAAAAGTGTTCTCCAAGCGCAGAGAGACTTTTGAGTGATGTATTTTACTTGAAAAAGTATTTCAAAGTCGTCTCCTCAGGGAAGGAAAGTTCAAGTGTGTGAAGGTGATTTTTGTGAAAAAGGAAAAGTGTAAAATATTTTGATGTTTGAGTTGGTGATTTTTGTTTGTGATAGAAAATGTAATGGAAACAAGTGTTGGCTAATCCGAAGAGGTCATTCCAATGGGAATACCAAATCAACTCAAGGCCTTTCTCCAATGGTGTCTAGAAGTTCGATTGATTCATAGGAAGTGCAGGACTACGATGGAGGTGAGGATTCAAGCATACCCCGTGACAATGCCTACAGTGTATCAAAAGCTCAAAACCGTGTCCACACTCAACCTAGTCAAACCAAATCAACATACACTACAAGGACGAAGGAAAATGAGTTGAAATGGCATACCCCAGAGGAGGTCTCCCTTGGATTAGCCAACTTAAAATCTAGCTAATCATACTAAATGCAATAACAACATAATGTAAAGAACATGGAAGAGAAACGCAACAATGAACTTGTAGACATTGCAAGAAAAGAGCTAAAGTGAAATAGCAATGGCATTCATGAACAAAGTACACATATTGAAACAAATACCCAAATGTAAAACTTGAAATGATAGAGAATCTAAACTAAGCTTGCATACAATTTGAAATAAACAAGATTAAAGTGCAAAAAATATAAATTACAAGAAGATTAAAGCTTACAAAATGAAAATGGTGAAGAAATTGCAAAACCCAACTTTCTCCCTCTAAGATCTACTCCTATGCTTAGGTAGCCTCTCCTATTGAAATGCTGAAGCAAAATAGTGTATATATGTCTTCATTTTCATCCATGGAGCTCCCTTGGGTCAGTGTTGCAGAGATTCCATGATTTGGGGAGGTTTGGATATATGCACAAGCATGGTACAGGCATTCCTACACCCCCATGCCCCCTTCCAACATCTCACTTTCTCTCTCCTCTTCTCCCATGCCTGGTTTCCACATCACCATTCCTCCTCTTTCATGTTCAATCATGGTCATCTCTCAGAACAACCAAGGTGTGGTAAATTTTTATCTTTTTGCATTGGCTTGGTCACTTGTGTGGCATGGAAACGAATTTTCAACAAGGCTCAAACATGGCACTCGGGATAGAATTTCACAAGAAAAAGGCTAAGCCTCAAAATATTCAAAAATGGCCTATAATCACCATTAGATAAGCATAGGGGAGCATTATGCATTTCAAGACAAGTCAATCAACTACACAAATGAACCTAACCAAAACAATCATAATGAGACTATTGAACAAATTTGAAATTTGAAAAATTATTCCCTGAGTAAATATAAGTCCCCTCCAACAAGGATTGACAGTAAAGCTCTCATGGATTCTTACTCGTCTCTACTATTCATGTCAAGCACTAAATGTGAACTAAATCCGTAAATTTTCCAAATTACACATTCAAGGTGAACTTATGGGTGAGTTCAAAAGCAAGTGCTTATGTGATACTTAAGTATAGGATGAACTTCTATGGTGTATTCATGTGTTAAAATTTCAAAATGAAGATCAAGCAATCACTAGACCCATACACTTTGAATAGGGGAATATGGTTCAATATTAGATATTTTCCAACAAAAATGTCCAAATGTTTCAAAATTTTAACATTTTTGACTATTGTGTACAAAAAGTGGTGGAACATGTAAATGGTGCACCTCACCCCCCCCCCCCCAACTTGAACTATGCATTGTCCTCAATGCACAAGGAATCATGCAATAAGAAAAATGAAAGTAATATGGGAAATGAGATACCCCCCCCCCCCTTTTTTTTCTTTTTTTTCTTTTTTTTCTTTCTCTTTTTTTTATTTTTTTTCTTTAGTATACACATTAAAGGGAAAACAAAAAAGTTTGTTTAAACCCCCCAACTTAAACTTGCACATGATATTGAATGAGATTTTCTATGATGATGCTCAAAATGAAATGAGTCCAAATTAGGAGAGGTAAACAACTTCTACACTACAACATCAAGAAAAGGAAAATATAACAATAAAAGAAATCTAACTACTATGTACATGAAAACAAAACATAAAGGACTCATGTGAATTTGGCTTCAATTCGGATATGAGCTTGCGCCCATTGATTTTTTTGGTTTTAAAATTTTTTTGTTGTATAAATGCCCTTCTTAACCCATCTATCCAAACATAGCAAGGATAATGATTCAAAATTCTCGACTAAACCAAGGTGTAGCCAAGTTTATGTAATTCAAACAATGGAGTATACAATTTCTCTCTAAAAGTTTCTACAATAACTCCATTTCAATGCCCTCCCTAAGTTGAGAAATGTGAATCTCAACACTACTCTTTGATGGCAAAGTGACCTTGGGCTTATTAGTCCCATGTGAGATAATAACTTCATTAAATGTTTCACAATCAAGAGTGATGGGAGATTCAACATCAATATGCATTCCATTGGGATGATCATTCTCAATACATTAACTATGTTCAAGATGTTGTTCTTCATGCATAGCAATTACAGCATTAGTCAATGCATCGAGGTCTTGGACTATTTGGGCATTGAATTCCATTTGGTATTCCATAAACTCACACAAAATATTTACCAATTCTTATTCATTTGAGTCCTCGTATGTTGGATAGTGGCAAAATTCATTTGGTGGTGTGAGATCGGATGAAAAATTATAAGGTTCATTCTCCCAACCATTACTCGAATAACTTAGTGTAACATAGTGGTCGGGGTAAAAATTTAAGTAGGACAAAATTGAATTTGAACTTTCGCATGCAAAGTCTTGAACCAGATAATTTATTGGTCACTCACTGGTGATGTGCCCATACTCATCACAAATCTCACACACATTTTCAAAATTTTGGGCATTTGATACATTTTCATAAAAATTAGGAAACATAATAAAAAAAACACATACTAAAACAAACTATTTACAAATGAAACAACATACCTTGGACCATGACAAAAATCACGAGACTTACCTATGCCGTCCCAAATCACCTACAAAATTCAACACTTGACTTCCCGGCAATGGCGCCAAAAATGCTTGATATTTTTCGTTGTATACCTTATTCTTTGGACATCACCCTCAATGTGTGTATGGCTTATGCGGATAGGGGAGTGTCACTCTCCCTCGGGATGATGAAAGAAATGGGGTAAACGAAATAGTGGAATGAAATGTACAAAATGTGTGTGTGAACGAAAGTGCTCCCCAAGCATAGAGAGACTTTTGAGTGTCGTGTTTTACTTGGAAAAGTATTCCAAGGTCTTCTCCTTAGGGGTGGAAAGTTCAAGTGTGTGAAGGTAATTTTGTGAAAAAGAAAAAGTGTAAAACCTTTTGATGTTTGAGTTGGTGATTCGTGTTTGTGATAGAAAATGAAATGGAAACAAGTATTGGCTAATCCAAAGAGGTCATTCCAATGGGAATACCAAATTAGCTCAAGGCCTTCCTCAAATGATGGCAAGATGTTCGATTGATTCATAGGAAGCGCGGGACTAAAATGGAGGTGAGGATTCAAGCATACCTCGCGACAATGCCTACGGTGTATCAAGAACTCACCACCATGTCCACACTCAACCTAGTCAAACCGAATCAACATACACTACAAGGAGGAAGGAAAATGAGTTGAAATGGCATGCCCAATAGGAGGTCTCCCTTGGATTAGCCAACTTAAAATCTAGCTAATCATACTAAATGCAATAACAACATAGAGTAAAGAACATGGAAGAGAAACGCAACAATGAACTTGTAGAAATTGCAAGAAAAGAGCTAAAGTGAAAGGGAAATGGCATTCATGAACAAAGTACACATATTGAAACAAATACCCAAATGTAAAACTTGAAATGCTAGAGAATCTAAACTAAGCTTGCATACAATTTGAAATAAACAAGATTAAAGTGCAAGAAATATAAATTACAAGAAGATTAAAGATTACAAGAATGAAAATGGTGAAGAAATTGCAAAACCTAACTTTCTCTCTCTAAAATCTACTCCTACGCTTAGGTAGCCTCTCCCTTTGAAATGCTGAAGCAAATGGTGTATATATATCTTCATTTTCATCCATGGAGCTCCCTTGGGTCGATGTTGCAGAGATTCCATGATTTGGGGAGGTTTGGATACCTGCACAAGCAAGGTTTAGCCATGCCTGCATCCTCATGCCCCCTTCCAGCATCTCACTTTCTCTCTCCACTTCTCCCATGCCTTCTCTTCCAAATGCAAACTTTTGTGTAAAGATGGCATTGTTGTGTGTAGAACATGTCAGGGTAAGTGTGGGAGAAGTGTAGGTGGGCCCCCTAAATAGTTGGAGATGAGTTGCAGTCGTTCTAGGCATTCTGGGCAAAACCTTCCCAAAGGTCGATGTAAATCTTCCGGAAGGTTTATTTCAGTAGGCTAAACCTTCCAGAAGGTGACAGCTCAGAACCAGTTTTCATAAAATTGCCATAACATTTGATCCAACCGTTGGATTGAGTTGAAATTTTGACACAATATAGAGTACATCTAGATCTACAACTTTAATATACATTTTTTTAGATTCGAAGTGGGTCATGGTCAAAAATGAGGAAGACAGAGGTACTCTGTCAAAACCTTTCAATTAAAGTGGGCAAAACCTTCCAAAAGGTTTATGCAAACCTTCAGAAAGGTTTTCTTCCAAATGTATTTTTTTCTTGGTTTCTTCACCTTCCAAGCCTCTCAATCGCCATGCAATGTCTCCATCTCTTTCACTTGATCCAAAATGTGTACACCCAAGTGCAGGCGGTCAAGTTGTAGTAATAATCCGGTGAAGTCTGGAGTCGAATCCACAGGGAACTATGATTAATGTTTAGAAGTAAGCAGTGATAGAGACCAAGTAACTGGAATTCTTGAGAGTTTGAAGTTGTGGGGTTTTCTAGATAGAATATAAGATTCTTTCTAATGGATCTTTTTCTAGACAAAATATAAGATAAATTAGCAAAGACAACAGCCACTCTTTAGTTCGAAGATCGCAACATGTAATTGATTATCCGGTTTATTATGTTTATGCTTTATAACTCAATTAACTCCTGTGTCAACAGGAAATTAATCGGAAGATAAAGATGGACTGTGAAAATTAAGCACATGATTCTAATGCCTTTCTAGAAATTTACAAGAATTTTCTGTGCCGAGACTTAACCCGTCTACAAACAAGCAAGTGTTTCTACAAGGCATTTAACCATGGCATTAATGGTCCATTCTTTGAATAAAGTGCAATAATAGTGGATATTGAAAGGTTGTCATGAAGAGCTAGCCGAGGTGCTTGCCTTGAACCAGTGGTCTTTCTATGCATGAGTCATCCGTATCATAGAAGGAGCCCTTGGTTATACAAAGTACCTTAACTTTGCTAGATGCATTCAATTATCCAATGAGCAAGTGGAATATAAAACATTAAAGCATAAAGGAATTGCACAACATAACTTCCGGGTAATCTTTACATATTAAAGAGCTTATCTTCAATGAAGAATAAGTGAATCATGTTCCACCCTTCACGGCTTTGGTAAAGCTCTAGAAAAGTTGAAGAGTTTCACTCTTCGAAGAAAAAAGGATGCTCAAGCAATGGAAGTGAAATACATAAACAATAAAAGTAGAAGAAAGCTAGTTACTCTTGGAGGGTGGTTTCCTCAACCAAAAGATGGAGGGTTGCTTCCTTAACCAACAAATGGAGGGTTGCTTCCTCAACCAACAAATGGAAGGTTACTTTCTCAACCAAAAGATGTAAGACAAGCAATTATAACAAACATCTATGATTAATCAAAATGAGTGGGAGTCAAAGCCTCTATACAAGCTCCTTACAAGTTCTTGGTGTAGTCTATGCCTACAAACCAAGCTCTAGCTTCCTATTTTACAAGAGAAAAATTGCACCCTTGAAGCTCCCTTAATAGGGGTATTTATAGGCAAGGAAGGGGAGGGGGGAAGATAGGAGAGGATGAATGAATAGTGGATGCCGCCCAAGTCCAAGTGAAAGACCAACTACTCTGCAGGCAGTCTGTGGAGAACGTTCGAACATGAATTGACATTCAAACATTCTCCATGTTTTTATAGTATGGACGTTCAAATGGTGTCTATCATTTGAATGTGTCTTTTGTTTTTGCTTTATGGGCCTTCGAACGCCAGATGAGGTTTGACCATATCACTCAAGTGATCTGTGGTCCTCTCAGGAAATCCACTTCCATAATTCATGCAGGACTTGGCATTTTTCACTTATTACCCAGGTCTTCAGTGGACGTTCGAACATAATTGGCATTCGAACGTGGTACTCAAGTGCACTTTCTTCTTTGCTGTAACACGTCATTTCTTCACAATTTAGTCTTGTCGTTGTTCCAGTGGACGTTCAAACATGAGTTGTCGTTCGAACGTGGTACTCAAGTTCCTCAGGGCCTTGGTTCTTGGTTGCAACACACCATGTCTTCACAGTCTGGTCTTGTCTTTGTTCCAGTGGACGTTTGAACGTGAGTTAGCATTCGAACGTTCCTGCTTTGTTCCAAGTTTCTCCAATTTTGTTCTCTAATGCCCTGGTGTTACATTCAAGTGTGATTTTTGTTGCCCTTACACCCTTTTACACTTTAGAACCTGAAATCTCATCATTTAAACTCCATCAAAGTATAATTAGTCTAAAAAAGGCATAATAATATGCTACATTTAAGTAGTAATCACACCCCCCAACCTAAATATTGCTAGTCTCTAGTAATATATGAACAATGAAATGTAAATGCCTTTTTCGTAGGTCATTCGGTTGCATTTAGCTTATGCAACAAGTCATGGAACTGCTAGGTTTACCCTAGTAGACGAGTGTTGTCTCGTGAGGGTTTTCAGTGAATCTACCCACAAACTTCAGTCGAACAAGTGTGTATGTGAGATTGCTGACTAAAAAATGAATTAGCATCGTGGTCGTTGGGACACTCAACCCTCAATCGTAACTTATCCCCTACATTTCTTTTCCATTGGTACTCACTCTATGCAAAAATTAGCACCTGTCACATTAGCATTTGGAATTCCCTGAGTAGTAGGATGGTCATTCTAGAAACAAGAATTATTATATAACAATCATTCCCCTTTTTCCACCTTTCATGGATAGCTTCGATTTCACAAACCTTTCTCGGAATGCTCTCAGCAAAACAAGTCGCTCCGATTACAGTGACTTATCTCTCAAAGGGCATGTGATCAGAAGATGGCCAATCAAAAAATCTCATGCACAATTAGTATAAGAGTGAAGTTTTGAGGAAAACATACTTTACTTTGACATAATCTCATGGAAGAATATTGATGCAAATAAAGAAATTCAAGTTAACATACCCCACTTATAGTAGACGACATACATATGCATCAGACTTTAGATCACCTAGGGCTTTTCATAGGTTGTAATGGGGCCAGAGGTCAATGGCTAATGAAATGATTTCAATGGTGATCAAAAACTATCTTTTTATGCAGTGTTGCGCACCTCTTTCTAGCTTCTCGACATTTTGCCTGGGAATGGGATTTTTTTCTTTCCTTTTTCCCATTTTTCACTTTCTTGACAATTCCCTGTCTCACAATATCTTTTCTCTTTCGGCTGTTTCCACCGATTTTCCTTTTATTGAACAGTAGCCACCATTGTCTTTGCTATTTTTCTTGCCTTTTTGTATCATATTGATTTGCAAGAGGGTGCAAGAAATTAGAGAGCAAGTTATGGTAAATCTATGCTTTTGTGGCTCGGCCATCACACGAATTTTTTGAAAAAAGAATTCATTCATTTAAGGCTCAAGCATGGCTGACTAGGGATATACTTTTGTAAAAGAATTAGCTAAGGCTCAAAGTCAATCCAAAGATGGCCTAAGATCCTTTCTCAAGTATGTGCATATGTACGTGTATGCAAAAGTTCCCTGTGGGTTATGAAAATAGATCACTTTAGTTGCATCAATCAAAGCAAGGTTAATGAGATTATTGAAAGAGATCAACAATGAAAGAGCATACTTTGAGTAATTGTTGATATCCTCTCAAAAAGCATTGTAAGACTCAAGACTTACCATGGTTTTCTTTGTCATCTCCACTGGTTATGTCGGGTGTTTCAAGAAATGTTGGTTATATTGCGATTCCATTTTCTAGTCTGATCACTGTGTACCTCAAGAATAGCAATTACTGATGTATATTTGAAAATTAAATCATAGAGATAGTATCAAGGTTCCAAAAAAATGAGGTTTTACATCTTGGTAGTTAAGTTGAGGTGTCAAACCGATCATTTGCATAGTCATTTTCACAAGTAATCTTAACATCAACATTTGTTTCATTATTTATTAACAATAATTAAAGTGCTAATCCTATACATGCATTTAAACAAATAATAGAGAAAAATTGAATCATTCATATGATATGTTCACAATAATAACAATGATTTCAATCATTCAAAACAAAGCTTCAAATATCCACAAAAACAACAAAGACAAACATCCACCAAAATAGATATCCACCATCATATACAAAATATCCCCAAAAATCACAAACAAGCATCATAAGAAGCAACAAACATCCACAAGGACCCTCAAAGAAGAAATTTTTGTCAAAGAAGAAACAAACAACAACCCCAAATCAACTTCTTTCACACAAGAACAGAAATTAGTCTCCTCCCTCTCCTCCTGCTCCACTAGCTCTACTAGGTCCACCAGGCCCACCCCTCAGATAGCCAAGAATCTCCTCCTGCTGTTGGAGAATCTTGTCTTGGTTGGCCTCGATGCCAAGCATAATCTCTCGTAGTGATCTGTGGGTACTGGTGTCTGCCTCCTCCTAAGTTTGCATATGCTCTATCTCTAACTCCCTCTCCTCCTCTTCATCAAGCTCGTCGTATACCTCATCAACTCCCTAGGTCGGTGGCACCTCTTGTCTTGCCGCTAGGGTGCCACTATGGCTTTGGCTTCTGGATCTCCATTTCTGGTTTCACCCTAACCCTGTTTTCCTTGCATATCTCCGTCATGAGGGTGCCAAATGGTAGCGAATTCTACTTCACATCGCACCCTTTCTTCATTTCATTTAAGATGAGAAATGGGAGGTCTATACTGTGGCATTTCCCAAGAGCGTAGAGGAGGCAGGCCATTTTAGGTAGAATTTCATTCTTTCTTCCTATAGGAACAAAATTTGCCACTGCAATCAAGTTTAGCATTTTGTATTTGTCAATAAGCTCCCTTTGCCTAAAAAATCTCTTCCCCGTCCATGAAAAATCAGCTACCCCTGTCAACTCCTCCCCCACAATATGTAACGTCCCAAAACCCACCCTGGACGGCATTACAAACTAAAAAAAACATTCACATCATGAGAGCAACTAGATAATTTCATCATCAAAGAAATTTCATCCATCAAATATAACATTTACAATATTATCCCAAAAGAATAGGCCAACCATGGCCGTTATATCCAAAAGAATATGCCAAGTTATGGCAATTACATCCTAAAAGAATTAAACATAAACTCGCAGCGGAATTACAAAGAGTCTATACTTCACAATATTTCCAAAGTAAATATCCTAGTCTAGAACAAAAGAGAATATAACTCTAGATGTCCACCTCAGGATCCACATTCCCTTCTATAGGAGCTTCCCAATGTGCTTGTTCATCTACTCCTAGCTCTTCCTCTAGACCATAATCTGAAAAATATAGTTTGTAGGGGGTGAGCATAAAGCTCTGTAGCAACATTCTCCCAAACTCATACAAGGTTTAGAAAGCTTGTAAAAACAAGTCGGTCTCATTTTGTAAATATCATATATTAATTTTTGAAAGAAAACAGGAACATTTCAAAAAATCTCAAGTTTACACAATAGCAATAATTTAAGTGAACAATAAAACAATGAATTTCCAAACACTAACCCATTTCTAACCATAAGTCATTTCCCACAAGATCTTGTAGAGTCTCATACCTCCACAAGCTCTTATAGGAAAACCAATTCCACACAATAAACATGTTCTCATGTATTTTGGTTGCTTCCCATGAATCTACACAACGACTCTACCTCGTTCACGCAACCATAACCACACAAACCACTTTAGGAAGAGTGTATACTGTCTCCCACGGCATTGACGAATCCTTCTCAGGAAAGGTATTCCCACCCTCAGCCTCGAACTTACGCGAACAATAATGGTTCTTCTCACAAACAACAACCACTACAAGTGTTACACAACCATCTCACCCTCTCCCCCACTGGGATAGACTAACCTCTAACACTTTACGGCAGTGCTCGAATGCAATTCAATTCCATTACAACAACCATACAAGAGATACAATTCCAACCAAATTCTCAAATCATAAGTAAATCCAAATTTCTCAAATTTCACAACTTGCATTACAAGAGCATAATTTAATAAAATGAGCAAGAGATCATCACAACTACCATTTTTTGATTAATACAAAGCACTAGAGTTTTGAAATCAAGAACAATTAAACATTAAGAAGAAAAATCCATTTTTCCTCAAACACTAGGGTTCTTATGGCCATCAAACCATAAATACCTTCAAAACATGGTGATACTTGTAGAAACTTCAAGGAACAAAAATTTCATAGCATATATTTAAGATTTAGAAGCAAAACATCTATATATATAAACTCTAGCCACAATGGACAAGAATGGAAGAAAACCCCCTACCTTGATGTTCTTGAAAAGACTAGGTTTTGATATTCTTGAAGTTGAAATCCCATTTGATCTTGTGCTTTTCTCTTCCTTTACTCCTCTCTAAGGTCTCCTAGGTTTTTGAGTTTTGAAATAGGGCTAAAGGGGTCATCCTTAAGTATTTATAGTGAAAGAAAAATCGGCTATTCACAACTTAAAATTTTCAGATTTTTTGAAGACTTTCCGGAAGGTTGTTCGTCGACCTTCCGGAAGGTTTGCCTATTTGACAAACCATTTTAATTAACCTTCCGGAAGGTTGTCATCGACCTTTCGGAAGGTTTTGTCTACTGGACAACCATCTTCCTTAACCTTCTGAAAGGTTTGTCTTCTGGACAAACATTTTCATCGACCTTCCGGAAGATTTATCATCAACCTTCCGAAAGGTTTGCCTATTAGGCCAACTTTTCCAGAGATCTTTCTGGAAGGCTTTGCCTTCTGGTTAAATCTTTTACCTTAACCTTCCGGAAGATTTTTCATCGACCTTCTGGAAGGTTTTATCTTTTTTTCTACAAAATCTCCCTTTTTCATTTTCAATCCATTCCAAACCTTTTTCAATTCCAACCCAAGCTTATTCAACATGCTTTTGTACCTCAAACCTAGTTGGTATAAGTTCTATTACAACGATTTAATATATTTGCGAGCTAAACTGTTTTAAATACTATTTCCTCGAATTTCCATATTAGCATTTCCAAAAGAAATAATAACTTGCTACATAAACCCACATACATATATAAAGAGTAATAACTTGGAGTAAAACTCCCGTACCAAGTCAATTATGGCATCCCCGCCATTTTGCAAATACAAAACCCAACCTCTCTTCTCCATCTCTGTAGTCAAACCCAATTCCACAAAATCAGACAAGACTATATTTCGCTCACAAACCATAGCATGCTTTTGGTAAAATTTATCATACCTGTCAGCTTTTAGAGCAGTGGGGAATCAAGTCTTGTCGTATCTCAGAGTGAATGATGGCCACCCCTCTCTTACTTCAACTACCTCTTCCACAAAATTAGGCTCCTGGCTCATTGGGTTGCGCCTGGTAGGGAGTGTGACTCTAGGCATGGTGTTTTCGGTTTTGGGCTTGTGAGGGTTTGAAAATCTTGAGTTTGTGGTGAAAAATGGGGATGTTTGATGTGAAAATGGTCTTGGGATGGTCGATTTGTGGTGGAAATGGGGAATAGGTGGAGTTTTGAGGGCTGAGGAGTGAAAAGGGATTCTAGGGTTTGGAGGATTTCGGAGGATTTTTGGGATTTTAAACTGGGGAAGACGATCCAAGCTTTTATAGTCTGAGTCGTGACGTTCGAATGTTACTGACATTCTAACGTATATAGAGGGAATCTTAAAAGATGGTTCGAACGTGGAGTGTCATTCAAACGAGGTGACCTCCCAGTACTTTTGAGTTCTGTCAGAGACCAAAGTACTGTAAGCACTCATTGTTTGAACATTCTATTGGCGTTCGAACGTTAAGGTCACGTTCGAACTGTCTATTGGCATTTGAACGTGTTGAGCTCCTAGTACTTTTGGTTTGATCAGAGGCTTCATCAGGATACGAGTACTGTAAGCAACTAACGTTCAAACGTCAATTGGAGTTCAAACGTGGAACCAAAATTAAAAAATTTCTACATTACACTATAAAATAAAAGAGAACAAAACACGCAAGTTTGAACCAAAAATTTATGGCATCTTAGGATAAGTCCCTACCCACGCTTCAGTTTGGTATTCTGGGACACTCCTTATTAGGCCCATATTTTCATTTCAGTCAAAAGAGTTTGTACAAAACAAAAAGGATTTTTACACTTTTTTACAAAAATTTGGACCCTTGGCTTTCATCCCCCAACTACTCTAATTCGAGTCTTCATCTGTCTCCATGCCATTTAAACAACCAATAACTCTCCCAATTTTCTCTCTCACAAATCGGTTAAGTAGAGTACCGAAATAGGATGGCGTGTTAGGATAATCCTTACTCTGCCAATTCACTAGCCAGTCTAATCGATCGAGTGCGCGACCAGAAATTGGTTCAGAACACTGATTATATTTCTTCTCATGAAAGACTTTATTACACTTTTTGCAGGCACCAAGTCTTTTGGCACAACAGCATTTAGTAAAAGTGCTTCTGCTACATAATGGTTTCGCTTGTTGTTCTCAGATCTCATTCTTTCTCACCAATCTTGTTTTTCTCATGATCAGAGTATGTACATTAGAAGGAAAAATGCGCAAAACTCCTAAACTAAACTAAAAAAGTTTAACATCCATGCTTTCTATGCTTTAAGACTCATTATCTGGTTCTTTAATGTCTGCCAGTCATAAAGACGATCAGAGATGACCCACAAACATAACCATCAAAATACAAAATATGATAATCAAAATACGGTACATAATCTGATCAAGAATAGCAACAACAACAACAACAACACAAATTTAAAAATTTTCTACGAGCACATTTGAACTGTAGTTCTCACCCCCCAACCTAAACTGAACATTGTCCTCAATGTTTCGAATTTACCGATATGTTGAGCTTTGGAGATGAGGTTGAACGATAGAGATCTTGTTCATTAGCTGAAACCTACAAGCAAAACACACAAGTCAAATATCTCGTTGCAAATCTGGGCTTCCACTAGGGTGAAAACCCTTGATTCTGAGTGCAAATAGAAGAAGAAGTGTCATGTACAAATAGAGTAAACACATGCAGATCATGAGACAAAGGACTGGGTCTTTGGGTAGTATGGTCATGGTGTTGTTGGGAGATAGATCGTGGTTCCAAAAGATCACGAATAGTGATGAAGAAGAAGTAGAAGAAGAAGGAAAAAGGGGAAGGAGAAGGGCGGTGGGGAAGAAAAGGGGAAAGGCAACTTATAAAGGTGCGCCTGTGGGTTGGGTGTAATCGGGTTTTTCTTGACCTGCCCTTTTTTTGTGTCAGCAAGCGCTTTTCTCAAAGCGATGTTCTGAATCCATTAAAAGAATGGTCTCCACATTTTTGACAAAGTTTTTCAAAAATCGTTTTAACCGCTGACCATTAACAGTAAAGATATTACCATTTGATGAATTTTTCACTTCTACTGCTTCATGTTCAAACACCTTTTTGACAATATAAGGTCATGTCCATCTTGATCTCAACTTACTAGAAAAGAGGCGGAGTCTTGAATTAAACAACAAAACTTTTTGAAAAGGTTCAAAAGTCTTCTGCATAATGTTCTTGTCATGAAAAATTTTCAGCTTGGATTTTGCAATCTTAGCATTTTCATATGCTTCATTTCTCAATTCCTTCAATTCGTTAATCTGAAGTTTTCTTGCTAGTCCGACTTTGTCTATGTCAAAGTTCATTGCCTTAATAGCCCAGTATGCCCTATGTTCCAATTCCACAAGTAGGTGACAAGGCTTTCCATAGACTAATCGGTAAGGAGACATGCACAAAATTATTTTAAAAGCAGGACGATATGCCCAGAGGGTATCAGTTAGTCTTGACGACCAATCTTTGCGGTCTGGATTTACCATTTTTTCTAAAATTAATTTGATCTCCCGATTAGCTAATTTAGCTTGTCCACTAGTTTGTGGATGATAAGGGCTTGCAATTTTATGAAAAATCAAATATTTTTTCATCATATTCCAGAAAGGGCGATTGCAAAAATGAGCCCCCCATCACTTATAATTGATTTGGGAACTCCAAACTCGGACAAAATATTTTCTTTAAGAAATTTGATCACCGTTTAGTGATCATTATTTTGGCATGGAATTGCTTCAACCCATTTGGATACATAGTCTACGGCCACTAAAATATATAGATAGCCAAAGGAAGGGGGAATGGTCCCATAAAATCAATGTCCCAACAGTCAAAAATTTCAATCACAAGAGTCGAGTTCAAGGGCATGATGTTTCTTTTTGAAATGCTTCCCAACCTTTGGCATCTATTGCAAATTAAATAAAAGGCATGGACATCTTTGAAAATATGGGCCAGTAAAATCTACACTGCAAGATTTTCGCAGCGGTTTTTCTTGAGGAGAAGTGGCCACCACATGCTTCAGAATGGCAAAAGGTTATTACCTGTCTGCTTTCCTAAGTGGGGATGCAACGTCTTATGATTTGATCCTTACAGTACTTAAATACGTACGGATCTTCCCAAAAGAAGTTACAAACCTCCCTCAGAAATTTCTTTTTGTCCGTGGGGAAAAAGGACGGAGGGAGTGTTCTAGTAGCAAGAAAATTAGCAATATCAGCATACCATGGGGTCTCATCAATTATGAACAGTTGTTCATCGGGAAATTTTTCATTGATTGGCAATCATCCTCATGAAATTCATAAGTTAATCTGGACAGATGATCTGCCACCACATTCTCAACACCCTTCTTGTCCTTAATAATTAAATCAAATTCTTAGAGCAAGAGAATCCATCGTAAGAGCCTTGGTTTGGCATCCTTTTTTGTGAGCAGAAATTTCAATGTTGCATGGTCAGTGAATACAATAACAGAAGAACCAACAAGATAAGAACGAAATTTTTTCAAAGCAAACACTACTGCAAGCAATTCTTTTTCAGTTGTTGAATAATTCATTTGAGCATTATTCAAAGTTTTACCTGTATAGTAAATGACATGTTGTTTCTTATCTTTTCTTTGTCCCAATACAGCATCACAAATTAGTTCAAAGGGTAGAGTCCAATCAGGGGTTTGCATTATTGGGACAAAAATGAACATGCTTTTAAGCTTGTCACAAGCTTTTTGGCATGCTTCATTCCAATCAAAGATTACATCTTGACTTAGGAGATGACACATGGGTTTTGCTATGGTACTGAAATCTTTTATAAATCTCCTATAAAATCCTGCATGTTCTAGAAATGATCGGACATCCTTCACAGTCTTGGGAGTAGGCAAATTCCCAATCAGATCTATTTTAGCCTTGTCAACTTTTATGCCCTCAGACGACACAATGTGACCTAAGACAATGCCTTGTGTTATCATGAAATGGCATTTTTCCCAATTAAGCACCAGATTGGTCTCTTTACACCTTATTAATACCTTTTCTAGGTTGGCCAGACACAAATCAAACAAGTCACCATAGACAAAGAAGTCATCCATGAATACTTCCAAAATTTGGTTGACCATGTCACTGAACAAACTCAACATGCATCTTTGGAATGTAGCAGGAGCATTACAAAGTCCGAACGGCATCCTTTTGAATGCAAAAGTGCCAAAGGGACATGTGAATGTGGCTTTCTCCTGATCCTTGAGTGCTATCTCAATTTGATTATACCCGGAATAGCCATCTAGGAAACAGTAAAATTCATGGCCTACAATTCTATCTAGAACTTGGTCCAGAAAGGGAAGAGGGAAATGGTCTTTTCTAGTCACCAAATTGAGCTTTCGATAGTCAATACACATCTGCCATCCTGTGACAACTCTAGTTGGTACTAGTTCATTGGCTTCATTTTTGACCACTATGACCCCAGATTTTTTGGGCACAACTTGGGTTGGACCAACCCATTTACCATCAAAGATGGGAAAGATTATCCCTGCATCTAAGAGTTTAAGCACTTCCATTTTCACAACTTTCTTCATGTGAGGGTTCAGTCATCGCTGCATTTGATGAGAGGATTTTGAATCCTCTTCCACGTATATGGCATGATTGCAGATCAATGGGCTTATATTTTTCAAGTCAGTGATGGTCCACCCAATGGTGCTTTTGTGGTTTTTAAGAACTTCAATCAGTTTAGACTCTTGCAAGACTGTGAGCTTAGATGAAATTACCACTGGGTACGACACATCTTCTCCTAGAAATGCATATTTGAGGTCCGATGGGAGAGGTTTCAATTCAGGCTTTGGTGGTTTGACATTGGATGAGAGTGGCTTTGTGCCACTTGGCTAAAATTTCTCGAATTTGGGGGCCCGTGTATCAATAGCATGAGTCAGGCAATTCTTTGGATCATCATTTGTTGTTTTAGATGTGATCTATTCTGACAAAGAAAGTTCACTGAAATTTTTATAGAATGTGTTATTCAGATGCTCCTAGACCAAAGACTCAATGAAATTTATTTCTCTTTCTTCTTTGTTCTCTCCTAGGTGTTTGGCAATATTGAAAATATTCAGCTCAAGAGTCATATTCCCAAAAGTTAATTTCATGACCCCATTCCTGCAATTGATTAGTGTATTTGAAATTGCTAGGAAGGGTCGACCAAGAATAACGGGAATTAGGTTCTCTGAATATTTTGCTGGCTGAGTATCGAGGATGATGAAGTCAATAGGGAATACAAAGTTGTCCACTTGGACAAGTAAATCTTTATTAATACCCTTAGAAATTTTGACTGATCTGTCTGCCAACTGAAGTGTGACACTTATGGGTTTGAGTTCTCCCAAACCTAACTGCTGGTAAACAGAGAATGGGAGCAAATTGACACTTACTCCAAGGTCTAACAGTGCTTGTTCGATTCTAAAATTTTTGATGACACACAACACAGTCGGACACCATGGATCTTTGTATTTTGAAGGGGTTTTGTGTTGAAGCAAGGCACTGGCATGTTCTGTCAAGAAGGCTCTTTTTTGAACATTTTGGCTTCTTTTGACTGTGCACAAGTCTTTTAGAAACTTGGCATAAGATGGAACCTGTTTGATTGCATCCAGAAGTGGGATGTTGATTTTTACTTGCTTGAAGAGCTCGTAAATTTCTCGCTGATTATTCAACTTCTGTGCAGTTTTGAGTCTGTAAGGAAAAGGAGCTAGAATAGAACACGAGGGTTCTTTTTCCCTTGATGGCTCTGGTTCTTATTCAATCATAGGCTCGAGTACCTCTTCTTTCTCACATTCTGGCTCAATTGTTTCAATCTCAATTGATGGATTGATTAGAATTGACTTAGGTTTTGGCTTTAGAAGTAGCATGTCTTCGATAGTCTTGTCAATCACCTTGCCACTTCTTAGTGTAGTGACAACTTGGGCTTGGTCTTGTGGCTTTTCCATGGTTGTGGGATTTTCCACCTGAAATTAGCCTTATGGTGGTTTTTGTTGGGCAGGAAACTTGCCCTTCTCATGTGTGGTCATGGATTGGGTCAACTTTTGTATGTGGCTTTTAAGATCCTCGAAAGATTGAGTGGTCTATATTTTGAAATCAGTGAAAGCCTGAGTGGAACTATTGTTGTAGTTCATTTGGCTGTGCATGAACTGATTTAGTGTATCTTCAAGGCTACTCTTTTGTGGTGGTTGGTATTGTTGGTATGCGGGAGGTCCTTGAGGTGCTGGGTGTGAACCTTGTTGTTGGTTCATGGTAGTTGGTTGTGTGTTTCTCCAACTGAAGTTTGGGTGGTTCCGCCACCCTGAATTATATGTTTCAGAGTATGGGTTGGAGTAAGGCTTGTAAAAGTTAGAAACAAGATTTGTTTATTCCAACAAAACCTCCTTGAATGCTGGAATGGTAGGACACTCCCCAGTAAGGTGTCATGTTAGCACACAGATTCCACACACTTGTTCTGTGGGAGAGATGACATCAACTTGATGAACCTTTTTCATCTCTAGAGCTTCAAGCTTTCGGGACAGGATGGACATTTTTGCTCTTAGATCATCGTCATCTCTCAAGACATACTTACCCCCTTGGGAAGTAAATGGTTTAGTTTCAACAATGGTAGGGGAGACTGAGTCCCACATCTGAGAACTGTCAGATATGGTGTCAAAGAAATTGAATGCCTCCTCCGAACTTTTGTTCATAAACTCTACTTGAGCCATCATTTCGACAAACTAACGTAGTCTAGTGGGCAAGGAGTCATAGAAAAATCCTACCAAAGTCCAATTCTCAAAAGTATGGTGTGGGCAAGACTGGAGTAGATCCTTGAATCTCTCCCAACTTTGATAGAAGGTTTCTCCTTCTTTGACTAAAAAATTCATGATTTGCCTTTTCAATGCATTAGTGTAGTGTAGAGGAAAAAACTTTCTGAAAAATTCATTTTGTAGTGCCCGCCAGTCAGGTATTGAAAGAGCTTTTAAAGAATTTAGCCATTGTTTAGCTCTATCAATTAGAGATAATGAAAAAAGCTTCATTTGGCTAGCTCAGAATTGTCTTGAAACGTTCCACATACTTCCTCAAACTCTTTTATGTGCAGATATGGGTTTTATGTTTCGAGTCCACAGAATTGAGGGAGTAGTTGAACTGTCCCCGTCTTTACAATAAAGAGGGGTGCATCTTCAGGAAAGATAAAACAAGAGGGAACACTATTTCTTTTGGGATTTAAGTAATCCTCAGAGTTTGAATATTAGGCACTTCCCCCTCTCTCACAAGAATTTTCTCTCGTCTCTCACCATTTGTCATTCTATTTTCACAAGAGTCTAGTTGATTCACAGACCCAGAAGATTTTGCTAGCAAATTTTGATAGTGAAGAGCGTTCTCAGACATAAAATTAACTAAAATAATTTATACACAATAAAGAAAAATTTATACACAAAAAGTGAGGTCTTTTTATCTTTTACTGTAAACACCTTTTATGATTCCCTGGCAACGGCGCCAAAAATTTGACTTGATCCGAAATGTGTACACCCAAGTGCATGTGGTCAAGTTGTAGTAATAATCCGGTGAAGTCTGAAGTTGAATCCACAAGGAACTATGATTATTGTTTAGAAGTAAGCAGTGATAGAGACCAAGTAACTGGAAGTCTTGAGAGTTTGAAGTTGTAGGGTTTTTTGAACAGAATATAAGATTCTTTCCAATGGATCTTTTTCTAGACAAAATATAAGATAAATTAGCAAAGATAATAGCCACTCTTTAGTTCAAAGATCAAAACATGTAACTGATTATCCGATTTATTATGTTTGTGCTTTATAACTCAATTAACTCCCGTGTCAACAGCAAGTTAATCGAAAGATAAAGATGGACTGTGAGAATTAAGCACATGATTCCGATGCCTTTCTAGAAGTTTACAAGAATTGTCTATGCCGAGACTTAACCCGTCTACAAACAAGCAAGTGTTTCTACAAGGCATCCAACCATGACATTAATGGTCCATTCTTTGAATAAAGCACAATAATGGTGGAGATTGAAAGGTTGTCATGAAGAGCTAGCTAGGGTGCTTGCCTTGAACCAACGGGTCTTTCTATGTAGAAGTCATCCGTATCATAGAAGGAGCCCTTAGTTATACAAAGTACCTTAACTTTGCTAGATGCATTCAATCATCCAATGAGCAAGTGGAATATAATGCATTAAAGCATAAAGGAATTGCACAAACATAACTTTCAGGTAATCTTTACATATTCATCACCTCTTACTAAAGAGTAAATGGGAAACTACTCACTCTTCATGGCTTTGGTAAAGCTAGAAGAGTGAATGATACTCATCCCTCCAAGTAGAGGAGCTACTAAGTAAAACAAACTAAACAAAGAGCTTATCTTCAATGAAGAATAAGTGAATCACGTTCTACCCTTTACGGCTTTGGTAAAGCTCTAAAAAAGTGGAAGAGTTTCACTCTTCTAAGAAAGAAGGATGCTCAAGCAATGGAAGTAAAATACATAAACAATAAAAGTAGAAGAAAGCTAGTTACTCTTGGAGGGTGGTTTCCTCAACCAAAAGATGGAGGGTTGCTTCCTCAACCAACAAATGGAGGGTTACTTCCTCAACCAAAAGATGTAAGACAAGCAAATATAACAAACATCTATGATTAATCAAAATGAGTGGGAGTCAAAGCCTCCATACAAGCTCCTTACTAGTTCTTGGTGTAGTCTAAGCCTACAAACCAAGCTCTAGCCTCCTATTTTACAAGAGAAAAATTGCACCCTTGAAGCTCCCTTAATGGGGGTATTTATAGGCAAGGAAGGGGAGGGGGGAGATAGAAGAGGATGAATGAATAGTGGATGCCGCCCAAGTCCAAGTGAAAGACTAACTACTCTGCAAGCAGTCTGTGGAGAATGTTCGAACGTGAGTTGACGTTCGAACGTTCTCCATATTTTTGCAGTATGGACGTTCGAACAGTGTCTATCATTTAAATGTGTCTTCTGCTTTTGCTTTATGGGCGTTCGAACGCCAGATGGGGTTTGACCATATCACTCAAGTTGTTTGTGGTCCTCTTAGGAAACCCACTTTCATACTTCATACAGGACTTGGCATTTTTCATTCATTACCCAGGTCTTCAGTGGACGTTCGAACGTGATTGGTGTTCAAACGTGGTACTCAAGTGCACTTCCTTCTTTGCTGCAACACGCCATGTCTTCACAGTCTGGTCTTGTCTTTGTTCCAGTGAACATTTGGACGTGAGTTGGCATTCGACGTGGTACTCAAGTTCCTCAGGACCTTGGTTCTTGGCTACAACACACCATGTCTTCACAGTCTAGTCTTGTCTTTGTTCCAGTGGGCGTTCGAACGTGAGTTGGTGTTCGACCATTCCTGCTTTGTTCCAAGCTTCTCCAATTTTGTTCCCTAATGCGCTGGTGTTACATTCAAGTGTGATTTTTGTTGCCCTTGCACCATTTTACACTTTAGAACCTGAAATGTCATCATTTAAACTCCATCAAAGTATAATTAGTCCAAAAAAGGCATAATAATATGCTATATTTAATTAGTTATCACTCTTCACCACTCATTCACACTTAGCTGCAGGGTTTTGAAATCTATTATTTACGCTATAAGTACCTACAACATCAAAATTTTCACATTATTCACAACTTCTACTGACTCTAACTAATTAAATGCAAAGTTGAGTTAAAATGCATGTAATGAGACCGTTAAATATGCAATATTATGTGCTCATCAATCTACAAACAAGCAAGTAGTTCTACAAGTCATCCAACCATTGTGTTAGTATTCCATTCTTAGTTGAAGTACAATAATGGTAAAGATTGAAATCTAGTCATAAAGATCTAACTGGAATACTTGCAAAAAACCAGTGAGTCTTCCTATGCCAAGAGTCATTTATGTCATAGAAAGGACTCATGGTTGTACAAAGTACCTGGCTTTGCTAGGTGTATTCAATCATTCAATAAGCAAGTGAAAGATTAAGCATAAATGAAATGCACAAATATTACTTCCAAATGATTTATACATGCCCATCACCTCTTACTAAAGAGTGAATGAGAAACTACTCACTCTTTATGGCTTTGAGAAAGCTAGAAAAGTGAGTGATTCTCATCCCTCCAAGTAGAGGAGTTACAAGGTACAATATACTATACCATGAGCCTATCTCCGACGAAGAATGAATGAATCACTTTCCACCTTTCACTACTCAATGAACCTATCTTTTATGAAGAATGAGTGAATCATTTTTCACCCTTCAAGGCTTTGAGCAAGCTAGAAAAGTGGAAGAGTTTCACTCATATAAGGGAAGAGAGAAGCTCAAACAATGAAAGCTAATGAAAGCAGAAAGCTAGTCACTTTTGGAGGTTTTCCTCCTTAACAAAAAGATGATCTATCTCTCTCTATGTATGTTTATCTATATCTAAGTGCAAGTCTTATAGAAGCTCCAACAATGGAGGTATTTATAGGCAAGGAGGAGGGGGTAAAGTAGAGTAAAAGAACAGTTCAAAGTCCTCAAAGTCCAAGTGAATGCCCCAAGATTCAGATAAAAAATCAACCACTCTGCATTCTATCTAGGGAGCACGTTCAAACATTTAATGGCGTTCGAACATTGATTCCTGTCTTATGTAATGGACGTTCAAACACCAACTGGAGTTTGAACATGGTACTTAAGTAGCTCTTGTCACCTACAGTAGATAGGAGTTAAACAACCCATGTCTCATCACCCTAGTAGTCCTCTGGAGGTCCTCAAAAAATTCAAGAGGGCATTCAAACGTTGTTTGGCGTTCGAACATTGTACTCAAGTAGCTCTTTTTCATCTGTGAAAATAACTACAACATGCCATAAGCCATCACCCTAGCACTCTTTCAGGGGCCCTTAATAATTCAGGATGGCGTTCGAACATGGATTGGCATTCGAACATTGATGCCTTGTTTCAAACTTCTCCAATTTTCTTCCGGAACATGTGGGTGTTGCATGAAAGTTTGATGTTTATTAACTTTAGGCCTTTGTACAATCTTTTTCCTGAAATGTCATCATTGAAACTCTATCAAAGCATAATTAGTCTTATAAAAGCACAGTAAGATGCTAATTTTAACTACTAATCAGTAGATGGAGTCGTGTGAAGAAGTGTCTAGCATATTTGGGCATGTTCTACTAGTAGAACGTATAAAACCTACCAGTAGCTTTTTTTCCAGTAAGCTTTTCTACTGGTAGGTTTTGCATTCCTTCTACCGATAGGTCTTGCATGTCTTCTATCGGTAGTTCTTTTTCAGCTTTTATAAATTTGTCATAACTTTTGATCCCACCGTCCGATTAACCTGAAATTTTGACACAAGACAAAGGACATCCAGATCTACAACTTTCATGTTTTAAACTTTTTAGATTTGTAGTGGATCATGGTCAAAAATGGAGAATACTTAGGTACCAATACCAAATGGTGTGGGTGTCGTTACCTATGATACCAGGTACTGATACCTCCTTGATTTCATTCCCTTTAACCCTCCAAATCCTCATGTAATATGTCCATCTCTTCACCACTCATCCACACTTAGTTGTAGGGTTCCGAAAGCTATCATTTATCCTATGATTACCTACAACATCAAAATTTTTATATTATTCACAAATTCGACTAACTCTAAGTAATTAAATGCAAAGTTGAGTCAAAATTCATATAATGGGGCCATTAGATATGCAATATTACGAGCTCATCAATGGAGCCACAGATGCAGCAGCCATAGCAAAAACAATTGAAATAGACTCAAAGGTCAGCCCCAAGGGCTCAAGACCATCAAAGATGCTATCTTACAAAGTGTCTACAGGAATAGGAATGGAAGTGGAAGATGAGATCCCATTGCACTGAAAAACGTGGTTAACAAGAGAAGAACCATCAACTACTTGGTCACTTGCATGTTGGGTTGCCACGTTCGGGTCAATCATGATGATGGTCGACCTTCCAAATTTTTCTCTAGACCTTGACTCATGAAAACAAAGTGAGCTAGTACAAGATGAAAGCTGAACTTCCACCAGAGGATTCGCTCTAGAGTTGGACTGACGAGCCAAGGGAAAAGGAGAGTTGTGTGGAGAACTAACCTTCAAAGAAGGAGGAAGATGGGCTGGAAAATTCACTATGGAGCATAGTAGGCAAGTCATTTCCAAACTACTTGGAAACATGTTAGGTGCCGCCCTGTTTTGAATAGGTTAGTGATATTAGGCATGGCCTTGAAGGGGACCATGTGGAAGGATCAACGACTTGTAGAGTAGCTTCGAGAGATTTCCTGAATCATGGAAGAATCGATTAGAGTAGGCCAATAGGTAAGATCAGTATTAAAGGTGGTGGCAAAAGGGTAAAAATGTGCTAAACCAAGCCAAATTGGCACACAAACTGTTATGGCATCTAAACCTCCACGCCACTAAGAGCATTGGGACTAGATAAGGCCCAAGACCATAATGCAAGCCTCTGGGAAAGAGGTAGGAGAACCAGTCATCCGCATGCTAAGTAGATTGATCAAAAGGGGCCTCCCTAGGGTGATAGATAAGCCATTTCGAACCACAATTCTGAGCAAATGGCATCTTGACAAACCGTGAATTGGTTTGTTGATAAAAGAAGTCAAATCACTCAGCAAAGAATTGTTCCTTACACGTGGCAGCAAAGAAAAGATGGCCATAAGCTATGTCAGGATCACTAGAGGAAGCCATAAAAAGCTCTTGAAAGTAGGCACAAAGCCACAACTGAAGAACCCAAAGGGGTCCACCACCCTTGAGTATGTTGGTGTCAATTGTCATAGACTTCACACAATAAAGATGGCCTAGCATAACAAGGGTCAAGGCATAAGAAGCTCTTATGGCTAGGTTAACGTCCAACAAGACGTACCCCTTAGTGATTTTGCAAGAAAAGGCGTAAAAGAAGAAGTGATTGAGCTAGTAAAGAAAAAAAGAAATGTGCTTAGTGTCTGCGACTTCTAATAGGCCAGGATAGGTTTGTTCTTGGTGAATGGAAAACCTTGTATGTATAAAACAAAAGTGAGGAAGGCCGAGAAGGGCATAGATATCATAAATCGTTGGACCCATCTGGCTATAGCGAAAATGGAAGGCGTTATTCAATGTGGACCAAAATAGGAGAGCCAAACAAAGCAAGGGTCTATCTATGGGCATGTTGATGGTACTAGCGTTTAGGACATCGTAAATACCCAAATGTTGCCACAAATGGCCTTTGGCCACTTTAACACGTGCAACTCATGAAACCTATTATGGAGAAAGAGCCTTCCATGAACGAACAGGGGTTCTAGAACTCCAGTTGGACCATTAAAAACATTCTCTGAACATAAGAGGTTCATGAGATACATGATAAAGTTGGCCACAGGATAAGCAGAAAAAGCAAGACCAAGGCCCATTACCAATGAAGAAGTGTTGGATTCAGGTATAAAGGTATGATAGTCGATTTTACGAGAAAGAACCTCTACAAGTGCTTCTTGAAGAGTGGTGGTGCGAGGGTTCACCATTGTAATAAGAAGAAAGGTTATAGAGTTGAATGATGACAATAATCAAGTTGGAAGGAAGAGTTTATATAGGCATAGTCAATGAATCATCATAATGATGAAAAGATATAAACGGATCGCGTGATAGCCACTTCCTACAGATTTGAAAATATGGAAGAAGGCTGAGAGTCTACTTGTAGAAACTAAGTTGTGGTCATTAAACATAGTGGACAATCCCAAGATGTCAAGAAAGTAGATAGATTAAGGTTGCAACGGTTCAAATTCAAAGAACAACAACGACACTCCAAAGGAGAAACACATCATCGAGTTGTCTTTGGGGGGGGGGGGGCAATGTTTATGGGATGCCCCAAAATCTGAGGGCCCTTTCTCAATCCATTGATCACCTATTAACGCACAGACTACCCATAGATATCATATAACTCGATATCACGTCGTTACATCCCATTCACCAGGATCGTAACAAAATGAAATCTGAGCAGAGTCTCCTTTGCACTGGAGTAGTATCCAACACAACATGTTCACATATTATTCATATGATCATTCCAAGGTCCAAACCCCAAAGTTTAGGACTTAATATTTTTCTATTTACATCAACCAAGGGAAAGATCCCAAGAAGTGAAGGCTCAACCATGTTACAATTCAATTTTTAGTTTTGGGGAAGAGGTACCAGTACCTGTGATAAGTGGAATCGGTACTTGTGCCCTCTGGTTGATAGGTACCAGTACCGGTACCTGTAAGACGTGGTACCGGTACTTGGGCCCCCAACAGCGAGGTACCTATACATGTGAGCCTAGGTACCGGTACCTAAGCCCACTGTCAGTGGGATACTGGTACCTATGAGCCTAGGTGCTAGTACCTGAGCTCTCTGGATACCAGATATCTGTGAGGTACCGATACCTAGAGCCCAGATTTTTTCCAAACTCCCAAAAATCTAACTTTTAACCCAATAACTCATACAACACCCATTCCATTCATTTGTTTTACAAAAGAATAATGTCTCATTACATGTCTTTGTCAACAAGTACAAGTTTTGTACAAAATTTATACAAAGCCAAAAACATATTATGCAAGAGATTACAACATGTAATTCAAGAGCCACAAACTGGCTTTTTCTTCAACATGGGCCCAAATGAGGGTTGTCCCCTGAAGCTTGTCCAATACCTGAAATGTATCCCCATAAAAGATGAGTCACGCTCAATAGGATATTTCCTAAGGAGACTACTCTCCAACCCATATGCATATGAAATGTCACATGCAATTCACCACCTCAAGCATCCATTCAAATGCATACATGTCATAAGTGAATGCTACAATTTTAATGTCATGTCATGAGATGGAACTCACACATGCAATGCAAACCCTTGCCCTCCACCGGCTCCCATAACACATTTCATGTCATGCATATGCATCTGGGCATTCTAAACCCCCGCCATTGATGTTAGACATCCAATGACTATTTTAAAAAAAAAACCTACTGTCTTTCTTGGGGTAGGTATTTATGGACTTCCACTAATAGTCACATAATCGATACGACATCTATGGGCTTCCACCGATGGTTTCGTATACACCAACACACTTTATAGACTCAATACCAACAGGAATTCATATCCAAAATTGTCGGGTCTTGCACCCGAGAGAGAATCTAGTCTTTCTTGCTAACCCCGACACTTGTTTTCAATACAACCCGTGTGACTCAGTCGAACCTATATCCAACTTTTTCAAACTCACGTATCAACCTACCAAGGATAGTGTTTGATAAAAAAAAATATGCACATACCCACAATCATGTCAAATACCCACGAATGTGATGCTACCCATGCATATACAAATGTAATGTACGATTATATTTCATATCATCATGCAATCAATTTATATAATTGTAATTTATGTTATATGCTCATCATATCTTAAGCATATAATGAACATATCATTTTCCACAAGCAATCCCAAACATGTTACATGTGATATCAATCAAACTAAGATACTTGAATTCATAAGCATTTCATTAAATAATTAAAAGGCAAAAATATGTAAACACATAGCATGCCCAAAACATCATATTCTTCATGAAATTCAAAACCAAACAATTTCATCAAACCCAAATCATACAAGAATTGGTGTTAACATATTCTTATACCCATTTTTCATATTCTAACAACCCTAGGTATGTGTTATACATGAGAATTTATCTCTAACACCCTACCCATTTTATATTTCAATCCTAGGCTGGAAATAAACCTAGTTAGGAAAGGAACCCTACCTCTTGTAACGTATATTTGCATAGAAGAAGCCCCAAAGACCCTAAATCAAGCTTCCAAAGCTTTATCCCGAAACTTCCGTCTTTGAGATTTTGGCGAAAGTCACGATCTTTGATATGATTTTATAGGCCTCGTCACATAGAATGACTTTAATTCTTGGCCCGAAGTAATTCAATTGTTAGATCTTCGTAGATCAAAAGAGGAAGCTTGGAGAACTTTGAGATTTTTCTCTTCTCTCTCTCTTTTCCGAAAGTGTTTGGCTAAACAATGGGGAAGAAAATCTAATTTTCTTCCCCTTTTATACTCCTCAAACACTTGGCCCTCATTACGCCACCTTTCACTTCGTTTTGTCCAATTTTATCCCAAATCAATTAAATTTCATCTCGTATTAAGTTTCGTACATTTTTATTGAACTAACTTTATTATTTTTTGGGTTTCACGAATAAAATCTAATTGCCTTTATTTTACATGCGCGACACCCTATCGCCTCATAAAATACAAAAAATCTAACTGTCTCAGAATTCAACGAAAATTGACTAGGTAACTAGATTTCACGATACGAATCTAACGGTGAGGTCCGTTATATCATTTGAGTTATAGACAAATTCGAGTTTTCAAGCCGCACCTTAACATCTAATTACCATTTTGTCATTTTTAATAAAATTTTAATTTTTCTCTGGTTTTATAGTTTACACCCAAATAATAAAAGATTTAGAGGTGACACGTAGCAAGGTCCAACAACCAGGATCAAGTCAACAAAAATTCAAGGGAGATAAGATAGATAAGATAAAAATGGTCTTCATGAATCTCGAATAATGAAGATACGTGACATTATGAGCCAATGGTTACAAATGGTTTGATTCACGATAGATTACTTCCCTCATGATCGAAAATGATGGCTCTAATGGTTAATAGTCACCACCTGCCTAGGATACAAAGAAGGGGTCTCTCAACCACACACAATATACCAGAGCCTTCATCTGCACTGTTTAAGCTTAGTTTTACTTCTTTTACATTGTAATCATCACTCCAATGATCGCTTTTCTGTTTAATGTCAAGTATAGTAGTTCATCGAGAAATTCTTTTATGTCACTTACATTACTCTATTTTTTCCAAGTTATTTCAAACTTTGAATTCATTGACTCGCTACTAAGGAAATTGTTTAAGTCATTGATCTTCAAGGAAATGAAAACAATCTAGAAGAAGTCTTACGCTTTGTTTTAATCACCTGAACAATCACGATTTTAGAATCTCATGCCAGTTCAAATAGGTAAGGTCATAAGTATTTGAAAACTAAGTCCTCTAGGACTTTGGCATGCTTGCAATCTAAAATATGCCAAAAAAATACTAATATGTATCTCACTATAGAAATTCATATTGAAAACGCGTTTTTTTGTATAGGGTCTATGAGATGAGAAAAAGAGACCGTAGAATATATAATGACTTAAAAATTAGAGGGATGTGTATAGCTTGAGATAGACTTATTACTAATAGGGTAGGTCTAGATTGGGTGAGTTTAACAGTTTGATAATAAAGATATAAATGGAGTGAGAATGAATATTTGTAGGGTAGAAATAGCTCAACCCTTCCATAAATTGGACACTAAAATATTCAATTTTTCTCCAATATGAATTTCACACTGCTAAACACATTTTTTGTAATTGCATAAACATATATTTGATGGCTCCAGCTTGTTGAGCGCCTACCAAACCTTGGTCAAATTCGCTCATTTAAACATTTTTTAATTAATGTTCAATAAAAAAATTAATTTCAAGTGTCCTTGTGAATAATTGATCTAAAAATACAAAATCCTCCATGCATTTTCATTAAGAAGAAAAACGTGGCAAAGTGAAACCTCATCTGCTAGAGTTTTTTAATTTAGCCAGATAGATGGCAAACCTATTTTATAGCCAAGTAGATAACCTTGGTCAAGAATCAAATCAACCTGACCCAGTTTACAGGTTTTTTTTTTAACTTCATTCAAGAACTGCAAAAAGGGGAAAAGATATAGTAGATTTGAGAATTTTAGAAGTGTTATAAATCCACAGAAATATAGGCATGCTTGCTGAAACTTGAAAGCTATTGGAACACCCATCCAAACTTCTACAATATGGTTTACATACCATGTATTGATTTTCTATTATAATTTCAGACAAGTGCAAGGCATTTTCAATATTAAGTATTTGCACAAAATCAACTTCCGTATATATGTACACCAAAAGATACTGACAGAGAAAACATAAAAAGTCCGGCTGTAGCAAAACAGAATCATAAGGTGATGCAGCAAATAGATTACTCAAAATCATCTTTTCTCCCTTACACCAGCAACGGGGACATACACAACGGAAATTTCAGTCAATGTGGGTGCATCTCCTTTATTAGATTTGTCATTTGCAAGTCCCAGTAAAACCCGCTGGAGTTTTTCTACCTTGCCCTTGATTTTGCAGATCCTCTCCATTTCAGCCTCTGCTTCTTGTACACCGCCTTTGGTCGTGAAGTTAATTACCCTCTTTTTCTGTCTCTTAGCCTTTTCTCTTATAAGTTTCAATGTCACATCATCGTCAAAACCCACAGCAGCCTGAATATAAAAAAATTCCAAAATGAAAAGAAGAGTATGGAAACATATTGCAGAGTGCAGACAACTACTGCTACAAACATATTTATTCGAGTAAATGATTTCAAAAATCCTTTTATTTTGGTGAAACCAACCTCTCAACCTTGATCCAACCTGGTCCAACTTTGACATCTTGACACCGACAAACAGGAAAGCCCAATCAAATCAAACTAGCAGTCTGTCTAAAGTTGGGTTGACCCACGATTGGAATGATCTTGAAATTCATAGAATTGCTTAGACAAGTCCATTATGACAGATCATTACTGATTTTTTATAGAGCCTACCTTATGGTTAGACAGCAGATAGTATATATCTCAACAGGATTTAAACTTAGCAGCAATAATAATCCAAACTCATTACTGACTTCTAGTATAGGCTACCTAAAGGTTAGGCAGCAGACAATATATATAGCTGAACAGGAGTCGCACTTGGCTGCACAAACAATTTAACAAACTCAATCCTGTTGGTCATTGGGTGGTCTGAACAAAATTAAGAACAAATCAAAACCAGAATTAAATAATACCTTGTTATTGGCTGAGGACTGGAATAAAACTTTCTTGTATTGCTTTCTCTTCAAAGGGATGGCTAGTAATGATGGGTTCTTTCTCCTTCGGAACTTTTTCAAACTTGTATGTGTCCCAACCACATTTGCTAATGACATAACGTTAAATGCCCTTCGATCAGCAGGTTTATCCTTTCCAATTTCTGACCTGGAATTCTTTAACATTTTGGAATCAATAGTATGAAATGGTATTGCTTTCCCTGCCTGCCAATTTCCGAGAGACACAATTACAATAAAACTCAAGTTTGAGTAGACTATCCTAGTAAAAAGCAGTAACTAGTTGAACGTCTGCCTCTAGTTTTGAAGAACCTCCCGGAACATTCAAGTAGATAGATGCTGCTGTAATATAAGCTACCTAGATGTAAAGAACTCATAAGTAACTAAGTTTTAATCCATATGTTGCATTTCAGAATTCCATAACACCAGAAAAAATAAAGCAGCGATAGTTTGTAAATAATATAGGCCAAGTAGCTTGCAATCATGAGTTGTGGGTAAAATTAGAGGACAGTTAACTTCATGCAAAATTGCAAATAGTACCGAAGAGTATGCCAGTACCCCATCAACCCTCTCAACACCTTCGATTAATGAGGACCAAATTGGGCAATCGGTCCGGGGGCCCCGTCTGGTTCGGTGCTAGATAGGTGCAATGTTGTTCATAATTAACTTCATATGCATCCCATCCTTTTTTACATCTTAAATGAACATTTATCAGAAACATTAAACCAACTGAGAGACCAAGATGCTAAATAGGAGAAGTGTGGAAAACAATTGGGACAGATTAATGCAGCCCAGAAGATTTTGAAAGCATACAAGTGCAGGACTGGAATTCAAAGACAGAATAAGACCAAATATTAGTTTGTGATTAATTTATTATGTTTAGGTAATCTTTCATTGTTTTTATGCTTTTGCTGCTTGATTTTTGGTGATTTAACCTGCTTTTCCTGGATTCCCTGCTAGCCTATCATCTGTTTTTCTTATCTGTTTATTTGGCTGAACCACAATTCTAGTAACGAATCCAAAAATATGCACTTCGGAAAATCTGTCGACCACCACGTTACCTTTCTGGCTCTGAGTGCTAGGTAGCGCGCATTCTTGAACCATTTGCTAACCTGAAAAAAAGGAAATGCAAGCATAATATAAGCAGGTACAGGAGATATGTCTGCAATAAACTATGAAATAATAATTTTGGTGACATCCATTGTGGATCTGCACTTTTTTCCTTGTTCATCCTCCAGTGCACTACCAGAAGCTGGATCCCATGTCCCAACAAACCTGAATGCCTCATACATAGCCCTATCTTCCATCAAATCAATTCTACCAATGCTCCATTATCATTTTTCTGAAGCTAACGTTGGTGTGCTACAGAGTGAAACAAAGGCTATTACTGAAACAGCATGGGGCAAGCCTTTTTTGGTAAGAACAACTTTTGCACATGTCCAAAAATAAAAGTCTGTTTCCTCGACAACAATCTTATGTTGCTAATTTGAAGGAAGTACAAGCTTTAATGTTATTGTCGATGTCTTTTCTCCTTCCCTTCTTTTTTTCCTGTATTTTTCTACCCTTTTTCAGTTTGATTGTATTACCTTCCCAGATTCAAGACCTAATTGTTTGGAAAGGTTCTCCTTGACAGCTCTAGAGGGAAGTTCATTATCAGCAAATGCAAGACGAAGCTTCTGTAAATTACACAAGATACCAAAGAGTAAGCACAGAAATTAACTAAGAACTTTTTAATATAACAATCTCAAAAGAGGTTCTTCTCCAAACTACCTCAACAGCACTTGGGGGAATTCTGAAACACGGCCTTTTGGTTTCTTTGCTTGAAGGTATCTTTTCTGATTCTCTGTTTTTCACATGGCATTTTTCGTCATTTTCACAGAGAGTCATAAGGGTGCTTGCCGCATCAGACTCCTTTTCTCTCCGCTTTCTTTTAGTAGGACCCCAATCTTCATCTTCACTAATTTGTTCATTGGCAGGAGCATCCTTTCCAAACATTTCCTGTGAAAAGAATAAATAAATCATATGAGATTATGAAGTAAAAATATGAATTTCCTCTCAAAAGAAATAGTTCCAAAACTAAAAAGCACAAAAAAAATAATAAAAAAGAATGAACTTTTTAGTGCTTATACCACAAAATAATTTATTTCCAACTCAGTATACAAGTGCATTGTAGGATTACAATGTAGCTAGCCACATATCATTAATTATACTAAGAAGAAAGAAAACTGCTATCTAATTAATTGTTAAACCAAAGGGTCTATAAGAAGTTCAAATATGATTTCACCTTC
Source organism: Ilex paraguariensis (assembly GCA_963454935.2). Taxonomy (NCBI): domain Eukaryota; kingdom Viridiplantae; phylum Streptophyta; class Magnoliopsida; order Aquifoliales; family Aquifoliaceae; genus Ilex; species Ilex paraguariensis. Next base: position 58,812 of record CAUOFW020000337.1, read on the forward strand.
CATTATTTGCCCTGACAAAAATAATAGTTATGGTGTATGAGTTTGATGCCATTCATTATTAGTAGGATCAAATACCAGAGGAAAGTAGCAATAAAGCACTCTCATAATGACCTATGATTAATTTTGAGTTTTGAATCTTAAGGCCGCAACCTCTACAGTACTCACGTCATATAATTTCTTATAGTCAACTGCTAGTCGTTGCCTTCGGCCACATAATATTTCACAAGCCGTGGTCTCATCAGAATCTGCTCCACCAATTAACTCAGCTGAGGGATTTTTGGGGCCCTTGCTCCTCTTGTCTAACCTTTCAGAGCCAGAAAATACTTCACCCTTGAGTGACCAGATACCACTTGAGCTGCCTGCATCATCAGAAGCATCATCTTCAGAGTCAACTCTGTTGTAACTGGAGCTATTCTCAAAATTTTCAGGATCGTAGTCATCATCTGCAGAATCATCAGACGGCCATTCTTGCACTGGAGACAACAAAGTATCCCCACCATCAGGTAAAGCAGCTTCTTCCTTGAAGATATCCTGTTTGATTACATAGAAATAAGCCTTTTTTAAAAAGAAATGAATCAGCAAAACCATGTAAAGAGGGAGGATAATGAGTTGCTAATGTGATAAACCTGCCAATTGCTATCTGACGAGAAGTGTGTCCCAATATGAGCATTCATTGCTTCTAATATTTCTATCTTACAATCACAAAATTTGCATAACCAGCCTTGGTCTCCTGGAGGAACTGGATAATTATGAATTACACTAGAAGTAAGGTTCAAGATGAACAATAAGCAACCATCTTACAAAATCATGCTTACAATAAGACACCCCCAACTCACCCACCCACCCCCGCCCACTCACAGGGTCTCCAACAGGAAAAGTAATGGGATGAGGAACTTACTATTTTCAGTTGACAATGGAGGATCGAGACACTTTTGGTGAAAAGCACAATTGCATGTTCCATCACAAAGTATGATATCATTATCAGGGGAAGCTTCACGTAACTTGCATTTTGCACAGAATATCTGGACAGAAGACATAAAAATCATAAATGGATAAGTCCAGACTGTGAAATAAAAACAAACCATTGTGGTAGTGAGAGTCCTTAAGAGGCACAAATCAATTGTATTTTTTATTCAGCTAGCATAGAATAACAAAAAAATTGTTATTTGGCACTCAGAAATCTCATCAAATAGTGTAATAGGAAAGGAAACAGAAATGAGTTATTTTGAAATAGTTAATTGCCAGTCATGTGCCATGCAGGCTTCTCAGAACATTTAAGGCCAATCTGCACAACCCAACCTCCGAACAGTTGGAACTTGGAACCAATTTTTGCAATTCCAGACACCCTGTCAATTAATCCTTTTGTAACGGCCTAACAGTAGATGCTTTTGTTCAATAGATTAACCCAAGAATGAACTAACTAGTGTTGCACACTTACATGTTCATGATATACAGATCCATCAGGGGCAATTGCAGAGTCATCAATCTGTCCAACAGACCCAAGCAAATCCAGCTGGCGGATGGCATCACGAATCCCAAGTTTACATTTCAATATCTGCTTCTTGGCTCTTTTCAGTTCATTTTCTGGCTTGATTTTTTCACGGCTGTGGAATAAATTAGCAGGGAATGTTGATATATGCCAACAGTTTACGTACGAACAGGCAAAAATTTTGACAAAGAAAAGCCTTTATAAGGAAAACCAATATAACTACAATAATGATGGAAAAACTATACAAGTTCTCTCAACAACACTCTAATTTTAGAATTTATTTTATGCTTCATATATTATCTTTAACTCTTAGTCTTTTTATACTTGTTTTGATTTGTGGCATCCACACAAAAAGAAAAAAATTAGAAAGGAACCCCAAAGTATTTATCGTTGCAGAACCCATATTTAGTATCAAGAACAAATAAATAAAAGTTCAAATTGTAAGCTATAAGGAAACGAAAAGTCTCCATGTCCACTATACTTGACATCTGGCCTACCCTGCTAGTATTTCCTTCCCTTCCGTTCCAGGATCATGAGATTGAGACATTCGTTCATCAGATATATAAAATTTTAATTATCTCCTGTTAAACACATCCTTTTTGAGTCTTCATACATCACCAGCTATATGTTATTACAGCCCTAATAATTTGATGACACTTTCTGTTTAGTAGTCTGTAGGTCACTTTTTCGCTATTCAAATCAAAAGAAGTTTAGCCATCTGCTACAGCAGTGTAATTGACAATCAAATGAGAACAAGTTCACCCGGTAATTTTTTCCTTTTATTACTTTGAGTAGTATATTCTATCTTGCATCTATCTACCCCATATATAATATGTTAGTCATCCCCTGTTCAACATATGCTTTTTGAGGCTTTATATATCACCACCAAACTAATTTCTGATATCCATTATTCTATGAAAATTTTGAAGATCCATATAATAAATCAGCTAGCAGTTTGAAAGTTTATCCCCTTCATATTTTCTCCCTCAAATCCATCACATCACCCGCTCTTCTCTCTCACCCATTCCCTCACAATCTCTAACCCGTCACTCAATCACTAATAAGCAGGATGCCACTCCCTTCCCCTCCCCTCCCCCTTCTCTATCCTCTCCGTCTCTCTCCCTCCCTCTGTTCAATGCCACTTTTCTCCTCCCCCTTCTCTAGCTTCTCTTCCTCTTCTTCTTCTTCTTCTCTCTCTCTCTCTTGGCACATCTCCATAGCCACATACACGGTACCAAAAGACTCACCACAACAGCTCCACTGCATCAGCACAACCAAGGCATTTGCTTCTATCCCTTCCCCTCTATCTGTCCCCTTCTCCAACACACAGACGCACAATTTCTCCCCTTCACCCCCAAACTATCCAGAACACACAAAAACCCTCACCCCTAATCGCCCCAGAAACACACACAAACCCTCTCCCCCAAACACCACAACAAAGCGCCACAGCCAAGTATATATCCCTCTATTTTCCCATCTTTGCTCCTCTCTTTTATCTCCCACTCTCTCCGTCAGATCTCCTCCTTCACCACCACCACAACCCCACCCCATAATCCTAGTCCACATCATCCCCAAAGGATCTACACCTCATCACATGCACACACATAAGGACACTCACGCAGCACTATCACACACCCATAGATTCCCCCCCCCTTCTCTCTTTCTCTCTCTCTCTCTCAGATGGGCATTATCAATGAGCGCCTATAAGCTGTTCGACCAAATACCCCAAAGATTCTTCACACACACCATATTTTTCACATACAGACACACCTTCGCTATCAACCCACTACAAAATCTGTCACCACAGCTTCATTTCCTTCATCCACCCCACACCCTAACTCCTCCACCCACCACATTCTGCCACCAACCACCTTTGGGCATATTATGCTAATTAATTTTTCTATTATTTGGATGTTAAATTTGATATTTGGTGTGGCTTTGATATATTGTGTTTCTACTTGATTGATGGGGAAATCTATTAGTATTTAATTCTATTCTCTATTTAATTGGTTTTTGTTTTTATGCCATTTCATGATGGCTTCATTCTTTGAAACCCGAGACCTTCAAAAATTGATTGTTATTGGTGTTTCTTGGGCAATTAGATTGCAATTGCATAATAGTTGACAGTGGTAAGGTTTTTTTGAGTTTATAACTATCTAAGTGTGTATGTATATACCAGACTTAGAGTTTATGGCTTTTTAATCCTTTTTCTTGTAAATAATTCTTAATTTTTTATTGATAATTGTTTATTTGTATGCCCATTGGTAATTTGGCATCATATTCTTACTTGAAAGATGACAATTATAATTGAAATGCAGTTGCTTTTTCTATTCTTGAATTTAGATAGTTTCTCAATTATTAAGACTCTTTCAAAATGGTAAATATAGAAATCAAAGTCCCATCAATTATAGTTTCTCAATTATTGCTGCCTAAGATTTATTTCATTAGACACTATCTATAATATATTGTTCAAGACATGTCATATTGTACCAGTCAAGTAAAAATAAAAACCAAATGAAAAAATTTTCATACCTCTGACCTTTCCAACCTTCCATGGAGTAAGCATCAATAAGGTTCTGCTCCAGCTTCATTTTTATCAGCAGGTACCTTGTCCTCCTTTGCAAGCGGGAAGCTTCATCAAGCTCCACGTTATCCTTTGACCTCTTTCGTTTCCCCCTTTTCTTTAACTTTTCAGGTTTGAGATCCCCATTGTCATTCGCGTCAAAGACTATTATATGATATTTTTCATTTTGACATTTCAAAGAAGACTGCTTCTTGGGGGACTTGGATTTATGCAGACTTGCTTTTTTGATTACATTTCTTCTTGAGGAGTTACTGTTCATGCCTTTGCTTACATGGTCAATAGGTTTGTTCTTTGATAGGTTTGAACCGATAGTATGTCCAAAAAATTTGCGTTTTAATTTGGGCTTCCCTTTGTTCGATTTCTTTGTACAATTCTTTATATGCAAGGAGTTTCTAAACTTCTTGATATTTTGTTTCTTTCCAGCTCCAGCCATATTGATTTCACATATATCAAACTGAAAAATTACAGAAGGAAGAGAAGAAATCAATAATTTCTAATAGCGCGGGTATAGAATTATATAATCAGTGCAACTGTAATTGCAAGAGCATGGATTCACAGTCTATGACCAAAGATATATGCTGGGAGACTATAGCTTCCATTACTCCTATTTACAGATCTAGCTTGCAAGTATCATCAAAATTTACAAAAACATATCCTACAAGCCATGCCAATGTGTATGGATGTGTGTGTATGTCATTGACTAATGACTACTTAGTATAAATGAATCCCACTTGATCTCATGGAATTTTTTTTCCTATTTTTCCGTAACATCTGCTAAGAGTACAATTGATGATACAACCCAAATGATCATGAATTAAACATTAACCAAGCATGGAGAATAAGGACAGAAACATAACAATTATAGCAATGGAAAAAGGCACCTGTTTTGGACAGGACAGAGCTACTCTTGTAAAGACCAAAGGTCACATCCCCGACACAATTCGGCAATAAGAAAAAGGCTACACCTAGAAAATTGAGAACAACCATCAATTCAGACGCGGATCATATTAACTACATGCACAGAATCTGGAAAAACAACTAACCACAATGTCTTCCAGAGGCATAGGTGATCATAAGAAATGCCCTCAAATATAACATTAGCCCCTGATTTATTATCCTACATTTGAAGAAAGAGAATTATTAAAAAAAAAGCTTGACTTATGAAAATTCAAGCAAAAAATCTGACCCTCTATTGAAAAATTGATATCATAAACGGAAGTAATTGATTTGAAAACTCCACCATTAAATAGGATGTAAAAAATCAAATATTCAATGGTAAACTATTATAGACAAACGAATGATAGCAAAATAACCCACGAAAACGGTTCAAAGAATGAGGGTTCTCATCATCACATTGCCTTTTCTTCTCAACTATGATAATCCCATTCTCATCAAGAAAAGAAAATTTACAGAGCCAAGAGATCAAAATAGGAATTTTTCTCCAAGCAAAGCTCAGAGTCACCCACTCATATACTCAGTTGTTGAACAAAATTCTGTTAAATACAGAGCAATCCACGAACCATGATTACCGAAAAAGAAGTGCAAAACAAGAACTCTCATGAAATAACATAACATTCATCGTTTCAAAAAAGGAACAGACAGCTGAAAAGCATTAATCTTTTTTCACATTGGTCTAAACAACATACAATCTAGGATCTTTAAAAGAGAAATTCTACACACACCAGAGACAATTCAAGGACTAAATCAAAAGAAAACATAATAGAAACCAAGAATTTGCATGTCACCCTATATGGATATATAGAATATACAAGGACAAGAAATCACCTGAAGGTATGGAGAGAAATAAAGATCTGGAGCTATAAGAAAAGCTCAATGGCGAATGCCATTTATACAGACATGTGAGAGTCAATGGTGACGTGATCTAGATTAGGCGAGTCTTTGAAGTAGTTTTCTGTGTCTTCGCAAGTCTCGTCAGTCTCTCGTCGCCGCTACTCAGCCTCCTCGTCTTCCCGGCCACTATACGTACCTCAATGGACCAAATTTTAATCCGAGAGTGTATTTAATGGATTAATATTTTAATTTGTTTATCCAAATTTAATTAAAATTTTTAAATTAATTTATATTTAAATACATGTAAATTTGATTTGATAAAAATTTGATATATATATAAAAATAATAATAATAAAGTATGAGCAATGTTATACTTACCAAATTTTGTATTTCAAATGGTTGGATCAATGGGATTTACTAATTCTATCAAACATTCAATGTATAGGATTTTAACACATTATTTAGGATAAAAGATTTGATAAATAAATTTGAATAACACAATTTTATCCCTAAAGTATAAAGATTGAACACATAAAAAATAATTTTTACTTTTTTTGCTTTAAATTATTTTTAATTTTATTTTAAAGTTAGAACGATGTTTAATATTAACTCCTTAAATTTAAAAAAGAAAATAGGTCCCTAAGAGTGTATTTAATGTGACTTTTCAAAAGTGTTTATAGGACTTATTACTTCTCATAAATACTTTTAAAAAAATAGTACTTAGAATAACTTATTTTAATTACTTCCAAATAAGTCAAAATTAGTTTTACCTCTTAATTAAGTAAGTAAGTAAAAATTAAGTATCAATAAAAATAAGTAAGTAAAAATTCAAAAAAATAAATAACTTATACATCTTTAAAATCACTTCTCTTCAAAACACCTCACTGCCGCTATCACTCTACCGGCACCACCACCATCACCTAACACTACCTCCATCACCACCACAAAACCTCTTATTGTCCCATCACAGTCAACACCAGTGCCACCCCTAGCACCATTGCCACCCCCCCCCCCCCCGCCACCACCACTATCATCATTAACCACCATCGATTGTTACCACCGCCGCCTACGACCATCACTCATGTCACACCCCATCTCATTCTCCCAAGGATGAGACGCGACTAGATTTTTAATATACCTGTTTACATATGTAATCTGGATTAATCAAATACTAAATAATCTCACAGCTGCAACAACACTGCCTATCACCTTAGCTATTAAGCATAATGGTAATACTTGACTCATAACCTATACTATATATAACACATGTACCATTTCTTTTTCCAAACCATATACATATACAAAATCCCACACACACATAGCATACATCACAAAGTATGTTTGTTGAGTCTATTTACAATTATACATTATTAACCTACTATAATACTCTCTCACTCAATATAATATACAACCCAACAAAATATAATAATCTGAGTAATAACACACCAACTATGTTGGACTGCTGCGGATTGAATTCAACTTCATGAGATAATACTCAACTGATTGGACAATGGACTGATCTGCAACTCTCTCGATAGTACATGAAAAAGATAAACTATAGGGGTGTAAGCTAAACCACGCACTTAGTGAGTATACATATTGTATATGAAATATAAATGATAGTAATACACAGAAGTAAATAAATACTACATAAATACACGTATTAAACAATAGTATCAATTCAATTGCAAAAAGTTCATAAAGCCACAACACATCCATACCACCCCTCATCGGGTAGTCGATTCCACATGGATCCGACTCTCCCGAACCTCCCGGGAACATCACAGTACTAGCACATCACTGCACGCCCAGTGATCAGACATCGATGCTTTGGTCTCAGATAGTGCGTCATATTCCATAATACACAATATACAATACAAAACATCATTCAATCACATAAGCACATAACACATAATCCTGAAAAAATGCTATTAAATTCTATCATTTACTATCATCTTATAATAGTATTTTCAAAACATATAAAGATATATACTCACCTCAAGTGTATAGATCTACGGGCTTTTGGACCTACTAGTGGATCGATTCGGTGTTACCATATCTGTCTCAACATCGATTGTTCTACCTGTTCCATCTAACAAATTTATAATTACAATATCAACATATTTATCACATTTAATAATTAATCATGTACTAATGCATGCAAGATGATTCAACCAAAAGTGCCCCGGTAGCCCTAGTTACCGCACTGTCCACTCACATACTGGCACATTAGATTTAAGGATCATATTTCCTCCCCAAATCTCCAAAATCACTCACATTAATTACAATTAAGGTTAAATAGGTCAAACACATTGACTGGGGCCCCCATTTTCACACATTTCAACCTCGAATCCCAAAAATTACACTTCTAGTATTTCATACATTTCGCACCAGATATTATATTCATTTGCATTCAAAACTTACAGTACCACATCAAGCATCAAATAAGAATGCAACATGCAAAATTTATGGTCAATTGGATCGAAATTTACATATGTGATAATAACGTTTATAAATCAGGATTTCAACATTACTGGCACCCATTTTCAACCTCTATCACACTTTGCTTTTAAAATAGCCCCACTTAAACTCACACACACATTTAATCATGCAAAACAGCCCCTTAATTGAACCCTTAAACCCTCCATTGCACACCCACAAATCTCAGTTTTAACCTAGTCCACTAAAAGCATCCCGAGCATCTCAAATGTTCATTTTTTACACTTTACTCACACCTGGTTGAACACCCACTTAAAATCCTTCCTTAACAGCCCATTAATTATGCTTAATACCCTTAATTAGACTCCTACAAAGTCTATTTTGAAAATTAAAATAAAACAGCCCACACATACACACACATGCTTAAACTTAATCACACACACGCACTAAAATTAATGACTTGATCCGAAATGTGTACACCCAAGTGCAGGCGATCAAGTTATAGTAATAATCCGATTAAGTTTGGAGTCGAATCACAGGGAACTATGATTAGTGTTTTGAAATAAGCAATAATAGAGACCAAGTAACTGGAAATTTTGAGAGTTTAGAGTGGTGAAATTTCTTGCATAGAATAGAAGATTCTTTTCAAGAGTTTTCTAGACAAAATAAAAGATAAATTCAAATGTAAACTAGTCACCCTTTAGCTTGAGGATTAGAACATGTGGTTAGTCATCTGGTTTAATATACTTGTGTTTTATAACTCAATTAACTCTCGTGTCAACAGCAAGTTAATCGGAAGATAAAGATGGAGTGTGAGAATTAAGCACATGATTATGATGTCTTTCTAGAAGTAGACAAGAATTGCCTGTGCCGATATTTAACCTGTCTACAAACAAGCAAGTGTTTCTACAAGGCATCCAACCATTGCATTAATGTTCCATTCTTTAGATAAAGCACGATAATAATGAAGATTGAAACGTTTCATGCAGATATCGCCTAGGTACTTACCTTGAACCAATAGGTTTTTCCATGCAAGAGTCATTCGTGACATAGAAAGAACTCATGGTTAGACAAAGTACCTTAGTTTTGCTAGATACATTCAACCATTCAATGAACAAGTGAAATATAAAGCATTAAAGCATAAATGGATTACACAAATATAACTCCTAGATAATTTCTACATATTCATCACCTCTTACTAAAGAGTGAATGAGGAACTACTCACTCTTCATGGTTTGGATAAAGCTAGAAAAGTGATTGATGTTCATCCCTCCAAGTAGAGAACTTATAAAGTAAAATACAATAAACGAGGAGCCGATCTTCACCAAATAATAAGTGAATCACATTCCATCCTTCACAGCTTTAGTAAAGCTCTAGAAAAGTGGAAGAGTTTCACTCCTCTAAGGAAGAAGGAAGCTCAAGCAATGGAAGTGAAATAAAGTAGAAGAAAGCTAGTTAATTTTGGAGGGTTTCCACCGCAATCAAAAGATGAGTTATCTCTCTTGATATTTGTAAATAAAAGCAAGTACAATTACAAGGGGAGTCTAAGCCTCTATCATGATTGTCACAACATGAATGTAAAGACTTAGCACAAGTAAATAAAAGACTTCAACTATAAGGGGGAGTTTAACCCTCCATTATGGTTGATACAAATGCAAAATGAAAACATAAACAAGAAATGTACAAGAACTAGCTCTCTACCCTACTTTACAAGAAAAAAGGATTCTCCCCATGAAGCTCCCACAAATGGGGGTATTTATAGGCAAGGAAAAGGAGGGGGTGAAGGAATAGTATTTGCCGCCTAAGTCCAAGTGAAAAGCCAACAACTCTACAACTAGTCAGTGGGATGTTCAAAAGTGATTTGTCGTTCGAACATTGTGTCTGTTTTTGCTTTAAGGGCATTCGAACGCCAGATGGGGTCTGAATCCCCTACTCAAGTGGCATGTGGTCTCTATGATAGTTACTATCATAAGTCTTGAACAACTCTGGCCCTGCACTCAGCAACTTGATCCTCAATAACTTATGACAACGTCCGAAAATGGAGTGGCGTTCAAACGTTGTACTCAAGTACTTCTGTGGTTCTGCTGTCTTTGCTGCAACACTCTAGTAGGTCTCAATAGTCTAATCCTCTCAAGTTTCCAGAGCACGTTTAAACGTGAGTGGGCATTCGAACATGGTACTCAAGTACCTCAACACTTTCCCTTTTTGACTGCAACACATCATGTCTCAGTAGCCTGGTCTTCAATCACTTTAGGGGAATGTTCAAACATTGATCCACGTTTGAACGTTCTTGCTTTGTGCCAAGCTATTCCAATTTTTCCCCTTTATCCACTGGTGTTACATCCATGTGTGATATTTGTTGTCATTGAGCTCTTGTTCACTTTAGGACTTGAAATTTCATTATTTAAACTCCCTCAAAGTAAAATTAGTCCCCAAAAGACATAGTAAAATGCTAACTTTAAGCACTAATTACACCCTCCAACCTAAATATTGCTAGTCTCTAGTAATACAACAACATTGTGATGTAAATATATTTCTAATGCCCTTTTTCGTAGGTCATCCGGTTGCATTTAGCATATGCAACAAGCCGTTGAACCACTAGATTTACCCTAATGGACGAGTGTTGTCTCGTGAGGGTTTTCAGGGAAGCTACCCACAAACTTCGGTCGAACAAATATGTATTTGAGGTTGTTAGTTGAAATAAGTTAGCATTGTGGTCGTTGAGACACCCAACCCTCAATTTCGACTTACATCCCGCATACTCCTCTTTCATAGGTATTTATTCTATGCAAAAATTGGCATCTGTCAAATTAGCATTTGGGATTCCTTGAGTAATGGGAGTAATCATTCTAGAAACAAGAATTGCTATATAACAAATATTCCACTTTACCACCTTCCATGGATAGCTTTGATTTCACAAACCTCTCTTAGAGTGCTCTCAGCAAAAATTTGCTCTGATTATAGTGACTTATTTCTTACAGGGAATGTAATCAACAGATGACCAGTCAAAAAAAAAACATGCGTAATTAGTAAAGGAGTGAAGTTTAAGGAAACAAACTAATCATGTTTTGGCATAATCTCATAGAGGAAAATTGATGCAGATAAAGAAATGTTATTTAGCATATCCTGCGTGTAGTTGGCGACCTACACATGCATCAGACTTGAGATCAATTAGGGCTTTTTGTAGGTTGTAATGTGGCCAAAGGTCAGTGGCTAATAAAATGACGTTAATGGAATTCAAAAAGCTATCTTTATGTATTGTAGCACGTTTCTTTCTTAATTTTTGGTCTATTTTTTTCCAAGAACTTGTATTTTTTTCTTTCACTTTTCTCATTTTTCACTTTCTTGGCAATTCCCTGTTTGTCTTGTCTCTTTTCCTTTTCAGTTGTTTCCACCGACTTTTCTTTCATTGAACGGTAGCCACCATTCTCTTTTCTCTTTCTCTTGGTTTTCTGTATCATACTGATTTATAAGAGGGTGTAAGAAAATTAGATAGCAAGGTATGTTAAGTACATTTTCTTGTGGCTTGGTTATCGTATGGTTTTTCAAAAAAGAACTCATTTATTGAAAGCTCAAGCATGTCTGACTATGATTATACTTTGTGAAAGAAATGTCTAAGGCTCAAAGTTAAATCAAAGATGACCTAAGATCCTTTCTCAAGTATGTGTACATATATGTGTTGTATGCAAAAGTTCCTTGTGGGAGATGTAAATAGATCACTTTAGTTGTGTCAATCAAAGCAAGGTTAATGAGACTACTGAAAAAATGAAAGTGAAAGAGCTTACTTTGAGTAATTATGGATATTCTCTCAAAAAGCATCGCAAAGCTCATAACTTACCATGGTATTCTCTGTCATCTCCACTAGTTATGTTGGGTGTTTCAAGGAATGTTGGTTATATAGCGATTCCATTTTCGAGTCTGATCATCTTGTACCTTAAGAATGACAAATACTAATGTGCATTCGATAATTTAAGCATAGAGATAATACCAGTTTTCCAAGAAATGTGGTTTCAAGTCTTGGTTGCTAAGTTAAGGTGTCAACCCGATGATATGCTTTAGTCATTTTAACAAGCAACCTTCGAATGCCCATTTGTTTCATTTATTATCAAGAATTACCAAAGTGCTAATTCTACATATCCATTTAAACAAAAAAAAGTGATAACTGAATTATTCATTCCATAGAATATGATGTTTATAGTAATACCAATGATTCAATCCATTCATATAAAAAGTGATCAAAATATAAATTTCAACTATCCACAAACATCTATAAAATAGCCATCCACTATCAAGAACAGAAATAGATATCCACAACATCTACAAATATCCCTAAGAACACCCAAAGAAGAAACAGTCAAACACTCCACCACCAAGAACAAAAATAACCCTCTCAATCTTCAGCGTCTCCACCAGCTCCACTAACTCCCTCTCCTACAGGTCCACCAGCTCTACCAGCTCCACCCTCAAGAGACTAAGGATCTCATCCTACTTAGCTTCAATGCTAAGCATGATGTCCCGTAAAGAATGCTGGGTGGTCGTGTTGAGGCTTGCCTCCTGCTCTCTCTCTGTCTCCATCTCTCTCTCTTCAATCACTTCTGCTACAAAATTGGGCTCCTGGTTTACTTGGGTTCACCTGGCAGGCAGTTTAACTCTAGGCATGGTTTTGAGCTTAAAATGATCTCTAAAAAGTCTTGGTTTTAGTGTAGGCTTGAGGTTTTTGATTTGGGAATGAGTTTGGGAGGGTTGATTTTAGGTGAAATTGGAGAATGAAAGGTGTTTTGGGGGCTGGGTAGCGAAGATGGGTTCTAGGATTTGAGAGAGTTTGGAGGTTTTTTGGGATTTCTCAGTGTGGAAGACGACTCAGGTTTTTATAGTCTGAGAAGTAACATTCGAACGTCAGTTACGTTCGAACATAGGTAGAAGGATTTCTAAAACATCGTTCAAATGTGGATGTCGTTCGAACATGAATGTCGTTCAAATGTGGTGAGTTCCCAGTAATTTTGAGTTCTGTTAGAGACCAAAGTACTGTAAGCTCCTGTCATTAGAATGCTATTGGCGTTTGAACATTAATCTCGTTCGAACGGAATGAGTTCCCAGTACTCTTTGTTTCCATCAAACACTTCATCAGAAGCTGAGTACTATAAGCAAGCGATGTTCGAACGTCATTTGGTGTTCGAACGTTGAATCAAACTCAAAAAACAAAAATTCAAAATTTTTTTGCACTACATTATCCAATAAAAGAGGACAAAACACATAGGTTTGAACCAAAAATTCATAGCGTCTCAAGATAAGTCCCTACCCACGCTTTAGGTTGGTATTTTGGGACATTCCTTACTCGGCCCATATTTTCATTTCAGTCAAAAGAGTTTGTACAAAAGGAATTTTACACTTTTTACAAAAATTTGGACCCTTGGCTTTTATCCCCATAGCACAATTTTCCACAGTTTAAAAAGAAGTATAATCCGAGTCTTCATCTGTCTTCGTGCCTTTTGAACTACTAGTAACTCTCCCAATTTTCTCTCTCACAAACTAGTTAAGCAGAGTACCAAAATAGGATGGGGTGTCAGGATAATCCTTACTCTGCCCATTCACTATCCAGTCTAATCAATCGAGTGCGCGACCAAAAATTGGTTCAGAACACTGGTTACCACACTGTTTACAAGCACCAAGTCCCTTGGCACGATGACATTTAGCAAAAGTGCTTCTGCTGCACAGGGGTGTCACTTGTTGTTCTTGGATCTCATTCTTTCTTACCAATCTTGCTTTTATCATGATCACAATATGCACATCAGAAGGAAAAGTGAGCAAAACTCCTAGACTAAACCAAAAATGTTTAACATCCATGCTTTCTATGTTTTAAAACTCACTATCTGGTTCTTTAACGTCTGCCACTCACAAAGATGATCAGAGATGACTCGCAAATATAATCATCAATTTATACAAAACACAGTACACAATCTAATTAAGAACAACAACAACAACAACACAAATATTCTATGGGCACATATGAACTATAGTTCTCACCCCCCAACCTAAACTGAACATTGTCCCCAATATTTCGAATTTACTAATATGGTGAACTTTGGAGATGAGGTTGAACAGTAGAGATCTTGTTCATTAGCCAAAACCTACAAGCAAAATACACAAATCAAACATCTCGTTGCAGATCTGGATTTTCGCTAGGATGAAAATCCTTGATTCTGAGTGCAGACAGAAGAAGAAGAGTCATGTACAAATAAAGTAAATACATGCAGATCATGAGACAAAGGACTGAGTCTTTGGGTAGTATGGTCGTGGTATTGTTGGGAGATAGGTTGTGGTTCTAGAAGATCGCGAACGGCGAAGAAGAAGAAGCAGAAGAAGAAGAAAAAAGGGAAAAGGGGAAGGGCGGTGGGGAAAAAAAAGAAATGGGGAAAGGCGATGTATAAAGGTGCGCATGTGGGTCGGGTGTAATCGGGTTTTTCTTGACCCGCCCTTTTTTTGTGTCGGTAGGCGCTTTTCTCTAAGCGGTATTCTCGATTAATTAAAAGAATGGTCTCCACATTTTTGACAAATTTTTCCAAAAATAGTTTTAACCACTGACCATTAACTATAAAGATATTATCATTCGATGGATTTTTCACTTCTACTGCTCCGTGTTCAAACACCTTTTTGACAATATAAGGCCTTGTGCATCTTGATCTCAACTTACCAGGATAGAGGCAGAGTCTTGAATTAAACAACAAGACTTTTTGAAAAGGTTCAAAAGACTTCCGTATAATGTTCTTGTCATGAAAAATTTGCATCCCGATTTTAGCAATCTTAGCATTTTCATATGCTTTATTTCTCAATTCCTCCAATTCGTTAATCTGAAGTTTTCTTGAAAGTCCAGCATTATCTAGGTCAAAGTTTATTGCTTTAATGGCCCAGTATGCCATATGCTCCAATTCCACAGGTAGGTGACATGACTTTCTATAGAATAATCGATAAGGAGACATGCCCAAAATTATTTTAAATGCAGTGTGATATGCCCAGAGTGCATCAGTTAGTCTTGACGATCAATCTTTGCAGTCTGAATTTACCATTTTTTCCAAAATTAATTTGATCTCCCTATTAGCTAATTCAGCTTGTCCACTAGTTTGTGGATGATAAGGAGTTGTAATTTTATGAAAAATCAAATATTTTTTCATTAGATTCCAGAAAAGGAGATTGCAAAAATGAGCCCCCCATCACTTATGATTGATTTAGGAACTCCAAACCAGGACAAAATATTTTCTTTAAGAAATTTCATTATTTCGGCATGAAATTGCTTCAACCCATTTGGATACATAGTCTACAGCCACTAAAATGTATAGATAGCCAAAGGAAAGGGGAATGGTTCCATAAAATCAATGCCCCAATAGTCAAAAATTTCAATCACAAGAATCGGGTTGAAGGGCAGCATGTTTCTTTTTGAAATGCTTTCCAACCTTTGGCATCCATCGCAAATTAAACAAAAGGGTTGAAGGGCATCATGTTTCTTTTTGAAATGCTTCCCAACCTTTGGCATCTATCGCAAATTAAACAAAAGGCATGACATCTTTGAAAAGTGTGGGTCAGTAAAATTCACACTGCAAGATTTTCGCAGCGGTCTTTCTTGAGGAGAAGTGGCCACCACATACTTCAGAATGGCAAAAGGTTATTACCTGTCTACTTTCCTGAGCGGGGATGCAACGTCTTATGATTTGATCCTTACAATACTTAAATACGTATGAATCTTGCCAGAAGAAGTTACGAACCTCTCTCAGAAATTTCTTTTTGTCCATGGGGGAAACGGACGGAGGGAGCGTTCCAATAGCAAGAAAATTAGCAATATCAGCGTATCATGAGGTCTCATCAATTATGAACAGTTTTTCATCGGGGAATTTTTCATTGATTGGTAGTTCATCCTCGATAAATTCATAAGTTAACCTGCATATATGGTCTGCTACCACATTCTCAACACCCTCTTTGTCCTTAATGACCAGGTCAAACTCTTGAAGTAAAAGTATCCATCTTAAGAGCCTAGGCTTAGCATCCTTCTTTGTGAGTAATAATTTTAATGCTACATGCTTAGTGAACACAGTAACAGAAGAACCAACAAGATAATGACGAAATTTTTCCAAAGCAAACACTACTGCAAACAATTCTTTTTTAGTTGTTGAATAATTCATTTGAGTATCATTCAAAGTTTTACTTACATAGTAAATGACATGTGGTTTCTTATCTTTTCTTTGTCCTAATACAACACCTACAGTATAATCATTGGCATCACACATTAGTTCAAAGGGTAGAGTCCAGTCAGGGGGTTGCATTATTGGGGCAGAAATTAACATGCCTTGAAGCTTGTCAAAAGCTTTTTGGCACGTTTCACTCCAATCAAAGATTATGTCTTGACTCAGGAGATGACACATGGATTTTGCTATGGTACTAAAATCTTTTATGAATCTCCTGTAAAATCCTACATGTCCCAGAAATAATCGGACATCCTTCACAGTCTTGGGAATAGGCAAGTTCCCAATCAGATCTATTTTGGTCTTGTCAACTTTCATGCCCTCAGACGACACAAAGGGACCTAAGACAATGCCTTGTGTTACCATGAAATGACATTTTTTTCCAATTAAGCACCAGATTGGTCTCTTTACACCTTATTAATACCTTTTCTAGGTTGGCCAGACATAAATCGAACGAGTCACCATAGACAGAGAAGTCATCCATGAATACTTTCAAAAAATTTTGACCATGTCACTGCACAAACTCAACATGCATCTTTGAAATGTTGCAGGAGTATTACAAAGTTTGAACGATATCCCTTTGAATGCAAGTGTGCCAAAGGGGCATCTGAATATGGTTTTCTCCTGATCATTGAGTGCTATCTCAATTTGATTGTACCCGTAATAGCCATCTAGGAAACAGTAAAATTCATGGCCTGCAATTCTCTCTAGAACCTAGTCCTAAAAAGGAAGAGGAAAATGGTCTTTTCTAGTCACCAAATTGAGCTTTCGATAGTCAATACACATTCATCATCCTGTGACGACTCTAGTTGGTACTAGTTCATTGGCTTCATTTTTACCACTGTGACCCCAGACTTTTTGGCACAACTTGGGTTGGGCTAACCCATTTACTATCGGAGATGGGAAAGATTATCCCTGCATCTAAGAGTTTAAGCACTTTCATTTTCAAAACATCCTTCATGTGAGGGTTCAGTCGTCGTTGCATTTGAAGAGAGGATTTTGAATCTTCTTCCAGGTATATAGCATGATTGCAGATCAATGGGCTTATACCTTTCAAGTCAGCAATGGTCCACCCAATGGTGCTTTTGTGGTTTTTAAAAACTTCAATCAGTTTAGACTCTTGCAAGTCTGTGAGGTAAGATAAAATTACCACTGGGTATGACTCGTCCTTTCCTAGAAATGCATATTTGAGGTCAGATGGGAGAGGTTTCAATTCAAGCTTTGGTGGCTTGACATTGGATGAGAGTGGCTTTGTGCATGAAAGTTCCTCGAATTTAGGGGTCCATGTATCAACAGCATGAGCCGGGCAATTGTTTGGATCATCATCTGTTGTTTCAGATGTGATGGATTCTGACAAAGAAAGTTCAGTGGAATTTTTACAAAATGTGTTATTCAGATGGTCCTGAACCAAAGACTCAATGAAATTTATTTCTCTTTCTTCTTTGTCCTCTCCTGGGTATTTGGCAACATTAAAAATATTCAGCTCAAGAGTCATATTCCTAAAGGTTCATTTCATGACCCCATCCCTGTAATTGATTAGTGCATTTAAAGTTGCTAGAAAGGGTTAACCAAAAATAACAAGAATTAGATTCTCTGAATGCTTTGCTGGCTGAGTATCTAGGATGATGAAGTCAATAGGGAATACAAAGTTGTCCACTTGGACAAGTACATCATCAACAATACCCCTAGAAATTTTGACAAATCTGTCTGCCAACTGAAGTGTGACACTTGTGGGTTTGAGTTCTCTCAAACCCAACTGCTGGTAAACAGAAAATGAGAGTAAATTGACACTTGCTCCAAGGTTTAACAGTGCTTGTTCGATTCTAAAATTTTGATGACACACGACACAATCAGATACCCTGGATCTTTGTATTTTAGAGGGATTTTGTGTTGAAGCAAGGCACTAGCATGTTTTGTCAAGAAGGCTCTTTTTTGAACATTCTGGCTTCTCTTGACTATGCACAAGTCTTTCAAAAATTTGGCATAAGATGGAACCTGTTTGATTGCATCCAGAAGTGGGATGCTGATTTTTACATGCTTGAAGAGCTTGTAAATTTTTCGCTGATTATTCAACTTCTGTGCAATTTTGAGTCTATGAGGAAAAGGTGCAGGAATAAAACACGAGGGTTCTTCTTCCCTTGATGGCTCTGGTTCTTGTTCAAATTTGGGCTTGGGTACCTCTTCTTTCTCACATTCAGGCTTAATTATTTTAGTCTCAATTGGTGGATTGACTTATGTTTTGGCTTTGGAAGTAGCATGTCTTTGATAGTCTTGTCAATCACCTTGCCACTTCTTAGTGTAGTGACAACTTGGGCTTGGGCTTGTGGGGTTTCCATGATTGCGGGATTTTCCACCTGAAATTGGCCTTGTGGTGGTTTTGGTTGGGCAGGAAACTTGCCCTTCTCATGTGTGGTCATGGATTGGGTCAATTTTTAGATGTGGCTTTTAAGATCCTTGAAAGATTGAGTGGTATGTGTTTTGAAATCAGTGAAATCCTGAGTGGAACTATTGTTGTAGTTCATTTGGCTGTGCATGAACTGATTTAGTGTATCCTCAAGGTTCCTCTTTTATGGAGGTTGGTATGGTTGGTATGCAGGAGGTCCTTGAGGTGGCGGGTGTGAACCTTGTTGTTGGTTCATGGGGGTTGGCTGTGTGTTTCTTCAACTGAAGTTCGGGTGGTTCCGCCACCCTAGGTTTTATGTTTCAAAGTATGGGTTGGAGTAAGGTTTGTTGAAGTTGGAGACAAGATTGTTTGTTCCAACAAAACCTCTTTGAATGCTGGAAATGTAGGACACTCCCTAGTAGGGTGTTCTATCAACGCACAGATCTCACACACTTGTTCTGTGGGAGAGCTAACATAACCTTGATGAACCTTTTTCATCTCTAAAGCTTCAAGATTTCGAGACAGGATGGACATTTTTGCTCTTAGGTCATCATCATTTTTCAAGACTTACTTACCCCCTTGAGAAGTAGATAGTTTCGCTTCAACAATGGTAAGGGAAGTTGAGTTCCACATCTGAGAACTGTCAGATATGGTGTCAAATAAATTGAATGCCTCCTCCAAACTTTTACTCATAAACTCTTCCTGAGCCATCATTTCGACAAACTGACGTAGTCTAGTGGGCAAAGAGTTCTAAAAAAATTCTACCAAAATTCAATTCTCAAAAGCATGGTGTGGGCAGGACTAGAGTAGATCTTTGAATCTCTTCTAACTTTGGTAAAAGGTTTCCCCTTCTTTGACTAAAAAATTCATGATTTGTCTTTTCAATGCATTAGTGTAGTGTAGAGGAAAAAACTTTCTGAAAAATTTATTTTGTAGTGCCCGCCAGTCCAGTATTGAAAGAGCTTTTAAAGAATTTAGTCATTGTTTAACCCTATCCTTTAGAGAGAATGAAAAAAGTTTCATTTGGGCTAGCTTAGAATTGTCTTAAAACGTTCCACATACTTTCTCAAACTCTTTTATGTGCAGATATGTGTTTTCTGTTTCGAGTGCACGGAATTGAGAGAGTAGTTGAACTGTCCCCGTCTTTACAGTAAAGAGGGGTGCATCTTCAGGAAAGATAAAATAAGATGGGACACTATTTCTTGTGAGATTTAAGTAATCGCTCAGAGTTTAAACGTTAGGCATTTCCCCCTCTCTCACAGGAATTTCTTCTCGTCTCTCACCATTCGTCATTCTATTTTCACAAGAGTCTGCTACTGATCTAGGTGAAAGTGTTTCTGGTTGATTCACAGACCCGAAAGATTCTGCTGACAAATTTTGATAGTGAGGAGCGTTCTCAAACATAAAATTAACTAAAATAATTTTATACACAATAAACCAAATTTATACACAAAATGTGAGGTCTTTTTACCTTTTACTGTAAACAACTTTTGTGGTTCCCTGGCAACAGCGCCAAAAACTTGACTTGATCCAAAATGTGTACACCCAAGTGAAGGCGGTCAAGTTGTAGTAATAATCTAGTTAAGTCTGGAGTCGAATCCACAGGAAACTATGATTGGTGTTTTGAAGTAAGCAATAATAGAGACCAAGTGACTGGAAATTTTGGGAGTTTGGAGTGGTGGGATTTCTTGAATAGAATAGAAGATTATTTTCAAGAGTTTTCTAGACAAAATATAAGATAAATTCAAATGTAAAACAATCACCCTTTAGCTTGAGGATTAGAACATGTGGTTAATCATCCAATTTATTATACTTGTGTTTTGTAACTCAATTAACTCCCGTGTCAATAGCAAGTTAATCGAAAGATAAAGATGGACTGCGGGAATTAAGCACATGATTCCGATGCCTTTCTAGAAGTAGACAAGATTATTTATGCCGAGATTTAACGCGTCTACAAACAAGCAAGTGTTTCTACAAGGCATCCAACCATGGTATTAATGTTCCATTCTTTAGATAAAGCATGATAATAGTGAAGACTGAAATGTATCATGCAGACATCGCCTAGGTACTTGCCTTGAACCAACAGGTTTTTCCATGCCAGAGTCATCCGTGACATAGAAAGAATCCATGGTTAGACAAAATACCTTAGCTTTGCTAGATACATTCAACCATTCAATGAACAAGTGATATATAAAACATTAAAGCATAAATGGATTACACAAATATAACTCCCTACATATTCATCACCTATTATTAAAGAGTGAATGAGGAACTACTCACTCTTCATGGCTTGAATAAAGCTAGAAAAGTGAGTGATGCTCATCTCTCCAAGTAGAGAACTTACAAAGTAAAGTACAATAAACGATGAATCGATCTTCACCAAAAAATAAGTGAATCACGTTTCACCGTTCACAGCTTTGGTAAAGCTCTAGAAAAGTGGAAGAGTTTCATTCCTCTAAGGAAGAAGGAAGCTCAAGCAATGGAAGTGAAATAAAGTAGAAGAAAGCTAATTACTTTTGGAGGGTTTCCACTACAACCAAAAGATGAGCTATCTCTCTTGATACTTGTAAATAAAAGCAAGTACAACTACAAGGGGAGTCTAAGCCTCCATCATGGTTGTCACAACATGAATGTAAAGACTTAGCACAAGTAAATAAAAGACTTCAACTACAAGGGGATTCTACGCCTCTATCATGGTTGATACAAATGCAAAATGAAAATATAAACAAGAAATGTACAAGAACTAGCTCTCTACCCTACTTTACTAGAGAAAAGGATTCTCCCCATGAAGCTCCCACAATGGGGGTATTTATAGGCAAGGAAAAGGAGGGGGGTGAAGGAATAGTGTTTGCCGCCTAAGTCCAAGTGAAAAGCCAACAACTCTACAGCCAGTCAGTGGGACGTTTGAACGTGATCTGTCGTTTGAACGTTGCGTCTGTTTTTACTTTAAGGGCGTTTGAACGTGGAGTGGCATTCGAACGTTATCTCTGTCTTTGCTTTAAGGGCGTTTGAACGCCAAATGGGGTCTAAAACCCCCCCTATTTAAGAGGCCTGTGGTCTCTGTGATGGTTACTACCATACGTCTTGAACAACTCTGGTCTTGCACTCAGTAACTTGGTCCTCAGTAACTCAAGACAATGTTCAAACGTGTAATGGCATTTGAACGTTGTACTCATGTGCTTCTGTGGTTTTGTTGTCTTTCCAGCAACACTCTAGCAGGTCTCAGTAGTCTAATCTTCTCATGTTTCCAGAGCACGTTCGTACGTGAGTGGGCATTCAAATATGGTACTCAAGTACCTCATCATTTTCCCTTTTTGACTGTAACACGTCATGTCTCAGTAGCCTAGTCCTCAACCACTCCAGGGGAATGTTCGAACGTTGATCCACGTTCGAACATTCTTGTTTTGTGCCAAGCTGTTCCAATTTTGCCCCATTATCCATTGGTGTCACATCCAAGTGTGATATTTGTTGTCCTTGCATTCTTGTTCACTTTAGGACCTGAAATGTCATTACTTAAACTCCCTCAAAGCACAATTAGTCCCAAAAAGGCACATTAAAATGCTAACTTTAAGCACTAATCAATGAACACACACACACCCTTACCTTCTCTTACTTTCTTCTTCTTTCCCCACCTTCTTCTTGCTTTCTGTCACTCTCAGTCTGGCATGGAGGCTCCCCCCCAAGTTCTTTCCTTTTCTTTCCTTTCTTCTCCCTCTTGGTTTGAGCTAGAAACACTCACCAAAACTTGGTTTTTCTCTCTCCTTCCTTGCTCATAGCTCAAGAGACACACACACATATATTTTCTCCTTTCTCTCTTGCTCTCCCTCACTCACGGTTTCAGTAAAAACAGAAAACACACACACACACACATACACTGATTCATGTTTAAAACATATATTTCTACACCTTAAATTACACACATACGCACACTCCACGCCTTAACAAACACACACACACACAACATACACACACAACCACCTAGTTATAAATATGACTCACCCACTTCATATTTGAACACATGTAAGGATGACTCATTTTAATTGGGTAATTACTCTTGCCTTCCCCCAAGTTCTTAAGTGATTTCAAAATCGACCCACTACTATTTCCACACATGAAATTCTATAAATGAGTCTCACTAATACTTCACTAATGCGGTCCATATACTCGATGTATGCTCACACACATCATGGCTAAGAAGGGTTTACTTTATTTAACCCTTTCATAATTTTACAAAATTACAATTAAGCCTACATAAATATGATAATATGCATGCAATGCATGATCGGATCTCACAACCTACTACCATAATCATCTCATTCTTATATTTATTACCACTACCACTATCATCTCACTGCCACCATCGCTCACCACCACCATTGTTGCCACCACCAACACCTACTACCACACCCTACCACAACCCATCATCACTCGTCGTCACCCACCACCACCATCACGAGCTGACACCTACCCCCACAACACATACCACCCCCATCGCCATTCTCCACCACCCACAACCATCATCACTTACAATCACCCGTCGTCTCCCACCACCATTATTGTCGTCACCCACCACCACCACCATGGCCGCAGCCCCACCACCTTCATGCCAACCACGATCACTGTCACCCCAACACCACCATTATCATCACCTATAGCTGCTATTACCACCATCGTCATCCAAAACACACCATCGTCATCACCATTGTCACCCACACCTGTCACCACCACCATGGTCGTCGTTGCTCACCATAACCTTCATTGTCTCCCACTACCACCACTGCTGCGCACTACCACTATCACCGCTCACCCCACTACAACTAATACTTAAATTATTTTCTCTCTCATCTATGTTTGTGATTTGATTTTGAGTGTGAATACAAATATGTTTATAATTTGACAATTTTTTTTATTACTCCGTTCTTTCAGACACGAAAAATAACTAGTATATATATATTATTCGCTAATACAATTCCAATATATATATATTAGCACGATCATGAAAATTATACGCTATATGATGAGAGCAGAATATTACATATTTGAAGGCTTCATTACATGCATTTTAACTCAACTTTTGCAACTAAGTACTTAGAGTTAGCCGAAATTATGAATAATGTTGAATTTTCGATGTTGTAGGTAATTATAGTGTAAATCATGTATTTTAGAACCTTGCAACCAAGTGTGGATGTGTGGTGAAGGCATGGACACATTAAATGGGAATTGGGAGGCTTGGAAGGTGAAGAAACCAAGAAAAAATGCAATTTGGAAGGTTTAACCCACTGGTTTCCCAAAGTTTTGACACGGTACCACTATTTTTCCCATTTTTGACCATGATCCACTTTGAATTTGAAACAATGCAAAACATGAAAGTTGTAGATCTGAATGTCTTCTATATTATGTCAAAATATCAGCTCAATTGTATGGTTGGAGAAAAATTTATGAGGATGCTACGAAAACTGGTCCAGAGTAAAAGAGTACCGATACGCCGTATCGGTACGGTTTGGCCTCTGGTGTTCGGGGTGCCGGTACACAGTACCGGTACGGTCTGCTGAATAACCCCAAATGCCTATATTTCATACTCCACTTGCTTGGGGGTCCCACCATTGATTCTCCCACTTGCCCCCGGACTTTCCTTACACATTTACATGCCTCTTATACCCTAGTGGAAGACTTTGAAGGCTATTACATTTATGAGGATGGGAGAGGAAAGGGAAGCTTGGGGAGTTGCTGGGTAGGCTGCTCCTAGCCTGTCTAAGCCATCATCTCACCTACCATTGATGGGAGGCCTACACACACAGGCTAGAGGAGCCTCATGGACGAAAATGCATCACTCCTTCACCATATATTCAACCTTACATAAGCTTTGAAGGGGTGGCTACCTAAGCTTAGGAGTAGTTCAATGGAGAAGATGATGAATAGTGTAATAGAAGCTTATATTTTTTCATTTTCTTCACTCATTTCATTGTAGTAAGTTGTAGCTCTCTTGTAATCTTTATTTCTTGCATCGTAATCTCCTTTATTTCAAGTATATTTCAAGTTTAGTTACATGTTCTTCAATCCACCATTGTTGCTTCCAAGTTTTCTTCATTTCTTGCTTTAAAATAGGTACTGTATTTCTTTCTTTATAGTTCAAGTTTTCTTGCTTTAAGTTAAGTTTCAATCTTCATTTCTTCATTATGTCTCTTTATATTACGCATTTGTTTCTTGCTTTCATGAGTAGCTAGATTTTAAGTTGGTTAATCCAAGGGAAACCTCCTCTTGGGTTTTTCATTTCAACTCATTTTCTTTCCTCATCTCGGTGTACGATGGTTTAGTTTGACTGGGTTGAGAGTGGATGTGGTTGTGAGTCTTTGATATTCCGTAGGCCTAGTCATGATTTATGCTTGGATCCTTATCATCTCGTCCCTAGCTTCCCATGAATCAATCATTCATCTATGCACCATTGGAGGAAGGTTTCAAGCTGAGTTGGGATTCCCATTGGAATGACCCTTTTAGATTAGCCAACACTTGTTTTCTTGCATTTTCATTAAGAACAAAACTCACCAAAACCAACTACAAGATTTTACATTTTTTTTCCTTTTTTAACAAAATCACCTTCAATAGAATTCCCTTCTTTCCTCGAGGAGACAACCTTGGAATACTTTTCCAAGTAAAACACGACACTCAAAAGACTCCTTGCGCTTGGGGAGCACTTTTGTTCACACGCATATTTTGTTCATTGACATATTTTGTTCATTTCATTCATCCACATTTCCATTGCCCCATTGCTTGCATTGAACTTGAGGGAGAGTGAC
Organism: Ilex paraguariensis; assembly: GCA_963454935.2. NCBI lineage: Eukaryota > Viridiplantae > Streptophyta > Magnoliopsida > Aquifoliales > Aquifoliaceae > Ilex > Ilex paraguariensis. The sequence continues at coordinate 84,523 of CAUOFW020000337.1, forward strand.
ACTCCTTTCACACATAAGCCATATATACATTTGAGGGTGATGTGCGGAGGTTAGGGACTACAACGAAAAACATCAAGGACTATAGCATCTGGTAGAAAATTTTTATGTAAACCTTTGGATCACAATCCAATAGTTACTAATCTAAGTAAACCAAAATTTAATGCAAATACCTACTATGTTTGGCTCTTAACTAAAAAAAGAAATCTCAATAGCATATTAATTAGAATTATAATCCTATTAGGAAAGTCTATTTAATCTTTTCAAAATTAAATCTTTTGATGATAGTAAATTAAATCTTTTGAAGATAATAAATCTACTTATCACTTAACATTGAAAATGTTATTTAGTAAGAGTTTTATAAATTCCTCATAATGGATAAATATATCCTCAATACATTTTACACTTCTAACTTTTCAATACCAACTATCCACCACCACCACCACGATTATGTCACCGCTACCACCACCATTGTACTGCCACCATTATCCCTCCACCACCACCCCTACCACTGTCACAATGGTGATGGTGGTAGTAGGAATAAGGTAGCTGTAGAGAGATAGTTAAAAATAAGGGTAAAATTAGAATAAAATTTTTTTTCAGACTTTAGCTCCTTATATTTGTCAACAGTTTGATTCAATTAAATATTTAAATTTTAGTGGATACCAAACAGTTTACGAATTAAAAAATTCAGCATTCAACACTTAAAATTCAATATTTAGTTATTAATATTCAGCTTTCAATTTTATCAAACACCACCTTAGTTAGATTATTAATGAAATTGACATAGAAATTATTAAATAGAATTATTGGTCGATTAAATTAGATTGAAAGTTAACTTAAATTTAGCAAAAATCTCAAGGGGTAGCTCAAGTGATAACAAGAACGAGTTGTAAACTCAGATGTCCTAAGTTCAAAACTTGGCAATCCCTTGGTGGCAGACCATGAGGGATTCGTCCCTTATGAACACCCTAGTCTGCATGAGTGGTTGGTCTGACTTTAACTGGACAAGAGAGGAGATTAGTTGAGGCTCACGTAAGTTAGCCCAGACATTCCTAACCCTTGAACCAAAAACAATTAGTAAATATTTTTTTTTGAAATTTTGGTGGGATTCAAATTCAGATTGAATCGGGTAATTGGATATCCGATTAATAAAGGATGCAGCTATGAATTAAGGTTTTAAAATACGTTGGATAAAAGGATCAGATTTGTTATTGGATTCAAATCTGGATAGATTAAGGTTAGATACAGATTCGATCTGCTGACAACCCTACTTATGTACATGTGTCACACAAACAGTGTTTGCGAAGGAAGAAAAAAAAATAGTAAATTTCATCAACACCACTGTAGATTAGTATAATTACAAGGACCTCCTTTATATTTTCTAAAATTATATTGACACCCTTTTTCAAGTTTTGTCAATAATGGAATGGACTAAAATTGTATTTTGAAACAATTACCCTCAACCTAGAGTGATTTTTACTCATTTATCCTTAGTTTGTAGTGTGTATCTGTAATATAAAACAAGGTATGCTTCAATAAGTCTATCCAACGATCTCAAATAGACTTATCCATTGACCACCAACATCTCTCTCAAAGCCATTCGCATTGAATTTTTTCCCTTCCAAGTCAATTACTTCTCACTTACTTTGCATCGTACCTTCAAGCACGAATTACTGATTCGCATAAAACATTGCATATATTGTATGCTATTATGCCCTTTTATACTTGTCTTTGTTGTATTTTGGGGAGAAATGCATTTAATCTTTTCTTTAATGGAGTTTTGTGTAAATGCAGGTTAAAAGATGTAAATGGTTTGAGTTAAGCCCCCATTGAAGTGTTTGAAGTCAATGAAAATGAGGGGATTTCTTAAAGGAAGGATTGGAGGGTGAAGAAACCAAGAAAAATACAACTTGGATGAAAACCTTCCAGAAGGTTTACACTTGGTCTGTCTATTCATTGCCAAAACCTTCTGGAAGGTTTACAAAACCCGCAAACCTTCCAGAAGGTTTTGCTTACTTGTTTGTTGTTTTAACTGTTCCTACAAAAATCTTCCAAAAGGTTTGTGTCGACCTTTCGGAAGATTTTGCCCAGATTGCCCAGACAGTTTGCAACTCAAGCTCTACCATTTAGGGGCCCCACCTACACTTCTCCAAATTTTCCCTGACATCCATTACATATCTACATGCCTCCCAACACCCAAGCTTGGACTTTGGAGGCAGTGGCATTTATGAGGAAGAGAGAAAAGATTCAATGTAAGGAGATCCAAACTAGGCCTGCACTAGCTTGCCCAATGCCAACCAATCAGCCTCCTATGGATAGGAAGCCTATCATACACCTAGAGCAAGCTTCACGGACAAAAATACATGTATCTTAGAGTATTATCTAGATTGTATTGTATTGTAGAGAGAGAAGCTTCAAGGAAGAAGACATAGTTTAGAGAGAGAAAGCTTATGTTTTGCATTTCTTCCACCCATTTCACTTATAGTTCCTGTAAGACTTGTGAAAGCTTCATTTAATGTCTTTAATGTCATTTATTACAAGTACATTTCAATTTTAGTTCTACATTGTGGATTTCACTATTATTGTATTAAGTTTTCTACATTTCAAGCTTCTAAAATGGGTATTCAATGCATTTCTTCTTAGTTAACCTTTCTTTCATTAGTTTAAGTTCCAATCTTCATTTCTTCATTATGTTTCTTTACATTATGAATGTCTTTCCTTTTATTATGATTAGCTAAGTTTTAAGTTGGCTAATCCAAGGGAGAACTCCTCTTGAGTATGCTATTTCAACTCATTTTCTTTCCTCCTAGTAGTGTACACTTATTTGGTTTGCCTAGGTTGAGTGTGGACATGGTTGTGAGTTCTTGATACACCGTAGACATGTCATGGTGTATGCTTGAATTCTTACCTCCATTTGAGTCTCGCGATACCTATGAATCAATCAAACATCTAGACACCATTGGAGAAAGGTCTTGAGTTGATTTGACATTCTCATTGGAATGACCTCTTTAGATTAGCCAACACTTATTTCCATTTCATTTTCATTATGAACACAAATCACCAATCTCAAACATCAAAGATTTTTACACTTTTCATTTTTCACCAAAATCACCTTGAAAATGATTCACTCCTTCCCTAAGGAGATGACCTTGGAATATGATTTTTAAGTAAAACACGACACTCGAAAGTCTCTCTGCGCTTGGGGAGCACTTTTGTTCACACACAAACACCCATTTTTTCAATTCTTGCATCGAACCCGAGTGAGAGTGACACTTACCAACACACATAAGTCATATATACATTGCAGGTTCATGTTTAGAGAATTAGGAATGACCACAAAATAAGTCAAGCAATAACCCTAGTGTAAATATATAAGATGTCAGCCTCTCTCCTAAGCTTTTGACCAAAGCCAGCCCTCACCCAAACTTTATCCCAAACCTAGTCAGTTTTAAAATTATTTTCCAAACCCAGTCTCTTTTTTAAAAAGTCATTTTAAATGACGCCTTCATGGTTTAAACGTCATTTAAAATGTCTTTTTAATCTTGACAAAACTAAACAAAGACTGTGATAATTAAGGAATAAAATGTTATTGAAAGCAACGCCTTTAAGAATGTTAGTTTGAATGATGTTTTTAAATTACTATTTTACACAACTTGGTAATGCTTGTTTGCGTTCACCCTAATCTCCAAACACGAACCCCGTAGTGTGTATATGACTTATATGAGTAGGTAAGTGTCACTTTCCCTTGGGGTCAATGCTAGAAATTTGGAAAAAATGTGTGTGTGAATGAAAATACTTGCGTGTGTTCAAAAGTGCACCCCAAGTGAAGAGAGACTTGCAAATGTCATGTTTTACTTGGAATGGGTATTCCAATGTAATCTCTCGGGGAAGGTAGGTCAAATTTCTTTCAAAGATGATTGGTGAAAAACTAAAAATTGGAAAATTGTGAGTTTTATGGTTTGAAAATTTTTGTTTTGATGAGAAAATGCAAGAAAAATAGGGTTGGCTAATCCATAGGGGTCATTCCAATGGAAATGTCAAATCGACTCAATTCATTTCACAATGGTGTCTTTGTGTTTGATTGATTCGTAGAAAATGAGGGACTAATCTGGATATGTTATGCCCAAGCATATCCCGTGACAAGTCTAAGGTGTATCAAGAGCCCACAACCACGTTCGCACGCAACCTAGTCAAACCAAACACTTTACACTACGAATAAGAACGAAAGAGAGTCGATTTCACATACCCAAGAGGAAAGTCCCCTTAGATTAGCTAACTTAGTGCTTAACTACTCATAATGAAAACTAAACCCAATGCAAAGTGAAGAGACATGGTATAGAAATGGAGCATGAACTTGTATTAATGCAAGAAAAGAGTTAAACTACAAGAGAAATGGCATTCATAGTCAAAATACAAAGATTGGAAACAAATACCCAAATGTAGAACTTGAAACGCTAGAAAACCCTAGCTAAGCTTGCATACAACTTGAATAAAAGAGTTTTAAGTGTAAAGGGGAAAGATTACAAGTAATTTAAAGCTTACAACACTGAAAATGGTGAAGAAATATGAAAAACCCAACTTTCTCTCTCTAACTTCATCTTCTTCCTTGAGCTCTTCTCCCTAAAACTATATGTGTAATTGAATTACGTGGTGTTAGAGTCTTCCAATTTTGTCCATAACCCCCTATGGTTTGTGAGAACTGAAATGTAATGAGTGGAGAGAGGTATGGACACTGCCACAAGCAACCACAGGCCATAACATGCCTTTCCCATGCCTTCTAACCACTTATCTTCTCTCTCTTCCCTTTCCTTTTTCTCTCACTTCAAACCTGACTTCCTGAGATTAGGAGAGCATCTTAGGTTGTAAAATGTGTCAGGGCAGGTCTAGGTGAGCAGAGGTGGGCCCACGAAGAAGGTGGAGAAGTGTGCAGGTAGCTAGCAAGTCTATGTAAAACCTACCTGTAGAATGATCATGAAACCTACTGGTAGGTTTTTTCCAGTAGGCAAACCTACTTATAGGGTTTGGCAGAGGCTACGGTATGTTTCGAGAGGTAGGGTTTCCTCCTACTTTGGTTTATTTCTAACCAATGGTGTCCATAGGAAAGGGTTAGGTGTATAGAAATTGCCTATTGTTATGGAAATGAGAAAATGAGTATAGAAATGGCTTAAACCAATTTCTAGCTGAATTTGGTATAGGGAAATTACTTTTATAATTTTTTTGAACTCGTTATTATGTGGGCAATTTTGTGTTATAACATGATTGGTGCCTTAAAGGTGTTTGCTAAATGCCTTTGTGAGAATTAAGTTTGTTATGGCATGAATGATGTATAACATGTTTGTGATATTGTTATTGATATATGCTTAGTGATATATTGACGATGCGATAGATTTTGGTGATTACATGCATATGATGTAAGTTGCCATGTAATATGATGATATACGTTTAAATTGCTTATTTGGCATTCTTTGCATTTTGGGCATAAAAGTTGGCATCTCATTCATGGGATTTAGGCATGAGTGTGGGTGTGTGTACATGATTTAATCAAACACTACTCTTGGTGCTTGATAAGTGGACTCGGAAGGTTGGATCGAAGATCCGGCCGAGTTGCATGTTGCATAAAAAACTTGTGTCGGGTATAGCAAAAAGGGATAGATTCTCCCTCGGGTGAAAACCCAGCTACTTGGTTCATACACTCCCCTATGGTGAAATTCTAAAAAAGTGTAATAGCGTATAGAGCCAACGGTGTGATTCCAAAATCTGATACCCAGATAAAGACACATGAATTTGTTTTATAAAATAGTCATTCGGTGTGAAACATCAATGACGGGGGCTTGGACTTGTCCTAGATTTTCATACATGTAGCATTGCATGGGTTGAAAGGAGTCGGTGAAGGCTCGAGGTATATTTCATGAGTGAGTCTCATCTCATTTCATGGCATGACATAATAGGATTCTAATGTAGAATTGTATATTCTTGATGGAATAGATAATGGTTGTTGATTGTTACATGTGCACATTTTATATGCACTTAGGTTAGGGAGTAGCCTCTGTAGGAGATACTCTATTAAGCGTAGCTCACCCTATATGAGAAAATATTTCAGGTGGGAGATACACGCCGGAGGACGGCTCTTATTCGGAGCCTCGAGGATAAAGAGAGGCTGACTTATGGCCTTTGATTTGTATTTTTGTAAAACATTGTAAAAATCATGTTTTGGACATGCAATCTTTTGAAAATGATTGTAATAGAACTTGTTTTAAGTGTATTTGATGTACAAATATATGTTATATGAGTTTGGGTAGGTTTGAAAGGAATTAGAAATTGAAAACAATTGAAATAGGCAAATCTGGGTAGGACCTATTGATAGAACGTGGTCTAGTGGGCAACACCTACCGGTAGGATCTCGTACAATCAGAATTTGGCTTATCAGGTAGGACCTACCAGTAGGACTTTTCTAGTGGGCACAACCTACCAGTAGGTTCTCCAAAAATCTAAAATTTTAAAACTTTTTTGCCATGTTTTTTGGGCTTTGAGTTCTTTGGTTCCAAGGCTATAAATGGACATAAAATAAGGATAAATTGTGGTATATTGGACCCAGTTGGGTCAAATAGAAAAATATGCGTGTGTTATACATGTGGGTAACGATCCCATTTAAAGGGATTCTATTGACGTGATGTCGGATTGGGCGACAATCACAGGTATTTTCGCGGGTTGACGGATGGTCAACAGTTAACAAAGGATCCCTGGTTTCAGGGGCATCACATCAATTGAATCCAAATAGCTAGGGGTTGGTTGGTATTATCGTTATTTGGCTATAGCTCATGGCCCCAACACTCGACCTACTTTTTTCGAATTCTCTTGTGCTATAAACTCACCTCTGCCCTGAGCAAGGCTTTGGTTAGTTATATCTTTAAAAGAGAGAAGGGTTAACCCTATTGACGGGCTACTCTTAAAATGTGAAAGAGTGGAAGGATAAATTCTTCTTCCTCTCTAGGTCTAGTTGGAAATTTAGGCCCTTAGAGGACACCGAAAGTAGGCCTTTGCTACAACTTTAGAATTGATCACCCAAGTACAGGTTGTGCGAAGTAATAAATTTCTCGAGAATCCGAAATTGAATAATAGGGAATTGAAAAAACTTAGAACATAAAGAAAAATAAAATAAAATTATTTTGAAAAAATTGTTGTAAATATTTTGAAGTTTGGTTTTAAAACAATAATTGAAAATACTAAAGCATCGAGGATACCCTTTCAAATCGACACAGTAATTATTAATGATTCAGTTTTTGAACTCAATTGAGAATCGACTGAGCAGTGATCCCAATCAGAATATTTAGCGGTGATAATATGAAAACATCAAAAGTTATAATTAATGAATTATCTGAATAAATATAAGAATTTACTTGTAGATCACAAGCATACACCCTGCCCAGAGTCTACGATAAATAAAGTTTTCTAACAGAAAAATCTTATGTTATTGCAAACAAAAAATAAACTATCTCATGAGAAATTGTAATTAATTAATTCAAGCTTGGAATAATTATTTATTTGACTCACAGGAAATCTTAAGCATTCGATGTACATGGTACAACGAATCAAAAAATTATACAGAGTAAAAACTTAACTAGAAGACAAGAATTAAATTAAAAGAATAAATCATGCATTATAAAGGACATTAAATTAATAATAAGTATCATGCTTCAGTGAAAGTATCTCCCTAATCTTAGTTGAGCTTTTAGCAAGTCATAGAACTAAAACAAAAAAACTAGGAAAAGAAAAGATCGGGAAAAAATAATAATCTTCTCTTCCTAGTTGAGAACCCTTATTTATACTAAAATAAATCATAAGTATAAATACAAGATATAAGGTTGGCTTGGAAGGAATTCGTTTTCAAAAAGAAATATTTTAAGGTCAAATCCCGTGCATAAAATCTTTGGGGCTTGGGTATTAAATTTGTCTAAACTTCAAACTTGAATTTCGCATATTTAGAGGCTGATTCACGAAAGTTTTGTGAACTACACTTTTTGTATCCCTTGAAGTCTTCTTTCCAACCCCACAAAAATCAAGTTAATCAGATATCGAAGTCAAAAATTACAACCAAAATACTAAAGATGTGTCAAATCCTTATCTTCTAGGATATTTCATAATCCAACTTTAAATGAGTTTTCTTCTAACTTGGACTCTTATAAGGATTAAAATTGCTGATATATCTTTAAACATTCCTATCTTAATCTTAACTCTTCAATCCTTATTAATTGTGATTCTTCCTCTAGTGATTGTTTCACTTGCTTATCCATTATTACTTTAAATCAACCAATTTACCTGCAAAATAAACCAAACAACTAAAAAAGGTATCAAACTAAAAAATCAAGAAATTTAACACATTTAATCACAAATAATATGCAATTAATCAATCATTAAATATAATAAAATAACAATTTTGATGGTTAATCAGCCTTTTTCGATTCCTTGTCTATGCGGTTTCCCTACTCCTTATCTTCATAAGTAGGCTTTCTTTGGCGCATTCCAACGTGTGGTTTTCACTAGGCCTTGACCTTTTGTTGTTTTGAAATGCATGCAAATCAAATTCTTTGACCCCCTAAGTTGAAACTCTAGATTAAGAAAGTTCTCAACGATCCCACCAAAGAACTTTATATGTTTGTGAACATGCTTGAATGGTTTTCCCTAATCTCCAAACACAAACCCGGACTATGTGTATATAGCTTATACGAGTTGGTGAGTATCACTCTCCCTTGGGTTCGATGCAAGGAATGGAAAAAATCGTGTGTGAACAAAATGTGTGTGTGTGTGAAAAAGTACTCCCCAGGCGTAGAGAGACTTGCAATGTCATTTTTTACTTAGAATGAGTATTCTAAGGTCGTCTCCTCAGGGAAGGAAAGGTCAAATATTTTTGAAAGGTGATTTGTGAAAGAAATGAAAATAAGGAAAATCTTATAATTGGTGTTTTGGTGAGTTTTGTTTTGATAAAAATGCAAGAAAACAAGGTTGGCTAATCTACATAGGTCATTCCAATGGGAATGAAAATTGACTCAATTCATTCATTCAATGGTGTCTCAATGTTTGATTGATTCATAGGAAATGAGGGACTAATGTGGGTGTGTTGGGCACAAGTATACCCCGTGACAAATTTACAGTGTATCAAGATCCCACAACCACGTCTGCACTCAACCTAATCAAACCAAACGCTTTACACTACAAGGAAGAATGACAGGGAGTAGATTTCACATACCCCAGAGGAAATTCTCCTTAGATTAACCAACTAAAAGTCTATCTACTCATAATAAAAGCAAGCACACACATAAAGTAAAGTGACATGGTAGTGAAATAAAACATGGAACTCGTATTAATGCGAAAAAAGGTTTAAGCTACAAGAACAAAATCATTCATACCCAAATTACAAAGCTTGAAGAGAAAAATACTCGAATGTAGAAATGAAAATGCTAAAATACTTCACTAAGCTTACTTACAACTTGAATAAAAGAGTTTAAAGTGAAAGGGGAAAGATTACGAGTAATATAAAGCTTACTATAATGAAAATAGTGAAGAAAATGTGAAAACTCAACTTTCTCTCTCTATAACTTCATCTTCTACCTTAGACCTTCTCTCTCTAAAAGAATGTAAAAACTGAAAATGGTGAAAGACTTCTTGAATTTTGTCCATACCCTCTCCCTAAGCATGTGTGAACTGACTTGGATTGATTGGAGAGAGATTGTCCACTCAAAAAAGCAAATTCAGTCAAAGCATGGTCCTCCCATGCTTTTCCAACCACCCCCCTCTCTCTCTCTTTCTCTCTTTCCCCCCCCATTCCCCCATGCTTCAAATTTTAGTTTTTGGGGTTGGGAGATCATCATGGACTGTCAAAAATGTCAGGGCATGATTTAGAGGACAAAATGTAGGCCCTTGTGGTTGGTGGAATCATGTTAGGAAGTGTCTGGACTTTCTGGGCAAGTTATACTAGTAGGTCGTCTACCGGTAGATAACTTCCATTAGGGTCTTCTATCGCTAGGTTTTGGTTTCCTTCTACCGATAGGTCGTAAGGGGGATACTAGCTCAGGATCATCTTTCGTAAATTTATCATAACTTTTGATCCCACTGTCTAATTAGGTTGAAATTTTGACACAAAATAGAGGACATCCAGATCTACAATTTTTATTTTTTGTAATTTTTCATATTCAAAGTGGATCATGGTCAAAAATGAAAAATACCAGGATACTACTACTAATTAGTATAGGTGCCGGTACCAAAATTTCAGTAGGCTTAGATACCGGTACCTATGATACCAAGTACCGCTACCTCCTTGATTTATTTCACTTTAAAGCCTCCTAATCCTCACATAATGTATCTATCTATTCACCACTCATCCACACTTAGTTGCAGGGTTTCGAAAGTCATCATTTACCCTATGATTACATGCAACATCAAAATTTTCACATTAATATAAATTCGACTAATTCTAAGTAATTAAATGCAAACTTGAGTTAAAATGTATGTAATGAGGCTATTAAGTATGCAATATAATGTGCTCATTAGAAGACCAAACACTTTTCAAGTGTCTACTGGGTCCTTCTCCAACTATCCCCAATCTTCTATTGTTGCAGCTCCCTCTTCCAAAGGTAAGATTTTACTTTGTTGTGCTTAGAATCTGGGCATGCTTTTAATTTGCATCCCTCTTTTCCTTTTAGCCATGGCACCCAAGGTAGTTGATAAGAAGCCTCTTCAAGAGTTGTAGCTAGAAGAGCTTCCAAAGGTAGCATTCCTCTTTGCAAGAGACCTAGTGTCTCTTTTCCTAGGAATAGAGGGTTATCTATAAGCTCTGCCGCCCTGTAGATATCTTCCCCTCCAAGCTCCAATGTTACTCCAGAGGATGATGCCCATCATGCTACTACAATTGGCCCGTTGCACACTCTTCCTGAGGTTCCTCTACTTGATCCCCCTCTTGCCCCTTCACTAAATAAAGGAAAGGAAAAAGTTTCAGAGGGTGCTGAGAAGAAACCTACCCTAAATTGAAGCACCCCCACTTAGAGTTGGTTCGTTACAACCAATCCCAGTAGAATGGACTGCTCTCTTTAGCATATCATGTATCATGTTCTAGTATATACTTAAAGACTCAATTAACAAACATTGACCAGGTGCAATAAAATTTAGCTAAGTTCCCCAACATATCAACATATAACACATACAAATCATTCTTGCTAACCCACGTCTTTCAAAAACATAAACCTTACATTATTGCAAGACTTAAGACTAACAAAGGATGCAATAGGACTATGTAGCCTGTTTCTCTCTTAACCTTCTAAACTCAGTAGTGAACATCCTTTCCTCTTTAACTACCTAAAACACAAACTATGGGGGTGAGTTCACACGCTTAGTGAATATACACAACATAAGTAACAAATTTTAAACAACATTTTACTAACTCAAAAATAAGAAAGTCAAATCGCCTTATATACTGTCACTCTTGCTTGTAACAACATATAGGAATATTATCACTTGTCACTAAGGCCATAGCAAGTCCACCACTACAGCCATCTCACAATTTCTGCTAAGGTTAAGTCCATCATTATGGTCATCTCACAGTTGTCGTTAAGGCTATAACAAGTTCTTTGTTATGACCATCTTACAGTTAATGAATCCGCCCTTATGGATATCTCATATAATGAGTCCACCCCTATTGTCATCTCACTGTTGCCGCTAAGGCTATAATGAGTCAGTCATTATGGCCATCTCACATATAACGAGTCCACCCTTATGGCCATCTCACAGTTTTCGCTAAGGCTATGAACATTATCACCATACCATCATAAGCTAACACTTCCATGTTCTCATTCATAAGTAATAGCTTCCTTAAAACAAACAAATACATGTGAGTTAGTACACTCACCTTGTATTTGTATCTACCTCAAGTTTGATCTCCTGTTGGAGCTTTAGATGGAATATCAATGATGTAGATGCCTCTGTACCTAACACACATGTTATCACAACTGCATTTATATATTCCATAAACCAACATTATATTCTAAGTGCTCATTTATGTGTACTTTCATATGCGTAAGTTAATGCATTGCAAATTCCTTCACTTAGCGTTTAGGTTTTCCCCTGCTAATTTGTATCCTTTAACGCTATATTTGTATATAAGTGTTAATCGTGTAGTTGAAGTTAAGATAACCCTTTTTTGGATTAGTTTTAGGCCCTATTGATGGACTCAAGTGTGTGAACTAGTCTTTCGCACCTTGAAGTAGAAGTTGACAACAATACCTGTCCTCATTATTCCAAGCAGTGGGAGGGATACGATGTGTATATCGATACTTCGTTACGAGGCTTGGGATGTGTGCTAATGCAAGGAGTTAAGGTAGTTACGGCTTGAGGTAACTTAAGATTCATGAGTGGAACTATCACACTCATGACTTGGAGCTTGCCATTGTGGTTGTTATTCTTAAGTTATGGAGGTGTTACCTTTATAGAGAAAAGTTTCAAGTGTTTTCAAATCATAAGAGCCTCAAGTATATCTTCACACAGAAATACTTGAATCTTCGACAAAGAAAGTGGATTGAATATCTAAAAGACTACGATTTCACACTCAACTACCATCCGGGGGAAGGCTAATGTAGTAGCAGATGCACATAGCAGAAACTCTCAAGGTGAAATCAATGTTCTTTTTGTTCATAGGTGGAAGATGATTGATGCTTTGAAGGAGTTTGATCTATTAGTGGATAGACAGGAGGATCGACCATGCTTATGTAATCTTGTAACTCAACCAATTCTCTGACAAAGGATTGTGGAGTTGCAACAATTAGATACCGAGTTTGGAGCTATCCGGGGTAGATTGAGAGGAATGAGATGATTGAGAATTGGTCAATACATAATGATGAGTTACAGTTTCGCGGACGACTATGTGTACTAAACAATGACCAAGTAAGGGAAGAAGTATTGGGTGAGTGTCATCATTCAAAATTTTTCATACATCCGAGTAGTACCAAGATGTGTAGAGACATGAAGCATCAATATTGGTGAAAATGGATGAAACAAGACGTGGCTAAGTACGTTGCAAAGTGTGCAGTGTGTCAGCAAGTGAAGGTAGAGCTCAAATGCCTAGAGGATTACTATAGTCCTTGCTATCCCAGAGTGGAAGTGGGATCACATCACCATGGATTTCGTGTCTAGTTTTCCCCAGACTTCACGAGGGCATAATTTCATATGGGTCATTGTTGATAGACTTACCAAGTTCTCTCATTTCTTAAGTATGAAGACCACTGACTCTTTAGAGACTTTGAGCAAGGTTTATATCCGTGAGATTGTTAGATTACGTGGAGTTCCACTCTCTATTTATGTCGGATCATGATTTTCAATTTATGGCACAATTATGGCAAAGTTTACAAGGAGATATGGGGACATAGTTACACTTTAGCACTGTCTTCCATCCTCAAACAGATGGCCAATCCGAGAGGGTGATACAAATTTTGGAAGATATGTTACATGCTTGTGTGTTGGACTTCAAGGGAAGTTAGAGTGATCATTTTTCATTGGTGAAATTTACATATAACAAAAGTTTTCAATCTAACATTGATATGACACCTTATAAGGCATTGTATAGAAGACCATGTAGGTCCCCGACTTATTGGTTGGAAGCTACAGAGAGTAGCATACTTAGGCCAGAAATTATTCGGGAGATTACAGAGAATTCAACTCATCCAGAGGAGATTACGTACTGCACAAAGTAGACAGAAAAGCTATGTCGATAGAACACGAAGACCATTAGAATTCGAAGAGGGGGACTATATGTTCCTCAAGGTTTCGCCCAAATAGGGAGTGTTTAGATATGGCAAGAACGAAAAATTAGCTCCATGGTACATCGGACCATTTGAAGTGATCAAATTGCTGGGCAAAGTAGCGTATCAACTTCGGTTACCAGCTCTGTTGTCAGAGGTGCATGACATATTTCATATGTTAATGTTGAGAAAGTGGCAATCGGATACAATGCATGTCGTGGATTTGGAGGATATTGAAATTTAAGATGAAACAACTTTTGAAGAACAACTGGTGGAGATTCTCGATACCAAGGAGAAGGTGCTCCGTAATCAAGTCAACTGACTGGTGAAATTCTTGTGAGAACATCATGGGGTGAAGGAAGTTACATGGGAACCAAAGCTGGAGATGCAAAAGAAGTACCCTTATTTGTTCTCTACTCAAGGTAAGTTTTGAGGACGAAATTTTCTTTAAGGGGGGTGGATTATAAACCCCCACATTCATATCTTTATATAGCAATGTAATTATTTTTGAAATGCTAATATATGTGACGATGTATGCATGAACTATGTGAATTGTAAGAGTAGAAATAAAAATGTTAGTTGAGATAATAGGGCATGAATTGGAAGTTAGGAAATATTTCAGAGTTCAAACACATTTTAGATAAAATTTGGGTAGAACGAATTTTGGATACTGCCTAGTATTTGGACCATAACTTTTTACCTTGATATCCGTTTGAGCTGAAATTGTTATAGTATATAGTAGACTTTCAGGGCTATAAAAGTTTATTTCACAAAAATTGTCCAACGTGACCTCTAAATAGGCCAAAACTGCACTGGACGTTTTAGCAGAAACAGGAAATCCGTTCGAATTTGAAAGTATGTTTGAACGATCTACGTTCGAACGACAGTTAATTCCAGTACTTTTGTCTGATGGGAAAAGCAAAAGTACTAGGAACAAATGATGTTCGAACGCCAATATGACGTTCGAACGTGAGTTACGAAATCTGGGTTTCAAAATCGCACATGGAGACCATTTCTTCCACTATAAATACTTAAAGACACCTTCATTAGCCTCATTTCAACATTTATAACCCTAGAGAGGCTTAGAGAGGAAGAAATAAGGGGAAAAATAGAAGATCAATATGGATTCGCACATTGAAGAGGATCAAAACTTCTAGATTTTCAAGAACATCAAGGAAGAAGAAAGGTAGGGGTTTTCTTCCACTCTTGTTCATTGAGGCTAGGGCATATATATATGTATATTTTGACTCTCCATCCTATATATATACTATGAAATCATTATTTCTTGATACTCTTGCAAATATTACCATGTTTTGATGGAAGCTATAGTTAGATAGCCATGAAATCTCTTTTCTTATCATAAAACCCTAGTTTTCAAGAGAAATGAATTTTTCTCTTGATTTTTCCTTTGTTCTTGATTTCAAAACTCTAGTACTTTGTATTGAACAATAAAATGGTATTTTTAATGATCTCTTGCATATTCTCTTAAATTGTTCTATTGAAATAATACATGTGAAATTTGTGAATTTTTGGGATTTTACTTGAAATTGGTTGGGTATTGTATCTCTTGTGGATGTTTGGATGACCATGAGTGGCCGTTGATTGGGTATCGTAGAGTGGATAGATGCATTTCTTACTCCATGTGATTTTGAATTTTTCCTACCGCTCGTAGTGGGTTTGGTGCCTTACGAGGACCAAACCACTATTGGCTTACGTGTTACCGAGGCTGAAGGTTAGTATACTATTCCTGGGTTGGATTCGTCACTGCCAATGCGTTGGTATATGTAAGACCCTGTACTAAAATTAAATAAGAAAACTAATATCTTAATAGTTTTCCAAATATGAATAAAATGAGGATAAAAACTTAGAATCATTGTTGAAATATTAATCATGAAGTTTGAGTTTCGAACGGATTGACTTTTGGGTCAAACTTAATTTTTTTTTTTGGATGTGTTTAAGATTGATAAGGGTAACTAAATAAATATATTAATTTTTTTTTTATCAAAATAACATTACCATTGAATTCGGGAGGTCGGAAAACATTGGGAGAGGAAATATGGGATGTATTAGAAGTTAGGAAGTATTTTAGAAGTAAAACCAAATTGTAGTGAAATTGGGTAAAAAGGGGTGATGGACACTGCTTAGTATTTTGATCATAAATTTATATTTTGATGTCCAATTGATCTGAAATTTTGACAAGAAATAGTAGAAATCTAGGGCTCCAAAAGTGTATTTCATGAAACATTTCCAATTCGACCTCGAAATGGGTAAAAACGGATCTGGAAGTCGCACCAAAAATCTGTGAACAGTACGAAGGAAACCCGATTTTTTCTAAACAGAAAATATCGGGTTTTGCTCGATTTTATTGCCCTATAAAAACCTAATGTCGTCCCTTTAGCATTCATTTCACCCCTCCAAACCCTAGGAACTATTTTAGAGGAAGAGAGGAAGATAGAAATACCAATCAAGAGGGATTTATACCTTGTAGAAATCAAAACTTCAAATTCTTCAAGAATACATTCTCCTCCCATTTTCTTTCATTCTTGCTACCCTCTCACCCAAATCTTTTGAAACCCTAGGAGGAGAAGATTAAGAGGAAAAGAAAGGAGAGCAAGAAGGTCTTGAAACTTGGGTCTTAGCTTGGAATCTTGATTTAAGGTAGGGGATTTTCTCTCAATCTCTCACATTGAGGCTAGATATATATATATAGATATATATATATATGTATATAGATATATGTTTCTTCACTCTCCTTCTCATATATATAATATGAAATACATGATTCTTGTTCTATTTGTAATAAATGCCATGTTTTGAACAATATGAAGGGTGGGTAACCACCAAAGCTCTATTGATTTTTTTTATTTTTTTTATCTTCAAAGCCCTAGTTTTCAAGAAAATGGGATTTTCTCCTAATTTCTTCTTTGTCTTTGATTTTAAAACTTTAGTGTTGAATATTGTATAACACAATGATATAGATTACGATCTCTTGCATATTTTCTTGGATTATTCGATTATATGACAAATGTGAAAACAAAATTGGAATTTTACTATATTTGGGAAATTGTTGTGAATTGTGAATATTCTTGATTTCCTCATTGTATGGTTGTTGTGATGGACTTGGATTACCTTTGAGAGATGTCGTAGAGTGTTAGAGGTTAGTCTATCCCAATGGGGGGTGAGATGGTTGCCTATTGCTCGTAGTGGATCGTTGTTGTGCTCGCGATCACTATTGTTCACATATACACCGAGGAAAAGGGTTAGTATACTAGACACCTTGGGAGGATTTCGTCAATGCCGTAGGAGACGGTACACGCCCTTCCTAAAGAGATTTGTGATTGTTGGTTGGAATTGGTGGACTAGGCATGATCGTTAGGTAGATTCACGAGAAGCAATCAACATACATGGTACGGGATGAACCAAAAATACATGGAATCGGGAGTTGGGTCGTTCTTGCCGACGCATTGGTATGGGACAATGCTTAGGGAGAAGCCCTTCTTAAATAGCTTAAATTAGAATTTTGTTTATCGATGCTAAACTCACTTTATTCTTTTAACTGATTATTGCTATTGTTTAAACTTGAGATCTCTTTTAAAATGTCACTGTTTTCATTCCAAACCTATATATATGTTAGTTGTGAAATGAGACCGACCGTTTGCTATGTTTTTCAAACCTTGTTTGAGTTGAGAGGATTTTGCTACAGAGCTTCGTGCTCACCCCCTACAAATAAAAATTTTCAGATTTCACACTTGAGGAGGAGTTAGGAGCCGAGGAGCCCACCCATTGGAAGACTCCGCTTGACGGGGATGTGGAACCCGAGGTGGACGCTTAGAGCGACACTTTTATTTTGTTCTAGACTAGATTATGCTTAGAATATCCTTTTGAACTCTAGTTCATTTCTGTTATTTCCACTGCGTTATATTATTACATTTTGGAGATGTAAAGGCCAAGATTAGACCTATTAATTTGGGATAATAGTGTGGATATGACATATGATGAATGCAAGTTTATTTTATGATGGAAAAATGGACCCTGTGTGGTCAATAGTTATGCATATGTGGACCCGGTGTGGTCAATTGTAATATAATTGTACAGGTTGTGTTTTGGGTAGAGCTCCCCGTACAAAGGAGACTCTGCCCAAATTTTGTTAAAATATGAATGGTTGATGAACGAAACTTTCGTCGTGATGAATTTTACTTAATGCTCTCATACGGTAAATGATTTTTAGAATGTAATGTCACCCACGGGGGTTTTTGGGGCATTACAGTATATGCCCTTCCTAAAGTTGGATATCCTTGCGATGATTGGGGGTGTGTGTGTGGGCCATGATATTCTCGATGTGTTTATTCATGCGATGTCATACATCATACCTGAGATACAAGTTATGTTTTGATATACATTGTGGGCTATTGTTTATTGTGCAAATGGTTGGTTATGGTTTATTATGAACATGATTTTATGGTGGAATTGGTTTGTTGTGAAATTGGTTATTGTGGAAATGGTAACTTGTTGAAAATTGTTATTGTTGGGAATTGGTTTTACTTTTTCATTAATTATTGCTATTGTGTAAACTTGAGATCCATTGAAATTTCCATGTTTTCTTTCAAAAGCTATATATGATATTTGTAAAATGAGACCAACCATTTTATATGCTTTTGAAACCTTGTTCGAGTTTGGGAGGATTTTTCTACAGAGCTTAGTGCTCAACCCCTACAAATAATATTTTTTCAGATTATGGTCTAGAGGAGGAGTTCGGAGTTGATGAGCCAAAACATTAGGAAGCTCCACTAGATTGGAACGTGGATCCCAAGGTGGACGTTTAGAGCTATATTCTCTTATGTTCTAGACAAAAAAATTCATTTTGAGACAATGTGAAGTCTAAAGGGCTATTTGGTAACTGTTTTTGTCCTGTGTTTTGTGTTTTTGTTTTCAATTTTAGTCAAAAATGAAAACAAAAATATATTTGGTAACTGTTTTCGGTTTTGTTTTGTTTTCGTTGTATCGGAGACAAAGACAAAAAAATGGGAAAAAAAAATTTATCCCAGGAAACACGCAAAACAAAAACACGCGCTAAAAAGGATTAATGAGATCCAGGTGTCAAACTCCCTTAGCAACAAAAATGGTCTTTTTTCGTGAACCTATTTAAATCCACCTCATTTCTCTCTCCTCTCCGTCGCTACCTCACTCTCTCTATTCTCTTCTCTCCATCACTGCCTCACTCTCTCCATTCTCTCACTATCACCAACGAGATCTCCTCTCTTCTCTCTCACCGATGGAGGTAAGCCCCTTCTCTTTCTCCCTCTCTCATCTCATCTCCTCACTCTCTCTCTATATATATACACACGATCTATGTATATATATGTATCTATACAAAGATCTGATATATATACAGATATGTGCACATATATGCATATATGCATAGATCTCTGTGTTGCGTGTGTGTTCTGTGTGCTTGGTGTGTGTGTGTTCTGGGTGTGTGTGATGAATTGAGTATTATTAATATTTTTCTACTTTAAAAAGGAAAGGAAAAAAATAACAAAGAAATTCCCTCTGATTTGTTCCCAAGTGTGATTCTCTACCATAACCGACCGAATAGCCGAAGAAGCCATAGAACTAGAATTCAAACTGTCGTGCTACACTCCGATGATTGACTGGTATATATATATATATATATATATATATATATATATGAAAGCATATACATAATTATGCCCGTAACAGAGCCGTCATGATTTGGTTTTCTATCTCCTCTATGTATCAAATCCTCTCACAGGTTTTCTTCTTCCCCTTTTACCATCCCTTTCGATAATCAATACGTTGTGTAAATGTTTACCTAGAAATATACATCCATATATGCATATAAAAGATGAAATTAGTGTTGTTAAACAAGAGGGTCTAACAACCTTCTCTGCTTTTGGTTTCGTTTTAATATGATTTATGTGCCATCTTTTCTTTTGGGTTTGATACCATACATGTACATGTGCATATTGTCTTTCAAAAATTTTTGATTTTTATTTCATAGACCATCTTGTTCTATTGAAATTATTTTTTTCTTTTTTCTAGGGTTTTTATAGCTTCAGACCATTTGTGTAATGAATTGGGTATGCTCAAAAACACTCAAAAAGGTCCCAATCTCGTTCATCAAATCAATTATGTCTTCAGATTAGGTGTATGCATCCTCTTTTGGTGCTTGACATTGTTCAAACAACTATTTATGTGAACTGTAAGAGTAGAGGGGACTCCATAAGAGTATAAGCTTAGCTTGCTAATGCTGCAATCCAATTTGGTTATGAATATCTGCTCAAGAAACCTGCAATTTCATATAGGTAAAAGGATCATTTGAGTTGAGTTGAGTTGAATAGAACGATTCAATTCCTTATTGTTATCAGCTATAAAATGTCTCTATTTTATGTTCTTCCCTGCTGGCTACTAAGTGTTGTGAGGCCATTTAGAAGTTTATGTTCATAATAAACATTATTTTTTTGCACACTATGTTTATTTGTATATAATATAAAAGTGCAGATATAATGAATAATGTTTTTTTTTATCTAGCTCTGGTATTGTTGTATGTTGTTCTTCAGTCATCTCACATATTCTTTCGCTTGGAATGAAGCCAGGCAAGCCCTTTCTTGGATAAAGATTTGGGATCCACTTCGCTGTAAACCCTTCGCCATTTGAGATTGAATTGGGATTGAGATGAATGACATTTGAATAGCAACACACAAATACAATTGAATTGGGATTGGGAATGACAAAGGCTTAGCATGAACAGTCTGAATGCTGGACTGTGTGGATAGTTTTATAGCTTAGTGTTGTTGAAGGATTAAAGTCAACTCTTTGTAGTTAGAGTTCTTTGAATTCCTTTGCTTCTAGTAATTCATTGATTGATGGAATAAAATTTTTCTCAAAAAAAAAAAATTATGTATGAATGTTACCGACTTATTTTAGTTCCATGGCTAATTTTTTCAGAAATCTGGCTGTGCAAGATTGGTGTCTTGTTAAAGGTCTTTAATACATGGTTGTAAATCATTTTTCATGAAATAAAGTGTTGATTTATTTGAAAACAAAAAATGAGATATTATAAAACATATTTAGGATAAAACTTGAGGTATTTACCAAACATGTTTTATGCTTTTATTCTCATAATTTGATAGACAAAAATGACTGTCAAACATGTTTTCTATTTCAGTGTTTACCACAATACAAAAACAACAAATTGTCTCTGTTTTTGATTTTTTGAAGATGCAAAAAAAAAAGTTACCAAACGACCTCTAATATTTTTGTTATTCCACAACAAGATAATAAGTAATTTTTGGGATGTAATTGCCATAGTTGGGCATATTCCTTTGAATGATGTTGTATATATTGTGGATGATGAATGAAATTTTTTTTAGTTACAAAGTTCATTTAGTTACTCTTATCATGTGAATGGTTTTAGATAGTAATGTCGTTCAAGGGGGCTTTTGGGGGGTTATAAAGACTCCCCGTGACTTCCGATTGAGTGCATTAGCCACCACATTTACCTTACTCAGATGGTAATGCAAAGTGAAGTCATAGTCCTCTAAATACTCCATCCACATGTGTTGCCTCATGTTGAGGTCCCGCTGTGGAAGATGTACTTCAGACTCTTGTGATCCGAAAATACCTAGAACTGCTCATCGTATAAATAATGGCATCAAGCCTTCATGGCAAAGACAATGGCCGCCAACTCCATATCATGCATAAGATAATTCTGCTTGTGGTTTGTAACTGCCGAGAACTATAAGCTACCACTCTCCCAAACTGCATCAAAACACACCCAAGTCCATCCTTGGAGGTATCACAATACACTATGTATCTCTGTCTTCTCTCTGGAACTATTAAAATAGAATCTGAAGTGAGCCTTCCCTTCAACTCTTGGAATGCCCTCTCACACGAGTCATCTCACTGAAACTTAACCTCCTTCCGGGTCAATCTCGTCATAGGTGCAGCCAATCGAGATAAGTCCTCAATGAATCTCCTATAATATCCTGCATAATCCCATGAAACTGCGTATCTCGAAGACTGACTTTGGTCTCTCCCAACTCATAACCGCTTCAACCTTCTCCAGGTCAACTGACACACCCGAAGCTGACACTATGTGTCCCAAAAATTTTACCTCCGTAAGCCAAAATTCATACTTACTGAACTTGGCGTACAACTGATGGTCTCTTAAGGTCTAGAGAACAATTCTCAAGTGACCCTCATGCTCCTCCTTAGACTTGGAGTAGATCAAAATATCTTCAATGAAGACCACGACAAACTGATCTAGGTAGGGTTGGAACACCCTATCCATAAGATCCATGAAAGCTGCCAAGACATTCGTCAATCCAAAAGGCATCACATTATACTCAAAATGCCCATACCGCGTCCTAAATGTCATCTTAGGGATATTTGTCTACCTAATCATTAACTAATGGTAACCCGTGCATAGATCTATCTTCGAGTAAACCCGCGCCCCTCTTAGTTGATCGAACAAATCATCAATCATTGGCAAAGGATATCTATTCTTGATAGTAACCCGATTCAACTACCAATAGTCTATACATAGCCGAAGGGTCTTGTCCTTCTTCTTGAAAAATAACAGTGGAGCGCCCCATGGTGAGGTACTCGGTCTAATGAAGCCCTTGTCCATCAATTCTTATAATTAGATCTTGAGTTTTTACAACTTTGCAGGTGTCATTCTATGTGGAGTCATAGAAATGGGAGATGTATCGGGGCTAATGATCAAATATCATTTCAGTCTATTGTTTCGGTCACCTAGAAAATGGAAATATTTTGACGTGTTTCAGAAACGTTTCGACCGGTTCAAAAATATAATAAAAAAAATAAAAAAATTTGAGAATTATTTTTCTAAAACATTGATAAAAATATATTAAAGTATCTTAAAATACCTTAAAACATTCCAAAACAATTGTGCAAATGCATTGAAATATTATAATAAATTTAAAAATATTATGAAATACCTCGAAATATCAAAATTTCAATTTCATTACTATTTCGTTTCGGTTACCTTTGAAACAGAAACGTTTTGGATGTTTTGATCATTTTGAAACGATTTTTTGATCCTTGGCTGGGGTGCAACTCAACAATGAAGTCTACATCCCTATAAGGAGGTAATCCCGATAGTTCGTCTGGAAAAACGTCCTCATGCTCACAAACCACCCGAGGTGGACCCAACTCCTGTCTCACCTTGTCCTCCAAGGTAAGACTTGTCAGCCAACCCATCAACTGCCTCTCTGCCAACGAGAATCATATACTACTTGGGGTAAAATATTGTGTTTCTAAGCCCAAATCTCTCACACATGATGTAGAAAATAAATGAATGAGATGCATCAGAGTCAATTAAAACCCTTGCCCATAAGCGAGAAAGTAAAAATGTATCCTGAATAACCAACTGGTCCACTGACTCAATCAGAGGTGTGATGGGGTAGATATGCCCCTGGGTCTTTGAAGTTCCAACCTGTGAGCCCTGTCCTCGGCTACAACCCATGCCCTGGCCCATCTGGCCTGATTTCGGAATGCCCCACGTAAGGTAGTAAGGGCCTATGCAGCACCTTGAAAATGAAACTAGCTTCCCTAGCCCATGGTGGGGGTAGGAAGGAATGAAATGAGTCTATGCATGCCCCACTGATAACTGGGACTGAGATACCCTATAGTTTTAGGATCCCAGCCTCTTATGACAATCCCGCTTCATGTGACCCGGTTGGTGGCATAAGTAGCAAGTTATCTAACCTACCGATAGGTGGTCCTGAAGTTTCCCCCGCCTTGGGAGGATCGATCTTGGCATTAGCCTTGATAGTCGCGGCCTTGTCCTAGATGTCCTTGCAGAGTTGAAGTCCTTTGCCTCTTTCCCGAACTTGAAGAAGAGGATTGACCCTCCTTCTTCTTATCCTTAGCACCCGTTTCCTAGATGTTCCTTGCGTCGTCCACCTCTCGCTCAATGGTCGTGGTTGTCTCAACCATTGAGTCTAAATCCTGTAAGCGGTGGC
Organism: Ilex paraguariensis; assembly: GCA_963454935.2. Classification (NCBI taxonomy): domain Eukaryota; kingdom Viridiplantae; phylum Streptophyta; class Magnoliopsida; order Aquifoliales; family Aquifoliaceae; genus Ilex; species Ilex paraguariensis. The sequence continues at coordinate 108,314 of CAUOFW020000337.1, forward strand.
CCACAATCTTTCCCCGAATGGACAATTTCAAACCATCATCTAACCTCCTTACTTTGGCCATGTCTATGGCCACGTAATCATCGGCAAACGGGCTAACTCAGTAAACTTAGCCACGTATTCCATCACCATCATAGTCCCTTGCTTCAAATCTAAGAATTCTTGGGCTTTCGCATGTCAAACAGCCGATGGAAAGTACTTGCCCATGAAGAGTTCCCAAAACTCTTCCCATGTCATTGCCTCTATATTTTTCGAGGTCCTTGCTCAATCCCACCACCGATGAAATTCTCCTTCTAGCTGAAATGCAGCTAGCCTTATCTTAGTGGCATCAGAGGTGATCTTCATAGCCTCTAAGATCTTGTCAACTTGTTGGAACCAATAGTCGGCCATTATCGGATCCGCCCTTCCCTTGAAAGTCGAAGGCTTGTGTGCCTTAAACTTCAGGAGGTTACTTATGCCTCCTTGGCCCACATTGGCGCTAGCCTATGCAAGGGTAGCCACCATCGTGTCAATAGCCTCCATAAAGGCTTGTTGGTCAAAGGCCGGTGGTGGTTGGTTGTTGTTCTGCCCACCACCTCGGTCGTGTCCTCTTCCTCTACTTGTCATCTACACACATGTTAAATAGAAACAGAGCATTTATTTAGTATCTCAAGATAGGGATCAAGTTCAAACTTTGAGATTTCTCTCCTTATCTCACTAGTAGAGAATGTGCCACCAACTAGTAGACATCTACATCTTGAACCATCCCATTCATTCTTTTTCCGACCCCCAAGGTATGTTCTCTAACCCTAGTGTCTCTTTTCCACATACATTTCACCATGCATATAATTCATATAACGTATAACAAATAACATGTAGCACTTAAAGCATACAACATTTAATGCACAATGAATGCATTAGTCTAAACTCAAGCCCCTCAAGCCCTAGATAAATCATATACCTAGGCTCTGATACCAAGCTGTGACGCCTCAAAAATCGGGGGTGTTTTTTCAACCCGTTGATCGCCCATCAACTCGCGGAATACCCGTGAATACTGTGTAACTCGATATCACGCTATTATGCCCCGTTTACTGGGATCCATAATTTAACAAAATTCGGGCAAAGTCTCCTTTGTACGGGGAGCTCTATCCAAAACACAACCTGCGCAATCATACAACATTGACCACACCGGGTCCATTTATCCATACTTACATAACAACATGCAATTTTACATTAAAAATAGTCTATATGAGTTCGATTACAATTCTTTTCTATAGATTTACATGCCCAAAATCAAATTTAGCAAATGTTTTACAAAAGATGGCTTTTAAGAGCTGTGAATTGACTTTTCTTCATCTTTGAGGCCCCGAGTGTGAGCCCTCCACCGGTATATACCCCGCACCTAAAATGTTCCCCATAAAGGGTGAACCATGCTCAATACTGTATCTCCTAAAGAGGCTACTCCCTAACCTAAATGCACATGAAATTTCAACAAGCCACAAAGCATTCCAATGAAGAATATGCAACTCAATATTGGAATTCACTATATCATGCCATGAAATGAGATAAGATTCACTCATACAACTCAATCTGAGTCTTCACTAGCTCCCATGACCCATGCAATGCCATAATTAACCGGGCATTCCAAGCTCTTGCCATTGATATTGCACATTCAATGGGCTTTTCAAAATCTCTGAGTCTTTCATGGGGTGGGTATTTATGGACTTACACCAATGGCCCCCTGTTGACACGAAAATCATGGACTTCCACCAACGATTCTGCGTACACCGACACACTTTATAGACTAAACTAAGGGAGTGCGTATCCTAAACACTGGGTCTCTCACTCGAGGGATAGTCTAACCCTTCTTGCTAATCCTGACCCAATTTATCATATAAACCGTGTGACTCAATCGGGTCATCGACCCAACTTTTTCGAGCCCACCCATCATCCACCAAGTGTGGTGTTTGATGACAACCATGCACACATACCCACAAAATGCGATGTCTCCGTGCATATGTAATGTAATGCACAATTGTAAAACAACAATTATGTCCAATATGCTATGAATGCCATATGGGCCAATTTAACCACATAACATATTCCATGATAAATTATATCCCAGCCATTTAATTATTATAACTCATCACAATGTCAATATATCATAAAACATATATCAACATTTTCATTCAACTACTATTTTCCCAAGCATGTTATACATAATCTATGCAATAACACTCTTAATTTCACATAGACATTTAATCAAACACCTTCAAGGCACCAAATTATGTAATTACATAAAATGCCCAAATTCATCACATAACTCAAGAAATCACAGTAAGTGGTTTCTATATATCCTATTATCAAAACTTCTAAGAAATCATATACTAGCAATTTCTAATTACCAATTCATACTAGAATTGAATTTACCCATTTTCAGTAAATCAACTACAATAGCAAGTGTTAAAATCCATCTAACAACCTACCTATTTCATATAATCATCCTAGGTTGAAAATAAACCTAGTTTGGGAGAAAACCTTACCTTTTAGAGCATAATATAAGTTGTAGAAAGCCTCCAAGAATACCTCCCAAGCTCTAACTTTGATTTTCCCAATATTTCATTTTTTAATCTTCAGTAAAATCCACCCTTTTTGTTATGGTTGTGTAGCCCTCGTCGCGTAGATGAACTTTAATACTTGGCCTGAAAGATTCTGACCGGCGAAACTCCATAGATCATAGAAAGAAGGTCGAGCTTTCTCTCTTTTTCCTCTCTTCCCTCTCTTTTCTTCCAACGTTAAAAACCAGTAGAGAGTTGTGGAGAAAAATCAGATTTTTGTCTCCTATTTATACCTTTTAATGCTTGGTCCTCTTCGTGCCACACATTTTCTATTTTCGGGTCCGTTTTTGTCCAAAATGTTTAAATTTTTTTTTGATTTAATTTCAAAATATTTTTATATGAACTTCCCTTAGATTATTTTAAAATTTTTAAAATTTTATTTCGAGGTCGTTTTTGAGGTCACCTAACACGGTCGTTTTGTTAAACGTGGAAAATTTAACTTTCTCGGAATCCAATAAAAATTGACAGTGTAACTAGACTTAGTGAGAAGAATCCAATGGTGAAGTCTATTTCTTCATCTGAGTTCTAGAAAAATATGGGTTTTCAACCCACACCAAAGTGAGAAAATAACGTTTGACCCTTTTTTCACAAAAATTTAAATTTACCCAAATTTTACATGGTTGTAGAACTCTCAGGCAGATTCACTAGCACGAATAACCTCAACACTTTTTGATAGCTTGAACAGTATAATATTAGAGAAATTTCTACCAAAACTTAGCACCCAATATGCTAATGTCCAGCTAGTTACCCAAGAAACAAGCTAGATGGATGAGATATCGACATACCTATAGCACGGGACAATCCCACAAGGCACTCAGGAAGCCAGACGACTCCGTAGAACTGTATTAAGATATGTAATCCTAAACTAGGTGCTTTTCAAAAGGGGCTACTCGCTCCTATACCTGAGATGCCTGGATCATACTAAAGCAACGTATATGCTAGAAGAGGTATATGAAAAGGTATATGGAAACCACCTGAAGGGATATTTCTTGGGGCAAAAAGTATTAAGGCATGGCTACTTTTGGCCCACCATTAAGAAAGATGTGGTGGACTATGTCCAAAATGTGAGAAGTGTCAAAAATTTGCTTTAGTGCCAAAATTCCCTCTAGGGAGCTCACCCCAATTGTAAGCCCTTGGCCATTACCCAATAGGGAATCGACATTATGGAGCCTCTCCCAATGGAAAAAGGATATAATAAGTTCATAGTGGTTGCCATTGATTATTTCACTGAGTGGGTGGAGGAAAATCCACTAACAATAATCACCGAACAAAAACATTTGTAGGTTTGGTATCCTAGCAGCAATCATCAGTGACAATGGCAAATAATTTGAAAGTGATAACTTTAGAGAATTCTATTCTAAGTTAGGAATCCACAATCATTACTCGTCACCTGGTCATTCGCAAGTGAATAGGCAAGCAGAGGTAACCATCCGAACCCTGCTTAAAAGCATAAAGACCAGACTAGAATCCAAAAACTTATGGGTAGAACAACTTCCAAGCATCTTATAGGCTTGTAGGACCACTATTCAAATGCCCACTAAGGAAACCCCATTCTCCCTTGCCTTTGGAACTGAAGCAGTAGTCCTAGTGGAAATTGGGATGACCACTTATCGAATTAAGGAATTCGACCCCGCATCAAATGATCAACATCTGGCCAATAACCATAACTGGCCAAAGGGAAAAAGGGAAAAATCCCAAATGAGGGTGATAGCTTATCAAAGCAAAGTGTCCATGTACTATAATGCATAAGTGAAGCCTCGAGAGTTCTTGATAAATAACCTTGTCCTCAAGAAAGTGACACAAGCCGCTAAGGATCCTAGAGAAGGAAAGCTAGGGGCAATATAGGAGGGCCTTTCCCAAATAGTAAAGTCCTAAGGCCAAGAACTTACCGCTTGGAAACTTTGGGGGGAGTTAAACTTTCACACCCATAGAATGTGGAACATCTAAAGAATTTCTACTAGTAGCTAGTTAGTGGAACCCTAGCTAGTAGGAAATTCAATTTTAATATAGCCTGCTTCAAATAAAAATGTGTATTTCACAGCCTTCTTAATAAAAAATGCTATTCATAGTTATCTGTGTTGTTATTTGAACTCTAAAAAGCATTGTCAAAAGTAAATTAGAGCTTCCATGTTCTTCACTTAGCTATGATTGAGTATACTTGACTCAACAGAAGCAAGTTAGAACTGCCATGCTCATCACTTATTTCAGATTGAGTCTAATTGGCATAATAGAAATAAATTAGAGCTTCCATGCTCTTCACCTAGCTACGATTGAGTCTATTTGACTCAAAAGAAGCAAGTTAGAGTTATTATGCTCCTCACTTAGCTCAGATTGAGTCTAATTGGCTCACTAAAAGCAAATTCGAGCTTCCACGCTCTTCACCTAGGTACAATTGAGTCTACTTGACTCAACAAGAGCAAGTTAGAGCTACCATGCTCCTCACTTGAGTCTAATTGGCTCAACAAAAGCAAATTAAAGCTTCCATGCTCTTCACCTAGCTACAATTGAGTCTACTTGGCTTAGCATAAGCAAATTAGTGTTTCAATGCTCTTCACTTAGCTACAATTGAGTCTACCTGACTCAACAGAATCAAGTTAGAGCTACCATGCTTCTCACTTAGCTCTGATTGAATCAAATTCACTTAACATGAGCAAATTAGAGCTTCCATCCTCTTCACCTAGCTACAATTGAGCCTACTTGGATTATTAGAAGCAAGTTAGAGCTTACATGCTCCTCACTTAGATACGATTGAATTTACTTGACTCAACAGAAGCAAATTGAGCTTCCATGTTATTCACTTAGCTACGTTTGCGTCTACTTGACTCAACAGAAGCAAGTTAGCGCTTCTATTCTCTTCACTTAGCTATGATTGAGTCTACTTGACTCAACATAAGCAAATTAGAGCTTCAATATTCTTCACCTAGCTACAGTTGAGTCCACTTGACTCAAGAAAAGCAAATTGAGCATCCATACTCTCCACTTAGCTACGATTGAGTCTAATTGACTCAACGTAAGTAAGTTAGAGCTACTATATTCCTTATTTAGCTTGAATTGAGTCTAATTGATGCAACGTAAGCAAGTTAGAGTTTTTATGCTTCTCACTTAGCTCGGATTGAGTCTAATTGACGCAATAGAAGTAAGTTAGAGCCTCCATGCTCATCACTTAGCTCAGATTGAGTTTAATTGGATCAATAGAAGCAAATTAGAGATTCTAAGCTCCTTACCAAGCTATGATTGAGTCTACTTAACTCAACAGAAGCTTAATAAAGACAACTTAGCCTGAACTAGGTCCAAGCGACCTAAGAGAAGAATCAATAGTCTATAACTTCTACAAGGCTACAATACTTACAGAAGTCAGGGTTAGAGGATACAAATAAAGCAGTAGTGAAAGAAGAAAGTCAAGTCAAAATAGCCAAAAATATTTCTATTAATGGGACCATTTTTATTTACATTTTTCAAAATAAAAAAAATGGCTAAAGCTTAACCGTATCAGGAGAACCAAGTCTTCTCAGCCATTTTCTAGATGTCCCTAATGAAGAAGATCATTTCTTTCATCTCTGTTTACGAGTAACAAGCGTTGGACCACCAGATCATCGTCATCATCTGAAGCAGTTATTGACTCTTCTTGGTTTTCAAGAACCTCCTATGTTTATGGGAAAAGGGGAACCACAACCTAAGAAGGCAAGCCTTTTAAGGGTGATCAAAAACCTAAAAGGCCTTGACCCACCCTCCGTGGCTACTGTTATCCTCGCCTGGCTAATTGGGCTTGGTGGGGGCTCTTCCCCTACAAAGCACACAAGGATATCTTCTAGGAAATAAAAAAAGGGTTCCATCATAAATTCAAAGCGACAGTCTTACTTACTCATATTGCCCGGAACATCCCAAAACCAAGGGACACGAGGTGCATCTCTTACTGCCTCTTCAAACTACCAATCATCTCCAGAAACAAGGAAGAAATGAATTTTCCAACCAGGGAGAGGACTGAGGAGGTTAGAAATTTGCTCCGACATACCATCCCTGCTAAGGAACTAATAGAAGTTGTGATAAGCAAAAGCTAGGCGGAAGAGGCTGGAGAACTTAACCACCGAAGGGGAATGACTTAGCCTCACCAAGTGCTAGGTGGCCATTATGCCAACCAAAATGCTCCATCCCTTTATTGAGAGATGGACAGGGCATAGGTTAAAGTAATAGAGCACTGCCCTGATAAAGAGGGACAAGAGAAAGTGAAAATTGGCCTCAAAGGTGTATTCAAAAAAAAAAAAATCCTCCTTGTGAAAGGAGTGTTGCAAGGAGAGTCAACATCATGGACATGAACCCAAACATTGATAGAAAAGTAGTATCGACCCCTAATGTCCTCCAATTAGGCCCTAGTCACCTCATTGGCATTAAATGATCTACCCAAGCAGGTTCGATGTTGAAAAAGGCTCACCTCCTAAAAGCAAGGCTTCATTCGTGTTAAGCTGCAAGATCCATGAAGAAAAAATGGCAAGCTAATTACAAAGTAATGTTTGATGGAGAAATGAAAATGATGAAGAAGACTAGAGAATGTTGGTTTAAATAAGGACATTTCTCTAACAGTTAATGACAAGTGCAGGCCAAAACGTTAAATAAGGACATTTCTTTCACTTTCCTTCACTATTTACTATACCAAAAGGTTTACAGAATGTAAGATGTGATACTAAGATTTTGTCCCTTTGTTGGGGCCGTTACATAGTATTTATAGGGGTGACCCTTAATTTATGAAATCTGATTCGTGATCCTCACTATCTATCTGAGAAATTCTCTTTGATCTTAGGAAGGTATCTTGGTTAAGAATTTTTTACCTTGAGTAATACTTAAAATAGTCTGTCAAGTTCTTTGAAATATTCAGTTGTTTGCTCTTTACTTCATCTTATTATTTCACCTGAGAAAAACTCTAACTCTAATTTTTTTAAGTTCTTTTCTGCACAGTCCTGACTTTCTGAACCCAACGTGAAGACCTCCGGAGGTACTGCTCGGAAATCATTAAGAGTATCGTCAAAGGATATAATTATCGACTCCATCTTTAAAGCCTAACAAATATTTCGACTGCAGTTCCCCTACGAAACCTTAGGGGTCCTTTCTTTACAAACCAAGTCAGTAGTGTGCCGAGAGAGAGAGAGGAGACACGAACACAACTGGTAAAAAGGTAAAGATTCAATCTGGCAATACGCTTTTTTCTCGAAGAATTTTGATTTCCGGTTGGGCGTTAACTTGGATGTTCACCAAATCACATGATGCAAGAATTCATTCATGTTTCACTCTTTTTCCCGCAGAATTGTGATTTCTGGTTGGGTGTTAACTTCAATGTTCACCAAATCTTATGATGCAAAAATTCATTCATGTTTCTCTCAATGCCCAGTTCCCTATTGTCCTTGGAATTCTCAATCCCATCCTCATCTTTGTCATGTGCTCTTTTCTCTTGCTTCCATGTTCTTTTTCTTTAATTATCTGTATATACTCTATTTGTATTATCTTTCTCCAATTCTTAGCAAGATTTAGATCTTATGTCATTTGCGTTACAACCCAGTAAATAATTGAATATATATACTTGTCTTTGTGTGTGTAAACATAATTGCTTTCTTGTAAGCGCGTGGGTCTGTATTATCGCTGTTTTCTTGTTTGGTTGGCTGTTTAAACTTCATAGTTGTGATTGGGAGCATGGAGTTAATTCCTGCCCAGAAGAAAACAACACCAAGCTTTCAAACCCAGCATAAATGCAATTTTTTCTCAATAATTTGGAACTCGTGTGGAATATTACCTGTGGGTTTCATAATTGATTCTTGTTTTTTTTTTTTTTGCTTAATTTTTGATTGATTTACTCTTCCAGATTTGTATGATATGCTGCTGCTGATATGATCTGAAAACCTCATGTAACTAATCCTAGGTTGGTTTCACCTTTGTTATAAATTGCAGGGTTTGTGTCTCCTCTAATTGAGTGAAGAGGACTTCTGGGACCCTGAAACATAGAAGGGGGTGGGAATATGGAATTTGAGGGCAACAGTTGGATTTGGGATGGGGTATATTACCACCCACATCTATTTGGTGGTATAATGCTCACTGCCGCCTTGCTTGGGTTGTCAACAAGCTATTTTGGTGGGATTAGTGTTCCCACTTTTCCGTACTTCTTCCCTGATTTGAGGATTTTTCAAAAGAAGAAACGTGCAAAGAAACGTGTTCGGGTTTACATGGATGGATGTTTTGATCTCATGCATTATGGCCATGCTAATGCTTTGAGGCAAGCCAAGGCTTTGGGAGATGAATTGGTGGTTGGAGTTGTGAGTGATGAAGAGATACTGGCCAATAAGGGTCCCCCTGTTTTATCTATGGAGGAAAGGTACACTTATTGAAATTGTTTGAACCTTTCTTTCATATACTCTCTCATTTTTTTGTTCTTTAATAAGAAGTCATTGATTGGTTTCTTCTTTGGCTTTATATGATTCTACATATTCTTTGTACTATGCTGATCACATTGGTTAAATGTGGTAGGTGTTGTACCTGTGGATCTGGTCTACTTGTGTTATGTTGGGTTGGTGACTTCGTCTGCTAGCCCATAAGATGCTTATTAGTTTGATTAATATATGCCAATTATGTAATACCCCATTCTATTTTGGTAAGAAACTAGTTAGTGAATATTATCTTAGAAAGAATAAGAAAAATTTTAAAGAAAAATTTAGAATAATCTAGAAGGAGAAGTTTTTAAAAAGTTCTAGAAGATTATATAAAGTTCAAGAATATTCTAGAACAATCTAGAATGTTGAAGAAAGATCTAGAACTTCGAGAAACCTAGAGCATTTCAGAAGAGTCCGGAAGGTTTTAGAGAGATAAAGAGTACTCGTCAATATCCTAAATTAGTATGAAGACTTCTAGAGATGTGGAGGATTGACCATTGCATAAATATTTATAATTGGAATCTAGAAAGTTCCAAGTAAGAAAGTGAATGGAGAAGGAAATAATGATACATGTCCACATTCTAGAATATTCCTAGGAGTCCTAAAGGCCTATAAATAGGGGACTTGATTATTGAATTAGGAGGAAAACACATTGGTGACCTCCCACTAGAGAGAGATGGAGAGAGAGAAGGAAGGTTGGATACTTCATATAAGAAACGAAACCGTGGAAAAACAATGTAAGGGATCGGCAACTTCTCAATCAACATCGGGTGACAAATCATTTCCTTTGGACTTGAGGTGAGTGGGTTGGCATGTTACGTATTTTCGAAAACTCCCCGTATCCCTAAGCATTTTTAAAACAATACATCATGCTTGTTCATTACTACTTTTACAAAATATTTTACTAAGTGTCTAAATACTTGTGGCATACGATTCTCCTTACCTCGATAAATTCTTTTATGAAGTATTGTGACTCAATCACTTGTTTATATGGCGAGACTTAGTAATGGTGAATAAGACCAAAACTAAAAGTCCAGGGAAATTATTTCTCTGTGTGCGGGTGACTCTAGCCATTAGGGAACAGACCCGGAGGAGGCTGAGGTGACCCTAGTACTCAACGGTTGAAGGAACAGTGCCTGGTGCGTCCTTGTGACCTTCATCGGATTGTCTTAGGGCACAGTTCTCGGGCACTAACCCATGGTAACCCTAAGTACGGTGTTGGATCCAACTTTCAGATCTTCTGACATTTGGTATGGTTCTCATATATCATACAAGTCTTTACCAGTATGAGATCATGATATAATTTATTATTGTCACAACGTTTTTACTGGCTCTGTTTATAATTATCTATCGTATGCCATACATATTTTTTTGTTGTCAATTATTGTATTTGGTATTTGGTTCCCATCAATTATTGGATATTGTACGGTCTCCACCATTTTGGTATGATTTCTTATTGTAATCCGATTGTGTTATTTTCGAGAAATTGGTTGACTTGATGAAGTTATTTTTTCAAACCTTTGATTTATATGTTGTATGCCAAATATGTTTTTTAGCCACTTTGAATATGTATGCCTTTCTATTCACTGGGTTTTTTAGCTCATGTTTTCAAAATAATATTTTTTAGGTAAACGATTGGAGTGTCAATAGTAGACTCTGGGAATTGATTGGGGACTAATAGTGTTGTGACCTCCGTAGCATATATCGTATAACCAACTTTACTTGTTTGGATAATTGGGGCAAACAGGTTTAGGTATGTTGACTTGACATATTGACATGAGATCAATTTAGTGTTAATGTTGTTTCCACTTTAATATTATTAGTTTATTGTTAGGCTTACGTGTTCTATAGGTTATGGATCTATGGTTCATGGCCGGTCATGTCCTTGGAGTTGGGGTGTGACAAGTTGGAGTTGCAATTGTAGAGAAGATGTCTTGCAAAAAAAATGCACCAAAAAATGTTGCACCGTCAAGGTCGAGGGGAGTCGGCCAATGACTAATTGAGAATATCAACATGTGATAAAACCTATACAACCAAAATTTCCATGATGCATAATCCTAGCAACTATTTCCTGTTGACTTGGTTGAAGAAATTTTGTTTTACAGTTGGTCCCCAAAGGTTTTTAGTCATGGGTTAAGAATGAGATTTGAGAAGTTTTTGCTCTCATTCATCTTTTCTACATTGTTACACACTAGCACATAAGGGAATTAGGAATTTAGATGATCACATGGGTAATTGGTGTAAGTAAAGGGCAATGTGTTGATGCACATAGTAGCGGGTGTAATGAATGACAGGCTGATCAAGTGGCGGGTATAAATTTCTAGTATTAAGGAGGACAATTACATTACCTTCATGTGGCTTGTCTTCATACCCTATGCATTCTTATACTTTATGAAGAGGGTTGCTCCCATTCTGACACGTGTAACCACATTAAATGATCCCACGTGCGGGTGACGATACCAGTCACGTGAGAAAGATATCATTAAACTCAGTTATTAGATTGCTGCCAAGTTGTTTGAAAAGCTCGGAAAGGAAGAAATGAGCTTGGTCCTCATCATGACCGAGCTGTTGAAAACAGTAAAGAGATGCCTATAGTTCAGGCATTCTAGTTAACGAATGGGCATGATCGTAGGCTCGGTTGAAGGAATTGCTGGAGAGATCTCAACAACTTCTTGAACAGAATCACTTGATTAAAGGAAGGTGTATCACCTTGAATCATAAATCATGAAAGCCCTAGCTGAGCAAAGTTCTATACTAGGCATAAGGAGTCAAGGTGAAAGGTACGCTGAACTTTCCTTGTCCTCTTGTAATTCACTCAGTTCTATTACTAACATAAGTAGTTCGATCTTGGCCAGTTTGTTCGTTTTACAAGAAGAGAAGACTGGAAGATCAAGTTCAGAGTCCACTTTTGCCAAAAATATCAGTCCTTCACTTTTGTAGGAGATACATTTGTTTTTGCCTCTTATATTTTGGTGTCGTTTGTGGGAAGATTTCACCAAACGAAACAAAAAGCCTATGTCAAGACTAAAAAATGCCATCTGCCCAGTTGTAGGCAGTTTGGCCTTGGAGGATTCCAATCCAAACTACAGAGTGTCACTTACATCCGATAGAGACATAAGGATGGATATGGACAAAAGCCCAGTTAAGCCACATGAGGATGACGAGTTGTCCTCAGCAAGTTTTAAGCCATATAAGCATAAGAGTCAGCAGGATGCTGACCGGGGTGAATCCCTCCGTGTCGAGGGGGAGAACCTCGCTCTGGCAAAACTAGTTCAGTCCCTGCAAGATTGACTTAACGCATATGATAAATTGTTCAAGAAATCCTATGCCAGAGAAAGAGGTTTGATGAAGGAAAACGAAGAATTGAAGGCTAGATTGAAGGAAATGACCAAGAGGGATAGGCATAACAAAGAAAGCCGACGGGAGAGTCCTAAGAAAAAGCGAGGTAAAAGAGAAAATGCCGAGGAAGTGGAAAAGGCATCGGAGCTGGGATGAGGACTCTTGGAAGCAATTCATAACTGAAGAGCTCAACAACCGACTAAGGAGACCAGAGCAAAAATCGGCTAGGGACCTAACCCAAAGAGCCACTAGGGAATACGGAGACGGTACGAGGTCCCCCCCCTTCACTAGCTAGATTGAAAGAGGACGAATCCCGAGTAAATTTACAGTCCCGAGTTTTAAATTATATGACTAAAAGATGGATCCAACCTTTCACATCAGACATTATTGACAGCTTATGGCCATTCATCGGAAGAATGAACTGTTGTTTTGTACCATTTTCCATAATAGCCTCGTGGAGTCGGCCATGAAGTGGTTCGACAGTCTGCCGAGGAGCTCGGTAGATGGATGGGCATAGCTCGCCAAGCAATTCACAGCTCAGTTCATCACAAGCAGCAAACAACCCAAAGATGTTGGGGCACTGCTAATATTGAAGAAGAGAAGTACTGAAACTTTGAGAGAATACGCACACTGTTACTAGGAAACGATGAACGAAATTGAAGCTTATAACCTAGAGATTGCTGTGGTGTCCTTCAAGATAAGATTGCTAAAAGAGAACCCATTGTATCAGTCCCTTACTAGAAGACCTGCCATAGACATGGAGGAGTTAATGGCGAGAATTGAGAAGTATGCCAAAATCAACGATGACCTGTCCAGAGAAATAGGGAAGGAACAGACAAGTAGAAAGCAATTCAGTCGAGACAAGCAAGTTGAGCCGAACAGTGACACTGGGGGGAAGAAAGACAAGAAGGGGTTCCCCTCAAAATTCTCTTTTGTTGGGGTAAACAGAGTGTTCAAAGAGCCAATATATAAACTATTGACTCAAATTAAGGAGAAGTCATATTTCAAATGGCCTAATAAGCTCACAGGAGACCTTTCGAAGAGAAATCCTAATTTCAGATGTTGCTATCATCGGGATGTGGGGCATATGACTGAGAATTGCTGGTCATTGAAACAACATTTGGAAGAGTTGGTCTAGGGCATCTTGCTCAGTTCATAGAGAATGGTGGTGATCGAGCTAATGGCGGAAGGGTCAAACCTTAAGTTGACCAAACCACTGCAGCAGGTGTGATCGATGTGATCCACGCTACAACAAATCCCCAAATGACAACAAATAATATTGATAGGGCATACATCCAGAGAGCGGCCAAGGAGAGAGAAGTTTATTAGCTGCGATTGTCCCTCGAAGTTAGGAGCAAGAGGATGAAGTTGGAAGATGTAGTCAATACAATTTGTTTCTTTGAACAAGATTTATTGGGATACACCACCCGCACAATGACGCTCTAGTGGTTACCCTTCGAATTGCAAATTATGATATGAAAAGAGTACTGATCGATCTAGGAAGCTCCTCTGAGATTATGTATATGGACCTCTTCCAGAAGTTTGGACTAAAATAAGAAGATTTTAAGCCGGCTAATTCCCCGTTGGTCGTCTTCAGTGGGAAAATGATTCTCTCAAAGGGAAGAATCACACTTCCGGTGAAGATTGGCCCTGCTAGGGTCATGACCGAGTTTCTAATAGTAGTCACGACCTTGGCATACAATGCTATTATGGGCCGACCTTGGTTACACGAAATGAAGGTAGTACCTTCAACATACTACCAGATGCTCAGATTTCCCTCGACCGTGGGAGTAGTGAACATTCGAGGAGACTAAGTAAGTTCCAGAACTTGCTTACTGGCCTCAGTCAAAGGAAGAGATGGTGGGGAAGGGCGAGAGAGGAGCTCGGCAGTTGAAACGACGAAATAGCAACTAAACCTCGATAGGTCGATTGACATGACCGACTGAACTATCGAGGTATAGCCTAAAGCACCTTTACGTACGGAACAGGAGCTGACTGACCAAACTAATGAAAGTTTGGCTAGGATGCCTTTGGATAGAAAGGTCTCACCGGACCGAACTGTTGAGAACTTGCCTAAAGAAACCTTAGGCAAAGAGGATTCGACCAATCGAACCATAGAAGACTTGTCCAAAGTACCTTTAGGCAAGGATGATGACAAGTATTTTCTTTTGGGCGCCTCTTTGAGCTCTGAGTCGCATGATGAGCTGGTTTCATTATTAATTGAATACGCCGACACCTTCGCATGGACAACATATGAAATGTCCAACGTACCACTCGAGGTGGCGTGTCACCAATTAAACATGGACCCTAGTTTTAAACCAGTGAAACAGAAGCTTAGAAGGTCGGCACCACAACACCAGAAAGCTGTGAAAGAAGAGGTAGCACGGTTGTTGGAATCTCAAACCATCAGGGAAGTTCAATACCCGATTTGGTTGTCAAATACCGTAGTTGTCAAGTAGAAGAATGGGAAATGGGGGCTTTGTGTCGACTTCACCGACCTCAATAAAGCTTGTTCAAAAGACACTTTTTTTTTTACCAAAGATAGACTAGTTAGTCGACGCAACCGCCAGACACAAACGGATGAGCTTTTTAGACGCATATAGGGGTTATCACCAGATCCCTCTTGTCGAGCCAGGTCAAGAAAAGACTGCCTTTATAACACTAAAACGGACATACTATTATAAGGTAATGTCCTTTGGGCTGAAGAATGCAAGAGTGATCAATTAGAGGTTGGTGGCGAAGATGTTCTCCCACATGTTGGGCGACACCATGGAAGTCTACATCGATGACATGGTTGTAAAAAGTTGAAGGGCCATCAGTCACTACTCTGACTTGAGAAATACCTTGACATACTTCAAAAATACAAAATGAAGCTTAACGCCTCGAAATGTGTTTTGGTTACCCACCAGGGAGTCGAGGTGAATCCCTATCAAGTAAAAGCGATTACTGAATTATAATCATCCTGAACAGTAAAAGAAGTACAAAGACTAACGAGAATGGCCGCCGTGTTGGGAAGATTTATATCCCGAGCTTCAGATAAATATAAAGCTTTCTTCCAATCGATCAAAGGAAAGAAGAGAGCATTATGGAGTCAGGAATGAGAGGATGTGTTTATTAATTTGAAAGCGTATCTCGTTTCCCCACCAATTTTAACGACACCATTGCTTGAGGAGCGCTTGTTCTTGTACCTAGCTATATTCGAGTACACAGTAAGCGAAGCACTGATGAGAAGCAACCAAACAAATCTGAGTCCCGTGTACTATGTCAGCAAAATGATTTTGGATGTCGAATCAAGATACACTATGTTGGAAAAACTCGCATTTGCCCTGGGAAGCTTGGCTAAGAAGCTGCGACATTACTTCCAGGCACAAAAAATCGTGGTATTCACTGATTAGCCCCAGAAAGCCCTTTTTTGAAAGGCCGACTTGTCAGGATGTATCGCTAAGTGAGCAGTTGAGCTCGGAGAATTTGATATTATGTTTGAACCATGAACTGTAATCAAGGGACAGGTGGTGGCTGATTTTATCGTCGAATTTCAACCCAAGCAATGTTCAAGATTGGGTGAGAAGTCAAAGTTTGATAGAGGCTTAGAGCTCGGGGGACAAATGGAGCTTGTTTGTTGACGGATCATCAAACCAAAAAGGATCGGGTATAGGCATCATACTGGAAAGCCCGGATGAATGTGTGTTGGAAAAAGTCATTAGGCTTGGCTTTCAGGCCTCGAACAACGAAACAAAATACGAGGCCCTGGTAGCAGGAGTAAGGCTTTCAATTGGATTAGGAGTAAGAAAGCTTTAGATATTTTTTGATTCATAGTTGGTGGTGAATTAGATAATAGCGGAGTATATGGCCAAAGATGAGAGAATGGTGGCCTATCATGCTACTGTAGGAAAGGAGTTTGCCCAGATTCCAGAATACTCTATCCAGGAGATAAGAAGAACAAAAAATTCTCATGATGATGCCCTGGCATCACTGGCCTCGACTATCGATCAGGAGAATGAGAGGGCAGTTACTATTGAATTTCAACTCGAACCGAGCATTTTGATGGCAAGCCCGGATGAAGTCCTATCTAGTGAAATGGAACCGAGTTGGATGGACTCGATCATTGCTTTCCTAAAGAATGGAGACTTGTCTGAGGATAAGAAGGAATCCCACAAGCTACGACTAAAAGTAGCCAAGTTTTGGTTATCTCCGAAAGATGAGCTTTATCAACGATCGTTCGGAGGACTATACCTGAAATGTGTCCACTCGAAGCTTGCACTAGGATTTTGTCTGAGATCCATGAGGGCAGTTGCGGTGCTCATACTGGTGGAAGATCACTAGTGCACCAAGCCATTTCTCAAGGGTTTTGGTGGCTATACATGTAGAAAGATACTCAACATTTTGTTAGGCGGTGTGAGAAATGCTAGAAATTCTCTCCAATACCGAGAAGGCCACCCAAGAGTTGCTTCCGTTGGCTAGCTCGTGGCCATTTGCATAGTGGGGTCTGGATATAGTCGAACCACTACCTCGAGCCCCTAGGAATAAGCGTTTTCTTCTTGTGGCAACTTACTACTTCGCAAAATAGGTAGAAGTCGAGTCTTTAGCTAATATTTGATACTGACACCAGAAAATTTATATGAAAAAATATCATCACTAAGTTCAAAATATCCAATGCTCTCGTATATGATAATGGGACACAGTTTGATAGTGGTCCCTTCAAAGTTTTTTGTCAGCAGTACGAAATTCAGAACTATGGTTCAACTCCATCCTATCCTCAGAGTAACAGGCAAGCAGAAATTTTTAATAAGATGATCTTGGATGGTATTAAGAAGAGGTTGGAAGATGCAAAATGAAGATGGGTGGAAGAGTTGCCAAGCGTTCTGTGGATGTACTGAACCACACCTCGGTGCTCCACTAGAGAAACCCTTTTTGCACTTGCCTATGGGATGGAGGCGATAATACTTTTGGAAATTGGATTGCCGACCTTAAGGACCGCGCTCGTAGACAGTGGAAGCAACGACGCCGTCATTGCTCGAGAACTTGATCTAGCTGAGGAGAAAAGAGAGCAAGCAGCAATACGAGTGGCTTCTTATCGGCAACAGATGTCCAGAGCCTATAACAAGAGGGTTAATTCTCGGGCTTTCTCCCTTGGAGACTTGGTCCTTACACACGTCATGGGATCAGCTAAGAACCTAGTGTATAGAAAGCTTGGAGCCAATTGAGAGGGGTTGTACAAAGTAACGCGAGTAAGGGGCAGCGGGTATTATGAACTTGAAACCATAGACTATAAGATGGTATCGCGCCCCTGGAATTCTACCAATTTGCGAAAGTTTTATTTTTAAAAAGTGCCTTTTTAAAATATGGACTCTGAAGTACCTTCAGAACAATAAGGGTGCTCCTTATCTGGAAGATTTTTTCAAGCTTGATTTTGTAGCCTCTTCCAGTGTTATTTAAGGCGTAAAGCGAACCGAAGCAGCTAAGACTCCTAACGTCTAGGCGAGAAGCAAAGCGAAATGCTTTGCCGAAGCGAAGTGAACAGTTAAAAAAAAAAAGTAAACATTTTAGTTTAATTACCTTTAAACATCTAAGTTCTAATTTTATATATACTAAATATTTAAATGCAAGCAAAACCATAAATATTTAAATTAAAACGAACACTAATAATATCTCAAATCTTAATAACAGTCATAGCTTAAATATTTAAATTCAAACAAATACTAATAACATCCCAAATCTTAATATTTAAAAACATAAGACACACAATTCAAGCAACTAAAGAAACTATCTTAAGGACTTAGAAATCAATCCTCATCACTAAAGAAACCATCTTCTTCATGATCCTTAGATTCATATCCCTCAGTATCCTCCTCTGCCTCCTCTGAAATTATGTCTTCATCATCTATGAGTCCAGTCGTCGATCTTGTAAACCTTGGTGTTGCCCTAATAGATGGTGTTGATCTAATCTGTTGGCTACTTTCTGTAATGCCAAAAGCTCGAGCAACTTCACTCCAAGTCAAAGTATCATCACCAAACACAAGCTCATTATCTTCATTTGTGTCTGCATCCATTCTCCCAATCAATCACTCATTGTTATCATCAATATCCTTCATAGATATTGGATCAATTGTGTCACGGGAATCATATCGGCGTCTCAAAGCCCTATTTTACTTAACAAACACCAAATCATTGAGATGAGATTGAGCTAGTCTATTTCTTTTTTTGGTGTGTATCTACAATAATTTATTAACAATACATTAAAATTTATAATAAGAAAAAAAAATGTAATTAAAGAGGTTTGAGGATGATACTCACATGTTCACACACACTCCAATGTCTCTCACAATCGGATGCACTATAAGTAAGGCTTAAAACTTTTTTTGCAAAGGTTTGCAAATTTGGAGTTGTAATGAAATAAACTTGTGGGATAACATAGATTACCTGGTGCCCTCGTTGTTCTTTGTCTAACCGCCATGGACAACTTAAAGAGGTTTTCACCTTTCATGTAAATACTCAACTCTTGACCAATTTTATCTTGTATCGTAGGATTTGGGACCAACTTTTCCAAACATTTATATAGGCTATTCATGACTTCTTGATCTTTCTCAACCTCTGGATTGGAATTGAAAAACTTTGGGTTCAAAAAATACCCAACTGCATGCAAAGACTGATGCAATTGAACTTCCCACCTTCGGTCAATGATTTCAAACATGTGTTTGTATTTCTCTTCACTGCCATTAAAAGAATTAGCAATCGCTTCTTTAGCCCGGTCCATAGCTTTATAAATGTACTCCATGGGAGGCTTCTTCTCACCATCAACCAATCGAAGCACACGAACAAGAGGGCCAGTAAGCTTTAAGAGAGTAGACAACATTACTCCAAAATGAAGGCATTAAAATGATTTGTGCAGTCCTTTTGCCTTGTTGTTCTTTTTCTTATTTGCTTGTAGTCCATTCCTCTAAAGTGAACAATTTTCTCAAGTTATTTTTTTATTGGTTGATCCTTGTTAGAGTAAGAAGTCATAGCAAATCTAGTTTTTGCGGGCTTAATTAACTCTCTTGACTGGGTAGATCGTCTCATCATATTCAACAGAGTTGGACGGTTATAAATATAATTGTGTAATACTATTCCTCTCTCAAATGTTCTCTTGAAGTTTGGCAACTTGAAGATATCTTCCAACATCAAGTCCAAGCAGTGGGCAGCACATGGCGTCCAATATAGGTTGGGTCGTTTTGCCTCCAAAAACTTACCTATTAAATAAAGATTTTTTATCAACTAATGTGCATAAAAAATTCAATATAACAAGTAGTTATCTTTCTTTTTCAAGAAGCTCATACCTGCTAACACATTTGGTGCCGCATTGTCAGTGACAATTTGAACCACATTAGCTTCACCATACGCTCTACAAAATTATCAAGCAATTCGTATGCAAAAGCATCAACAAATTCAAAGAACATGGTCCCTTTTGGACAATTCACTAAGAAATTAATCAAGGTTCTCCCTCTCTTGTCAGTCCATCCATCGGCTATTATGGAACATCCATATTTTGCCCAATCCTCTTGGTGATCTTTCATCTATGACTTGATATGCCCTACTTCTTTGTTGAGCAATGGGACCCGAACCTCATGGTAAGAAAGGGGTTTCAAACCAGGACCATACTGTCCAAAAGCTTCAACCATTGCTGCAAAACTTTCATAGTTCACAACATTAAAGGGAATTCCCGTGTCATACATCCATCGGGTAAATGTTGTGATGACTCTTTCTCTCATTTCCTTTCTAAAAGGATCATTGACATCAATATTCGTTTGTCTCCCCTTGGTCTTTCAATTTTGCACCACAACATTCGGATCAGGGGTGAAGTATACATCCATTGGCTCTTTTTGTCTTGGCTTTTTTGGTCTCTATGTGGCTTGTGTAGTACCTTGACTAGAACTAGCCATGGATCTTTTACGATTTGCAACAATCTCTACAATATCATCTTCATCCTCCTCCAAGTCATTAGGCATCTCATTAAAGTCGGGAACCATGTTCATTAGATTCTTCTATTTTTTTTAGCCATGTATTCTCTAATCTCCTCCCTAACATGAGCAGGGCATTTTGGACAAGTAATAACACTGGTAGAGTTCCCCGCAAGGTGTTGCTTCACCCGATTGACACCTCCATTTGACTCTTTTCCACAAAAATTGTATTTGAACTTGTTTGGGTTTTTAGGATTTACCAAGTGTGCATATTTTCATGCCGGATCTTTTTTGTTTCATTTGGACGACGATGCCATTTATTTGTTTATGAATGAGGACACTATCACAGTGTCATACTACAATCAAAGGAACAAAACAGTACAGAAAATCAACAAAAATAACATGATATGTACTGAATATAATTTTAAAGTATATCAACCAAATGTGTTTTTGTTAAAGTATATCAATCAACCACAGTTGTTTTTATAAATTTATTTTTATGTACATTCGTAGGCTTATACACATGTACTGAATCAAATTTCAAGACAGTAAAACAGAACAACAAAACAGCAAAATCAAAATCAGGGCACAATCAGAAGCACAATCAGTAAGCACAGTCAAAATCAGAATCAGGAAATCAGGAAAAAAAAAAGGAACATAAATGTTATTAATTAGCAATGATCAGCGAGGAAGAAGATCTAGAACCAACAAAAGAAAAGAAAAAAAGAGAAATAGAAGAGAGAGAAAAAAAAAGGAGATTAACCTGTGCAACGATCAACGAGGAAGGAGACTCTGTCGGTTTGTCCAGCCTCCAGCGTGAGCAGCGAGTAACGAAGAAATCAGTAGGAGCAGTGACAGAGAGTTGATCCTGTCTGTCGATCGTTTCTGTCAGGAAAAAAAAAAGGAGCAGAAATATTATTAATTAACAACGATTAGTGAGGAAGAAGATCTAGAACCAGCAAAAGAGAAGAAAAAAAGAGAAATATAAGAGAGAAAAAAAAAAAAGAGACTAACTTGTGCAGCGATCAGAGAGGAAGGAGAGTCTGTTGGTCTGTCCAGCCTCCAGCGTGAGCACCGAGCAGCGAAGAAACTAGTGAGGAGCAGCGACAGAGAGTTCATCGTCTCTGTCGATCGAGTCCAGCGATTGTCTCTGTCAATTGAGTCCGGCCAGTGATCGTGTAGGAGTCTAGTGTGAGGAACAACAAATAAATCTAATTTAAATTAGGGTTTGAGGTTGTATTTATTGGATAAGAGAATATTTCGGTGTATTACATCTTATAATTTTTTTTTCCAATTGCCCAATCCAACGGTCCAAATTAAAAATAAAACATTTCGCTTCAAATAACAAAAGCGTTCGCTTTTTCGCCTAGTGTAAGGCGAATGCTTTTCTCGCTTCGCTCAAGTTCGTTTCGCCTGGGGTCCTCCAGGCGAGAAAGCCTCGCCTTGTCTCGCTTCTCGCCTAGGCGCGCTTTTCAAAACACTGGTCTCTTCAAAATAATATATCGCAAAAGTATGAGTAAAAGTTCTTAAGATGCATTTCTCAAATTGTTATTATTATTGAATTGAAAATGTCCTATTGCTAAGATAGGGAGGCAAAAAATCTTGATAGAAGTGTAAACTTAAATCAGGCGCATCCATCAGATCAGATCTAGGCCTCGGCTAGGCATGATGCTGTAAGCTATTCGGGTGGAAATTTGAGTCCAATTAGATCGGCAGGTCGGTGAGAGGGTAGAAACAGTCTCTCGAAATGTCTAAGGTGCCAGGGACTAACTCTACGTGATGACGGAGCTCTTTGAAGAAGGGCCGAGTGAGGGCCATAACTTCTAAAGTTTAAATTTGTCTAAGTGTTAAAAGGTCCCTATATTGGGATCGAGCTCTTTGAAGAAGGGCCGAGTGAGGGTCATAACTAGAGTTACCTAGATCGCGGGTCTATTGGGTACGGGTACAGGTGCGGGTGCGAGGTACTTTACTTTTTGTGGTACGTGGTGCGGTGGAGATAGACTTAGCTGGTACGCTATTTTGGGTCGCAGTTCGCTTTGAACTATTAATCGGATCGTTTTCATTATTATAAAGAATTATATAAATATATACATTATAAAATGCAAATCAAGACCAACAAAAACACATCAACCAATAATCATGTATAAAAAAGTAATGATTGCATATTTTATTATCAATAAAAGACAGTATATAAATTTAAGGACTTAAAATTTAAAAAATAACGTATTAGAGAGCGATTAAATAGCTTCCTACTTGAAGCACAAATCAAAATAACACTCTTAAACCTCTAACAAGTTTCAAATAAAAATTATTTAATAATAAGAAAAAATTGGAGCACATGAGTTAATTGTCAACTTTTTTTTTTTTTTTTTATCTTTCGCTGTGTTCCCTCTTATAAAGTTACTAATTTGAGTATGATGGACAGAACGGTGGCCTGCTAGAACTTGTAGGTGGCCTGTCATTAGAGACGGGCATAGAAGCATGTAAGGATGAAGTTTCCCGATCTTCGTCTCCAGCAATGGTAGAACTATCTGTATTGTCATCCTCTAAGGATTTTCATCGCAAATCCTCCAATCTCACACTAGAATCATCTATATATGTGTACTCTGGATTTATATCAATCCATTTCTTAAAAGACCATCTTTGTAACTTTCACTGAAACGTGATTGGAGACAAAAATTTGAATGGATGAAAACCAATTTGTCAGCTCTAGTAGAATTCAATCTGTTTCTGTTAACATTGTGAATAAATGAATACGTGCTGCAATTTCTTTCAGCTAAAACTTGTAATTGGTTGTGATAACACATTTTATGAAAAAATAATAAGACACATTAATAATGATAATTAACAATAAAAATAATTAACTTATAATTTAAATTAGTATCTTTTTTGTCACTTCTGCTAATTCTGGAGTTTCTGAACTATATGTCGACCACCAATTAATAACATTCATGGTTATAGCATTTGTTTGAGTCGCCGCCATAGTATAAAGACCCTTTCGCGAGTAAAAATGTGCATACTGTTTTCTCAATTATTTTGCTTCTTCTACATCTTCCGTTATTTTTTCATAAGCTTTCATAACACCTATGATGATATCTCTATCTTGATTTAGAGTTTTCCTAACTGTACCTCCCGGTGCTAGCTTAGTAAGATATTGGATATCATAAAATCGTGGTGTTAGTACAAGGCCAAGACAATGCAAAGAAATATTCATCTTCTCCCATCTATCAAGCACAATTTTTTCAATCCGAAAAAATTTATCAGCGTGTTTTTCACTCCTCATAATATTTTTTATTTCACCAAGTATGTTGTCCATTTTCTAATAAATCTTATCGATTTTTTGACCTTCCCCATCACAAAAATTAATAAGAAAAAATATAAGTTTTGTGATACTTATGATATTCTCCACATCCTCCCAAAATTCTTCACTAATAACAGTTTCTGTAACCAAAACACCTAACTTTCTTGTGTGTTCATCCCCAGATGTCATCAATTCTTTCCATGAATTGAGAACAATGGTAGTTGCAAGGGATTTTCTACAGTCAACAAATCGCTTCAACAAAATATAATGTGATGCAAACCTGGTCGTAGCCATTTTTAATAGCTCCAATTTAGACTGAGCTCTAAATATAGCCAAAGCATGTGTATGGTTCAGGAAATATTTAACAATAGACTTTTCCCTTCTATAAGTATTTCTAAACTACTCAAATTCCTTTGCAAGAGTATGAACAACACAAGGAGACCAAAATATATGTTTGTGTACCTTTTGCACTTCTTTCCCCGCAAGTTTACATTTTGCTGTGTTATCGGTCACTACTTAAATGACATTTAGTGGACCTACTTCTTCAATGACTTTCAACAAAAAATTAGCAATTGTTTTACCTATTTTCTCTATCCATGAAAAATTCTCAGCATATAAAAATATAGTTCCATGACTATTTGCAGCAATAATATTAATAAGTGGTTGATGCTTTACATCAGTCCACCCATCTGATACAATGGATACCCCATTAGAATACCATGTATCTTTGACAAGAATCAAATCTTTTTCAACACTTCTTTTGCACTCATCCAATAATGCAGTTCTTGTTTTTTCATAGCTGGGAGCCTTGTAACCTTTAGGTCCTCTATTTATAGCTGAAATCATTTTATTGAATTGAGGGTTTCTCAACACATTGAATGAGATTCCATTAGCACATAATCCCCTCATGACCTTCAAGTCAACCATGTCTCGACCCATTATTTTGAATGCATCTTCAATTGATCCCGTCGTCGATGAAGGTTGCCGCTTTATCAATATAGAATTTTTCAGGGATGAAACTCCTATTTTTTCTGCCTTTTGTACTCTTTCTCGCAATTTTGCATATTCAGTCAAATTATTCATCAACGCTTGATACCGTTTAATTTTTGCTTTTTTCCTGGGTGGGGCACTAAAAAAGTGGTAATACATTTGAGTATAGGAACTTGTAAATTTACTACCGCAATGCTTACATAACCAACTCTTTGATCCCCCTGAATTTTTTCCTTGAGCTGCAGCAATAAGATTGACTTCATTGAGTAGTGGTTTCAATTTTGCATCAACTTATAATTGATCTTCTTGTGTGCAATTGTTTTTTGGTTGCCTAGTGTTATCTTCTTTCATTATTTCAATATGTTCAACTTCTTGTTCATCAGCAAAATCATCTAAATTCTGAATATTAATTCCGAATTGTTCTTCAACGAAGAAGAGTCTTGTTCTTCCCTCCTTTTACCAAAAACCATTTTTTTAAGTAAAAAAAATTCAATATAGTAGAGAGATATTTAATTAATAATGAGTAATAGAAAGACAGAGAAAAAAGAGAGAGGGAGGCAGTATAGAGATTAGGGTAAAAATCTAGAATATATATATATATATATGGCTGCCAGGGTAGTTGGGTATAAAAAGTAGTAGTCTTTCAATAAGGCAACTGCCTAATTGATAGACATTAGTATTTTTACTTTTTTTATCCAAAGTGTGTGATATAATGTCTTGTAAAATAAAGGGCTTTTTTTGTCTTTTATCAAAAAACTGATTAGAGTGTTGTACAAGTTGTCAGAGTCTCAGTCAACTAAATTAAGTTGGTTCTTTTTTTTTTTGTCAGAGTCTCGGTTCTTCTAGATAAAAAAGAGAGAGATAGAGATCTGCGATGGAACCACACCAGTCTTCATCTGCGAGATACGAAGTCGACGGAGATGCGAAGTTGACGGAGAGAGAGGGAGATCGATCGATCGAGGCAAATAAACGTGATCTATAGCACTTTCAGGTAGGTATTTCGTCTGCCATCTTCAAACATTATACGTTGAGTTCTTTGTGATTTTTTTTTTTTTTGGAATTTTGGAACAAATTTGTGGTAGGATTGAGTTTGGCATATTGATTTGGGGTTGGGTAATTCTTAGTTAGGGCAAAGAATTGGGGATGCTGGTTTTGTCGATCTAGGTCGTGAACGACCTACGTTTGGGGTCGTGCAACCCAGATCGGGGATCGTAGGGGGTCCACGTTTTCAGGTAACCTTGGTCATAACTTATAGAGCTTAAATTTGTGTAAGTTTTAAAAGGTCCCTATATTGGGATCGAGCTCTTTGAAGAAGGGTCGAGTAAGGGCCATAACTTGTAGAGCTTAAATTTGGCTAAGTGTTAAAAGGTCCCTATGTTGAGACCGAGCTCTTTGAAGAAGGGCCGGGTGATGCCCATAACTTCTACAACTTAAGTTTGTCTAAGTGTTAAAAGGTCCCTATATTGGGACCAAGCTCTCCGCTGAAGGGCTGAGTAAGGGCCATAACTTCTAAACCTTAAATTTGTCTAAGTGTTAAAAGGTCCCTATGTTGGGACCGAGCTCTTTGAAGAAGGGCCGAGTAACAGCCTCGACTTCTAGAGCTTAAATTTGTCTTAGTGTTAAAAAAAGCTCCTATGTTAAGACCGAGTTTATTGAAGAAAGGCCGAGTAAGGGCCACGACTCTTGAGCAAACACAAAAAACAAGTAGAAACATCAAACAGAGAGCTAAGAAATGAAACTTTCATTTGGACTAGAAATTTTCCAAATTTTTTGTTTTGAGGATGTCAGAGGCTGAGAAGAGCTAGGCATAGAATGGCGAGAATGAAGCTCTGAGGTCTGAGGCACTTCAGCAACAGTCAAAACAGCATGCCAACCTTTGCTGAATAATGCCTTTTCTAGGATCAGGATCTGTAGAGCCAAGTCATTCTCTGCCTTCTCCATTCCTTGTTCATAAGCCAAGTCTTCTTTATCCTTGGCCTTAGCCGTAAAATTTTTGAACTCCTCTAGAAGACTGGAATGGTCCAGCGGGGTTTGAGTAAGTTCAACATTGGCCACATGCTCAGAAGCTTTCAGCTTTGCCACTTCTGCCGAAAGTTTCTTGTTCTCTTCTGTCAGGCTAAGCATTTGACCCTGTAGAACAAGAACCTCCTTGCAGAGTTTGGTGTATTCCTCATCGGTAGATTCTTTCTTCGCCAAAGCTGACGCCCGAGCATGAATTGCATCCTTCATGGCCTTGTCTTTTCTAGCGATCCTGTCCCCTACTTTGTGTACTTTTTAAAACCCCTACAAATTAACAAAATGAAAGCTTTAGACAAATTACTTCGGCTCAGAACATGAAAGATAAAAGGAAGACGTGACATACCAGAACCATTTGTTGGATTGCCTGGCAAGTAATTTCATCGTCAGACAAAGTCTCATTTTATAGCTAAGTCTTGTGGCAGAATTACCCCTTAGCAATCCCAACAGCAACGTTGAAATCCTTAGCAGTAAAGTCTTTTATTGTTATCTCCCTTCTTTTTGCTTTGAGAATAGGTCGGAATGGAGGAGTAAAATGCTTCGGAGAGGAAGCTGTGGCAGGCTGTGCAATTTTGCGTTTTTTGGGGGCAAGATCATCAGAAAGCTCTTGGAGGGAGTCAAAACGGTCATCAGGGAACTAAATAGGAATTGGCGAAGATGTAAACTTGATTGGAACTGGAGATCCTGTAACCCGACCCAAATCAACTGCTGGGTCATCCTACAAAACCTCTTGGATCGGCTCAGGAGGGATCACTTTGGCGTTTACTTCAGGGTCGAGCTCTTCCACATGTGCAGAGTTAGTTGGAGCTGGAGGATCAACTGGTGCAGTAGAGTCAATAGGAATGGATGGTGCAACAGTTGATAAAAAATCAAGAAAATTTTTGACTGTCCAGTTTCTTCCAGAAGAGTCAGGCAATGGCTGCTTGCGGGAACGGGGAGTCTGATTCTGAGCATATTGGATGGCTTGGCGGTCTTCGGCGAGAACACAGTTGAGTCGGGGTGGAACAATAATAAAAGACATATATGTGGGAGAGTACCCGAGCAAAGTGTGAGCAGCACGGCAAAAAAGTAAGTCATTGTAGGACAACACTTTCTTCAGCTTTTCCATCTGGACAGCCCGATCAAGAATCCGTCCCTTCATAGTCTCACCTTCAAAAAATAAAGCAATATAAGTAAAAATGTTAAAAGAAAGTAACAAGAAGTTAAGTAAAAACAACAATCACCTGGTGCGTCTTCCTCATATGGGCATCGATAGGAGGGAGTGGCACCAGCTGTGTACTCCCAGTTCCTAGAAACAAAAATCACATCATTCTCATGGCCCTTGTTTGAGTTTGGGAGGTGAGTTACCAGGTAGCGGTCCTTCTTCCTAATAGCCAAGTAGTAGTTGTCCCCAGTAGACTTGATAATGTAGCAGTATAGAATTTTCCAAAGGCCTAAGCTCTTGTTTAGCAACCTGTTGAGAGTAGCAACCCCCATGACGATTCTGAAAAAGTTGGGACAATATTGTATTGGGCAAAACTTCATTGCAGAAAGTACCTAGAGAAGAAGAGGGTCAAGAGAATAGTGAACTCCATCTTTTGTGATCGCTCTTGTGTTAATAGAGATGCTCTCTTTGGTACCTATCATAGGCTCATCACTACTAGCAACTTGAACATCGACATCGTCAGGGATGTTATACTTACCTTTGAAAGCAAGAATCTCAGAAGGTGTTAAAGGAGCCATAGCACAAGAAGAAAACAAAGAAAGTAGATGATAGTTTGCAAAAAGAAAAGAGGGTTGTGTAAGAAGAAGACAGAAAAAACTCGTTTAAAAGGAAGAGAGCGAAGTCCAAGAGACAATATTTAAATGCAGAACTAGCCGCCAAAACAAGGGGGATGTCTCAAAAGTACACACAATGATGGATCTGGGGGCATGAATTGACTGACAGACGAA
Source organism: Ilex paraguariensis (assembly GCA_963454935.2). NCBI lineage: Eukaryota > Viridiplantae > Streptophyta > Magnoliopsida > Aquifoliales > Aquifoliaceae > Ilex > Ilex paraguariensis. Next base: position 136,833 of record CAUOFW020000337.1, read on the forward strand.
GAGCGTCTGTCACACATTTCTTGGGGGCAAATGAAGAGGGTTGCTCCCATTATGACACGTGTAACCACATTAAATGATCCCATGTGAGGGTGGCGAGACTAGTCACATGAGAAAGACATCATTAAACTCAGTCATCAGATTCTCGTTGAGCTGTTTGGCGAAAAGGAAGGAATAAGCTCGATCCTCATCATGACCAGGTTGTTGAAAGCAGTAAAGAGATGCCTATAATTCAAGCATTTTGGTCAATGAATGGGCATGATCAAATACTCGGTTGAAGGAATTGCTGGAGAGATCTCAGTAACTTCCTGAACAGAACCACCTGATTAAAGGAAGGTGTATCACCTTGAATCAAAAATTATAGAAATCCTAGCTGAGCAAAGCTCTATAAAAGGCATAAGGAGTCAAGGTGAAAGGTGTGCTAAACTTTCCTTGTTCTCTTGTAATTCACTTAGTTCTATTATTGACTTAAGTATCAGTGCTTTCGATCGAAGCACTTCGATTTTGGGTAGTTTGTTCATTTTATATGAAGAGAAAACTAGGAGATCAAGTTCATAGCCCACTTTTACCAGAAATATCAATCTTTCACTTTTGTAGGAGGTACATCTGTTTTTGCCTCTTACACTTTATAACATCAACCAAACCCCTTGAGGCTTTGGACTAACATATGAGTTGAAATATTTGTAGCATCATGCGTAGATTTTGTGTGAAGAAATGTTATTGTCTCGCCTGCCTACCAACCCATTTCAAGATTGGGTCAGTAGGCCCGTATACGGGGACCACAGAAGAAGTGACTCAACCACTACTTTGACTCTTTTTATGCAATTATGTCATCTTTGGGAATTAGTTATTATTACCTCTACTCTTCAAAGTTATAGATTCTTATCCGTTTTTTTTGCTCTACAAAATACTTCAATCTTTATAAAACTGGCTAATGAGCTATTTGGTATGAAGAAAAATAAATGGATGGAGAAGAGGGGAAAGAAAGTGGGATAGAAATGGTGGTTTTTTGGGGGTAAGTAGAGAAGATGGATTAGGGTTTCCCGGTCATGCTTAATGGTAAACCAAGAAGGATTCAAAGCATCCACGGGGGCTTAGATGAGGTGACCCTCTATTGCCTTTGCTTTTCCCTTTAGTAGCACATGATTTAAGTAGATTAGTTATGAGAGCTGAGAGATGTGGTCTTGTGGAATAATTTGTGATTGGAAGAAATAGGATTTCGGTATCACATTTGTAATTTGCAGATGATACAATCTTTTTTTCATCGGGAGAGGAGGAAAAGTTTTTGAACTTTAAGAAAAATTGTGTTTAAAATTGTTTCAGGATTGATGGTTAATATGGAAAAAAAATTAACTGTGGGTATAAATTCCAAATAGGTTGACCTTACTTTAGGGTGTTCGTTGGGAGAGGGGTCCTTAAGTATCTTGGACTTACTTGGGTGGTAATCCATTAGCTATGATTTATTGGGACCTTGTCATTGAAAGAATAGGGAAAATGTTAGATGGATGGATGAGAGCTTTTGTATCCAAAGGGTAGACTAACTTTAATCCAATTAGTTTTATCTAGCATTCTTACCTATTTCTAATCTCTCTTCAAAATGCCAAGTAAGGTTGCTCATTGAAAAAATAATGAGGGGTTTCTTATGAGAAGGAAGGGAAGAAGGGAAAAAGGACTATTTGATGAGTTGAGAGGTGTTTTCTAGATCTAAGGAAAAAGGAAGTCTCGCAGTTGGCAATTTGAAAGGAAAAAATGGGTCTCTAGATCTAAGCAAAGTAAGAAATGTGGCTTTAGTTGGTAAATGACTTTGAAGATTTTCTTTGGAGCAAGATTCTCTATAGCATTCGTTTATCAAGAGCAAATGTGGGTTACATGCTAATAGTTGGGATACTAATTGGGTGGAAAAAGGGTGTTTTTGATGCCCATGAAAATTTATTTACGAGGGGTTACCTCGGTTTTCTTTTAAGTCAGCTTTGTGGTTGGTAATGGGGAAGGAATTCGGTTTTAGGAGGATGTTTGGCTGAGGGAATCTTCTTTGTCATGTTTGTTTTCTCGACTTTACCAACTATCTCAAACTCACAATGTGCCTATCATCTCTAGGATCCGTTTGAGTTCACTTTCTTTATCTTGGGATTTTGGTTTTTGTAGAAATTTGAATGCTAGGGATACTCTTGACATGGTGTCTCTTCTTTCTTTGCTTGATAATGTACACATTAATTATGATTCTATTGACAAAGAAGGTGGGCGTTTGAGTATTCTAGTGTATTTTTTTGCATATCCTTTTTCTAAGTTGTTGATTAACAATCCATCTTGTTCCATTTTTTCTCCCTCATTGATGATATGGAAGGCTAAGGAAGGCTAAGGTGCCTTAATAAGGTGAAGGTGTGTGCATGGACTGTTGGGGCATGGTAAGATTAATACTAGTGATATGCTTCAAAGGAGAAGACCTCAAATTTGTCTTCTCCACAGTACTGTGTTATGTGTTGTGGCGATTGGTGAAAATATCAATAATTTATTCTTGCATTGCCCTATGCCTTTATCTTTGTGGAACAAGTTGTTTTCATCGGAAGGATTGAGCTAGGTCGCTCCTTGGCCCTTTTATACTTTGTTTGTGAAGGATTTTCAAGGATTTGGGAAACATCCTAAAGGAGTTACACTATGGAATTGTGAAATGTTTGCAACGGTTTGGGTCATTTGGTTGGAGAGGAAGGCTCGGATTTTTGAATATAATTATGATATGGTCAAAGGTTTATGGAACTGTACATCCTTCTTGTCTTCGTTATGGCCTCAGTTACTACAGACTTCGAAGGAATACAAACTTTTTTTTTTTTTTGCCTAATGGAGGGCTGTTTGTGACTTATAGTTTAGGGACACCATTATTTGGTTGTCATTTGATTCCTTCTTCCGTTTCACTGTTTTCCATCTTTTGTTAATAGAGGTTTAGACTTCTTGTCTGTCCTCTTTTTTGTTGGTGTAATTTCTTTTCATTATTAATAAAATGTTTGGTTTCCTATAAAAGAAAGGGTGATTTTTCATTGTTTGGTTTGAAAGGAAAATAGGAGGGAGAGGAAAATGGATGGAGATCTTTCTAGCTCTGCCCACCAAAATGTTTACCACTAGTTTTGGGCAGAAAATGGAGAGAAAGAAAGAGCCGTCCAGAACAGAAAGTTAGTTGGATGGAAGCGATAGTCAGGCATGACGAATTGATGCAAAGCTTGTTGACTTCGAAGTGGTCAGCCACAATTTCAAACTTTAGGAGACAAACATGTGTCTAGCTTGTGGGATTTGTGCAACACTGGAACAGACAAAAGCCTGTTGTGTTGATGGGAGTGGGCACTTGTCGACTGTTTGGGCTGTCAAGGACTCAAGATGCCGTGACATGTGTGCTATTTGTAATCCCATGGATGAGAATGTGACAGCCTATTTAAGCATTCCATGATCACTTGGATGGACAGTATCATGTCTTCACTATATGGGATCTATATTGATTCCACGTTACAGCGTATATCTTGAGGATAAAATGGTAACTTAAAGATATATTCTTTTCTTTTCCTTCCTCTTTTCTTCTAATATTAAACAACAGAAAATTGATCCATCCAATTTTCCTTCCATCCTACCAAACTAAAAAGGGAGGAATTTTTCTTTCCACTAAGGATGGAATAACAAGCCTTGTAATTTTCCTTCTTTCCATTTTTCCATCTCTCCTACCAAACATGCCATAAGTTTCATTGTGTTGATGTGTTTTGTCTGATTATACCTTTTTCCTTTCCCTCTATTGTATGCTATTCCTATTCGTTTGTCTATGCTTTAGAATTTGAGAGTATTTTACGGTACACAGTCAATTTGATATGCCGTGTGAGGAAATAGGGAAAAGATTAATGATGCAATGCTCCAGTTGAGAACAATAGATTATGTGAAAGCTAATGTCTGCTATTGGTTACTCAGGTTCACCAACCTTGGCAATAGTTCTTCATGTATAGCCAATAATGTTACTCTCTTAAAAACCTATCGATTTTGTTGACTAAATTATTCAAGACAAGTAGGTCCAAAAGGTAGAATTTTCCTTAAACAATCAAAATGAACTTTGGCCTAAAGTGGTGGGGTATCTAACTGGTATCTTGACTCTTACGGATAAATGGTATTGTATTGCATTAGTTGATTTTAGGTGATGTTGCGTTTGGAATGTACACCTGCAATTGGTTGTTTGTGACTTATACCCTTGTTTCTATCCTAATAGACAACCTTTTAAGTATAAGCTGCAATATTTGAAATATGTTATTCTTACAGAACTCAAATTAGCGAATTGAACTAGAATTTACTAGCAGTTATTTGTGCAATTTGACTTGTCGACAGATCACCCTTTTGAGTATTTTAATTCAATGGGACTGTTCCATGCAGATGATTCTTGTACTTGTGATCTAATTTGAGGTCCTTTTCAGGCTGGTCCTAGTTAGTGGCCTGAAGTGGGTGGATGACGTCATTGCCAATGCTCCTTATGCAATTACGGCAGAGTTTATGAACTGTCTGTTCAACGAGCATAAGATTGACTACATTATACACGGTGATGATCCTTGCCTACTTCCAGATGGAACTGATGCTTATGCCTTGGCCAAAAATGCTGGTCGTTACAAGCAGATCAAACGCACTGAAGGGGTCTCCAGCACAGATATTGTAGGTACTAATTCTTACCTTATATCATACTTCCTTTGTAAACAATATTCAATTTTGACTGGACCAAGAAGCATGACTTCTAGATATAAGGTTTACTTTTGGTAGGAATCCAAACGCTTGGTTTACTTTTGGGCCTGCGTCATTTGCTTTGCTTTTCTTCTTCGGACCAGCAATTACTGCCTTGCGTGCACAATAATTGTGGAATGGTTTAAAATGAAATTTATTTTCTATATCCTTTGAGTTATCCTAATTTAGCGAGTGCACTTTGTGTATGTTTGGATAATGGGATTTGAATGGATAGGATATCAAAAAATTATCCTTTCCCATCTAAGCCAAACCCACCCAACCCTTAATCCAGCTTTATGCGACATTCCTATCCTAGCCAATGTTTGGGAAATACTTTTTCATTTTTGTGGGGGCCATGGACAAAGGTGATGTAAGGAGTATTATTAGGGTATGTTTTGACTATTATGCCCTTTAGCCAATCCAATCCAACCTCATGCTTGCATTACAAATTAGCCTTACAACCATTTCCAAACTATAACATCCATTTGAAAAAATATAAAAATTCACTTACATACCTAAATATCAATACCATTATTCATTCCATATAAAATCTTTTATACACTGAAAATATGCATTTCCAAATATAACGTAAGCAAATATTGTATCATGCATAAAAGACAAAATATGAGCCACTTGAATACTCAATTTTGCTTTTGCCTTACATACATACAAAATCAAAGGCACAAGTCACACTTCCTACCCATGTTTATAAGTTGCCTTCAAAAGAGTAAACAAAATGGCGGCAACATTGTAATACGTTTTTTTTGCATAGGAGGTTAAATTTTTTTTACCCCCACAAGTTGTCATACACAAATACTAAAATGGCTTGTGGGGAGTCCGATAAAGCATAAGCATACACACAACTTAGTAAGAAACTAGTCAATGACAATAACATCTACGTCATTTTCACGAATAATTCTCGATGAGGAATCGACACTTTCAACCAAATCTTGTCTAGAAGTCGGTTCTATCGAGTTGAAAATCTCCTTAAAGTTGTCAAACAATGGGCATGACTTGATACAGTATTTGTTGGTGAACTTGTTTCCTGCATATTTGAGTTAAAAAATGATTAAGTACGACCGCAATGCAAAGGAGGTAAAATTGGCAGCCCATAACATATTTTCAATGCACAACATTTACCCTTAAATAGTCGATATCTCCATTGAATGAACCTCCCCCAATACATTTCATGTCTGGGTCCTAAAAAACTTGGTTGTATTCAATAATTCAGTGATGGTGAAATAATACTCATTCCGGAAGAGAACTAGCCTCACGAGTTCCTTAAGCTTCATGCTAAATTCTGGCATTCTCCTACACAACAATGCTAACAATTCATTGAACATCTCTTTTGTGTACTTTTCTTGTGATGGAATTTCACCTCGTTGTTTATACTCCACAGGTGTATTAAGCAACACTTGAGTCTTATCCTCAATAATTTTTGGAACCAGCATTTCTAAGTACTTGTCTAAAATTCCATTATCGATTTGTTAGGTAAGTAACATACAAAACGAGGAACAAGTAAATTATATGAGAAAATAATTTAAATTTGCTAAAATGAATATATACAACAGTGTACTTTCATGCATCTCGTTACCATAGGGGTAACATAATATTCATACAATACCAAAACACATCGGTACATGTAGCCCACATAAAAGTATTCTCCCAACATTAATACATGGTAATAAATCGGCGAAAAAACATGATGCAAGGAAAGAGAAGTTCACGCAATTCTTCCCAAAAAGAAGTAGATATTATGTGTGAGCACCATACCCAACACAAGGATGACAACATACTTTAGGCATGTAACGATCGTTGTTATTTAAGGCGAAAAGCGAACCGAAGTGAATCGGTCTCTTGAGGGCCTAGGTGAGAAGCGAGAAGCGAAGTAAGTGTTTTATTAAAACAAAGTGAATAATATAAAAAAGAAGCAAATATTATAGTTTGATACTTTGATTACTCTTAAATATTCAAGTTTTAAATTTACAAATACAAAATATTTAAATGCAACCAAAATAATAAATATCTACATATTTTAAATAGACAAAATATTAAATATTGAACATTATTATATTATAAAAATAATCAATTGACATAATTACGTCATCTAAATGGAAAGCTAGTAAATGGGGGTTCGACTTTCACCGTGATTGATTAATATCATCACTAAACAGAGCACTCACAAATTGGTTAATCAAATAGAGCATATAGCAAATTGATTAATCAGTTTGATAACTAAGCAAATTGATTAACAGGAGCATTCACAACAAAATATAGCATTCAACATCATTTAATCATAACAATATTGATTGTCCTATGATACTATCAGCTGAATCAATTAATTTACTTCATACATATAACATCATCTCTGTTAGGGTTTGATTAATGTTAAGGGAGGAGAAGGAGGAGGAAATAATAAAAAAGGGCAATCAAGCGTTTGCTTTTCTCGTCCGGCTCGTTTCTTCGCTTCGTCGCCTAGGCTCACTTTTTTCCCGCTTTACTTAACCTCGCTTCGCCGGGGTTGTTCAAGGTGACCAAGGCTCGCTTCGCTTCTCGCTTAAGCTTACTTTTCACAACATTGGTAATGATAACACGGTCGTCAACAACTATAGGTGCAGCCCGCGGAAGGTCCATTGCATCTTCCAAAAATTGATTTCCCAATTGTTGCTCCGGATGGACAGCCCGGTTACACCTCCCTTGCACCATCTTCTTGCTCAATACACATGCGCAAAACATTTTAAGCCGCATGATACAAGTTATATGACTTGTACAATGCACCAGGGTACTTATTTACTTGCATATGACACTTGTTCCATGTCCTATACACACCCATTTGTCGTCCACTAAACATATACTAATTCACTGAAAACAAGTTAGTTACACAACAACAAAAACTAGCAATATTAGCCATCCAATTTAATGGCATTAGCAAGCACAACACCTTATAAAAAATAAATGATGGTGCAACCATTGGTTGGTTGGATCAATACAATCGACCTTGGAAGCCTATGCAAAAGACTAAGAATTTTTGGTTCAAAAGGAAGTGTAATTAGTAGTTTTATTATTATTATTTGATTTATGAGTATTTGTTTGAATATGAGTAGCAGTTAGAATTTGATTAGAAAATTATTATAGAGTTTTAGTAGTATAAGAGTTCGATTATAAAACTTTTTTAGAATTTTAGTAGGAGAATAATTTTTATTTTGGTAAGAAACTTGACCTATAAATAATGGTGTAATTTCAACTATTTTATTAGAGAGTGATATAATAAAAATTTGTTTCTCTGTAAAAAATTTTGTATGTTTCTTGACCTAATCCTTGCAAGAGTTCGGTATCTTTTTTTTTTTTCTATTCTCTTATTTTCTTCTTCTTTCGTCCTACGTCAATAAGTCATAAGGCCAACCCATCCACAAAAGCAATTAGAATACATTACTCAAAAGATTAACCCAAAATAAATATGTATGTCCAAGTCTATGCATATTACAGGCATGATAACTAATATGTTTTTCCTAAAGATAAGAAGTCTTTTGCAAAAGTAGTTTAAAAACATTACTAAAAGTAGTACCATTGCCCTAACCATCTCAAAAGACCAACCCATACATTACTTCCTGGATAGTCCTCACTTCCTTTACATTCGACCTGGAACTGGGTGAAGGGATGCTAGTCGTGTGGTGATGAACTTTTTAAACCAAGCACGAGGAGAAGAGAGATTTACGGTTCTTTCCCTTTGTCACTTATATTAGTTCAACTATCAAAAGGACAAAAGTATCATTCATAGCAATAAATACAAATAAGAGACTCAATAGCTTCTAATACTCCCCCTTAAGCTGGTGCAACAATATCATACATGACCAGCTTACGAAGGATTGAGTAGAACACTTTACGAGTTACCCCTTTTGTCAAGATGTTTGCAAGCTGATCCCCCGCCTTCACAAATGGAGTGCGAATCAAGTCAGTACTCAATGTTTCCTTGATGAAATGTCTGTCGACTTCTACATGCTTGGTTTTCTCATGCTGAATTGGATTGTGAGCAATGTTGATTGCCGCCTTATTGTTACAGTACAATCTCATTGGTTCTTTAAAATTAAAACAAAGTTCCTCTAATATGGATTTCAGTCACAAGTCACAAATACCGTGAGTCGTAGCTCTAAATTTTGTCTTTGCACTAGATCTGTCCACAATCGATTATTTTTTGCTATACCATGATACCAAATTTTCTCCTACAACAGTATAGTATCTAGATGTTGATCTTCTATCTGCAACAGATCTTGCCTAATCAGCATCTGAATAGACTTTCACATGTAGATGATCATGCTTAGGTAAAAGTAGCCCTTTACTTGGTGCTAGTTGAATATACCTCAAAATTTGATGAACCGCCTCTATATGAGACTCACAAGGTGAGTGCATAAACTTACCACACTGACTGCATAGCCTATATTTGGACGAGTTTGGTACAAATAAATGAGCTTGCCTACCAATTTCAGGATCGACCATTATCTACATGAGTATCATTAACACTCTCTCTCAACTTTTGATTCTGCTTGATTGGAGTATATACAGGTTTGCACCATACCATACTTATCTTCTTAAGTAGATTAAGCATATACTTTCGCTGTGAAATGAATATGCTAAGTCTAGATCTTTCAACCTCAATGCCTAAGAAATATTTCAAACTTCCCAAATTTTTTATCTCAAAATCTTGAGCCAATTATGCCTTTAATTTCACCATCTCCTTTACATCATCACCAGTAAGTATAATATCATCAACATACACAATGGGTGTAATCACCTTTATGTGGGAAGAGTGTTTAACAAACAAAGTATGATCACCATGACTTTTGATGACATTCATACCTCAACATACCTTGGGTGAATCTTTCAAACCATGCTCTTGGAGACTGTTTTAACCCATACAATGATTTTTTCAGCCTGCATACATTGTTATCGTCTGTGGAAAGTTCAAAACCAGCTGAAATATCCAATATATACTCCCTCCTCCAGGTCTTCATGTAGAATCACATTTTTGTTGTTAAAGAGACCAACCTCGATTTATAGCCAGGGATAGTGAGACACGAATTGAATTCATCTTTGCCACCGGGGCAAATGTTTCCTGACAATCAATCCTATAAGTCTGTGTAAAGCCCTTGGTGACTAATTTAGCTGTGTATCTTTCAACCGAGCCGTCAGCCTTATGTTTCATAATGAACATCTATTTACACTCAACTGGCTTCTTCCCATCTGGTAACTCAACTAGTTCCCATGTTTTGTTTTTTTTAAAGTGCATATCACTTCACACATTGCTTCCTTCCATTTGGCATTTAGTACATCCTGTAAATTATTCGGAACAAGCATAGAGGACAATTGTGATGCACAAGCTCGATAAGCGGGTGAGAGGTGATGCAAAGATACAAAGTTAGATATGTAATGTTTAGTACAAGTTCGAACACCTTTATGAAGAGTAATGAGAATATCAGACTCAAACTCAAGAGTAGAGTTACATGATCCCAAGGAATCCTTTTGGCAAGGTGGTGGATTAGAAATGGTCTTATCCTTCTGTCTTCTTGAATAAACCTGTAACTCCTCTTGTTCTCGCTGCTACGATTCATTATTATTGTCCTGCTCTTGTTACAATGAAAAAGAAGGCACTGATGAAGTAGATGGGAGAACAAACCCATATTTATCTTCACTTAGATTCTCTTCTAAAGAGAAGGCTCTGGAGAGAAATAGGCTATTGTTTCAAAAAAGGTGACATCCATAGAAGCAAATTTTTTACCCCAAGGAGGATGATTACATTTATAGCTCTTTTGTGTAGGAGAATAACCAAGAAAGATGCATTTGATTACTTTAGGATCTAACTTACTTCGGAGCCGAAGAGGAACATGAACAAAGCAAACACATCCAAACACCCGAGGAGGAATTGAAAAACAGTTAGAGAAAGAAGGGGAAGGGAAAGGGAAAGGGAAAGGGAAAGGGAAAGGGAAAGGGGGAGGGGAGGAAGATATACCTCAACTGGTGACCGAAAGTTTAGATCTTGAAAAGTCATTCTATTGATAAGGTATGCTGATGTAATGATGTCATCTCCCCAATATGACTTTGGAACAATTATAGAAAACATCAAGGCCCTTACAACTTCTAATAAATGATGATTTTTTCTCTTAGCAACTCCATTCTATTGAGGTGTATCAATACAAGTTATTTGATGAATAATACCATGCTTAGCAAAATAGGGTTGAAGTCCCCCATAAATATACTCACCTCCATTTTTAGGACGAACAATTTGTACATGTGTATTAAATTGAGTAAGTACCAATTGCTCATCTCGTGGAATGTTTGGAAACAAGAGAATAATTCATTATTTTCCTTTCAAGCAAGTAAACCCTAAGTGGTATGAGAAAAATCATCAATAAATGGCACAAACCATCAAAAATTGGACAAGCTAGCAACCTGGAAAGGTCCCTAAACATCCGTATGAAGAATGGCAAAAGGTGAAGTACTTTTATTAAAACTAATAGGAAAGACACACGATGGTGTTTTTCAAATTTCTCATACTTCACAACGAAATTAAAAAATATTTATCCTAGAAAACAAAGAAGGAAATAGTTTTTGCAACAAAATAAATGGAGGATGTCCTAATCTCCGATGTAGTAGCCAAATCTGCTCCTCATAAGTATCACATCTCTCTGACATATGAGCTTGTATAATGGTAGAAACGTCTGCCTCATGAGAATTCATAAAGTAAAGACTATTTCTCTCCTCATCACCGACAGTCGTCTTCCAGAAAGACAATGTGAAGGAAGGAAAGTTACACTGCAGTTTATTATCTTGGTAATATCACTGATAGAAAGAAGATTATTTGAAAGTTTAGGAACATGTAAAACAGATGAGAGAGATAAAGATGAAGTGACTAGAATAGAACCTTTACCAGCTATCGATGATAAGGAACTATCAACTATTTTAACTTGTTGCTTTCCTGAACAAGTAGTCTATAATGAGAACAAAGTAGACAATCCAGTTATATGGTAAAAGGCACCTAAATCAATGATCCTAGGGCAATAATGAATATTATAAGATGCACTTAATGCTCTAGAAAAGTAACCGACATTGGCAAAAGAAATGGATGCAGTAGTGGGTGTCTCTAGCTTCGACATACAAGGTACTTATTAGATCGAATAAGTGCATTCGATCTAATAGAATGATTTTACTGTTAGCTTCGACATTAGGCGATGTATATTCTCCATTTCTTCCTTAGTAAGATCCATTGTTTTTGTTGTATTTGGCAGAGTAAGATTAGGACCAGGTGAAGAAGTCTCTACTGCAGTTGTAAGATGGGCCCGAGATCCTCCTCTACCACTTGATCGTCCTCCTCTACCTCCACACTAAGGATGACCATGTAATTTCCAACAAGTCTCTTTGTTATGTCTTGGCCTATCGCAATAATCACAACACAACTTATCTTTATCATCAAATGCAACATCATTTGCACATTCCTCTCTCAACTTTCTTGCTTCCCAACTAGCTATCCCAAGAAGCGGCAGTAGCTAGGGCTGAACTCTCTTGGGGCATGGGATGAAGCATGATCCCTCGCCTACTTTCTTTTGAATGAACATAAGCATAAACCTCTCATAGGGAACAAAGAGGTTTCTTCCCTAGGATTTGAATCCTAATTTGATCAAATTTAGGATTCAAGTTGGCAAAAAACTCCATAACCCGCTCCTGTTCAATCAACTTCTGTAGTTTTGAGGCATCTTTAGTATAGTCCATGTCAAGTCTCAGATAGTGATCCAGTTCTTGCCATAATCTCTGCAAGGTATGGAAATAAGCTGCCAAAGAGGAATCCTTCTGCTTAGTATTGTGAAGCTGACATTTCAACTCATAAACTTATGCCATGTTGCCCATGTTCGAGTAGGTCTGTGGTACTACCTCCCAAATCTCCTTGGATGTACGTAGAAACAAATAGCCATTGATAATCTCAAGCTGCACAGAGTGTAGTAGCCAAGACATAACCAATTTTCAACCTCTCACTTATCGTAAAGTGGATCATCAAGATTTAGTTTCTAAGTTTTTCTAGCCAAGTAATCCATCTTTCCCTTACTCCTTACAAACAACATAGTTGTCTGTAACTAGGTAAGGTAATTGTGCCCATAAAGCTTCCCTATTATAATATTTAGGTTGGGATTTTTAGTCTGAAGTTCAATCTGACGTACAACACTGGTTGACTGTTTCTGTGAGACCGTGATAGATTCTGACATGGGTACTCTAATTTTTACCTCTTTTTATAGGTCAAATACATGTTGAATGGCTCAAAAAATCACAAATTAATAAGAAACCCAACTATTATGTCAAACTTGCATTTAATCAAACTTGAATATCACAAAGAATGGGTGAAATCAATGCCGGAACACAAAACGGATTGCCAAGGCCAAAAAAAAGCTTGCCACCCCTCTTGAAGCCATAAAACACCAAAAAAAAAAAAAAAACTCCAAATCACTAGGTAACTCTTGGGAATTGTAGATTGACACCCATAGTATTTATTACAAGCAACAAATCCCCCAAAAGAAGGCTGAAAATCGCATATCTGAAAAATAGGCCTACTTTTTCAAAAACTAAAGAAAAAATAGAATGAAACATCAAATAATTTCAAGAAAATTCAAAAAAATCATAAATGAACTCTACTCATCAAGTTGGCCAAGTTGTTGAATTTTTTTTTGGGGGATCGAAAGCAAAAAAATCCCAAAAAAACTATTTTCTGGCCAATCAAGGGAAAAAATAATAACAAAAATTTGATGTTGTTCCGTAATGAATTTGAGAATTACGGAACCCGCTTGGATACCATTGTGAAATAATGTAAAGAGAAAGGGAAGAAAGAAAGAAGAAAGAAAGACGACTGAAAAGAGAAGAGAGAGTTAGGGTTATCTTCCTTTCTCACTAATATTTATAGTTCAACTATCAAAAAGACTAAAATATCTTTCATAACAATAAAGATAAACATAAGAGAGTAAATAGCTTCTAATAGCAACATCTGGCTTATTCCCAACTCGCTGTGCAATGCTTGGCAATTGATTTTCATTGGACACCACTTAATCATTAAAAGACTTTCTACCATTGTTTCACTCAAAGCACTATTCTTTTTCTTTTTTAGCTTTCGGGTTTGAGGAGTGACATTTACATCACCCATGCCTTGTGCTACACTTTGTGAGACCCCACCCTCATCCATCCTTTTGATGTGCATTGCATCAAAGTTGTCGTCGACTGGGGGATCACAGACAGCTGAATTATCATCTTCCATCTCCTCAAAAGTCCCTTGGCATGCTCACTAGTTGCCCAACTTTTGCTAAATATTATCCCCCAATCATCATACAATGGCGATCATTTACCTAGCATGCCCTTAACATTTTTTTCTTTCTACAATTTAATTTCCATTATCAATTGCATAATATAAACAATTTAAAGAAGTTAAAGAATATTAATGGATGATTGGGAAAAGTATCACCTTTAGATACTTGAACCATTTGTCTTCCCCATATACATCGCCATATACATCGACTTTCCTTTCACAATCATTCCATCTGAAACCGGATGTATTCAACACTGAGAACATTGTGTTGTATTGTTTCTTTCATGCCTTAATTTTTTACTCTGTGTGTGGCAATGCACAATGGTCAGTAGCTAGGAATGCCTCCTTAAGGTTGTACTCCAACGTTTGAAGATATCCCAGCCTAAAAGTGCCATTTTGACACATCAATTCGCATAGGTCCTTCAATCCGTGAATTAGTTCAGCCTTCTCGACAACATTCAATGTGCGCAGTGGTCCACGCTCACTTTGGCTGCTCCAAGCTACCTTGACATGTCCTATGTCAATACATATGATGAGCACAAATTTAATTGGGCTAGGCCCATTGAAAACAATCCAAGAAAGGTCAAAGGAAAGTCCAACTCTAAACTGGATCAACCCATTGGAAAAGAAGACATCAAGAAGTCAACAACCAAAGCCCCAAGGCCAACGCCCAAGAGACTTAGCAATTGGGCATCGCCCATGGCAGCCTTGGGCGCCTCCTAGGTTGGCCCCTTGGGCGCCGACTGGGCTAGCCCCTTGGGCGCCTCCCTCTTCGCTCATCTTCACTTTGGAACTCCAGGTCCAAGCCAAGACAGGTCTAGGTCCAGGTCAAGCTCAATCCAACTAACGTTCTCCTCCGGATGAATAGGAGCACGAGGGAAGATAATACGGAGATTGACATAGAAGATCTCCTGCCATAACAATACTCGCCAAAGCTATGGAATTCTTTTTCCTCACGTCACCGCCTCCACTATCTTACCCTAACTATATAATATAAGCCCTCTCAACATTGAGGGCACGCCTCCGACGCCTCCGAACCTTACACTCATTGTTTTCTCTCTGTCTCCCTAAAAGCACTGTATTTCTCCGGAGTACTATCATTCATCAACATCAATAAAGAACATAGGCCGCCGCTGCCATTCCTGAGAGTGGACGTAGGTCACCTGGACCGAACTACTATAAATCTTTGTGTTTGTTGCTTATTTACTATTTTTATCCATTGATTGTCATTAATTGCTCATTAATCACATCCTTACACATACTTGACTGTTGATCTTGCACAAAGACAGTTTTGTGCATCATCAGTTTGGCGCCGTCTGTGGGAACGACAAAGTTTCTACTACGTTTCTACCATCTTGCAATCCATGGCAATCACGACCCAAGCAAGGTCTCATCAAATAGGAGACAACAACCCTGCACACTAGGAAGAGGCTCCACCTCCCCTCTCACCTTCAGAACCCTCTGCCACGGTGCCTCCCACTATTGGACAACAGCAGTAGCTTCTACAGACTATGCAACTGCTGGTGAAACAAAACTAGCAGATGATCCAGTTAATGCTCAACCAAGGGGGTATCAGCTATCATTCCGCCTGAGGAGTCCCACTCCCTCCAACAGGAGAGGAGCCGCTACCTGTCTCTTCTAGGCGCTAGGTCCCTCGCTAGAATGTTCCAGGGTAACGCCAGGGAGCCCCTCGTTAAGCCATCCCTCCTCAACGCACAGGGAGCGCACATGTTCCTTTTTTGCACGTGCCGGCGTAGGAGGACGAAGAAAAAAGTCAATACGGAGACCACGAGAGCCAGTACCATCACCCAATCGAAGATGTCCCCAATCGGTGGGATGAGAAGATCAGGGAAGTGCAAGACCAGCTTGGTAATGCCCTCAACGCCATCAAGGCACAGGCGCCTGAAATCGTGGACTATTTGGTGAGGCGTACTGATACTCCTTTTATTACAGACATTGTTAATTACCCGTTGCCTTCGAAGTTTAAGATGCCCACCATCAAGATCTTCGATGGCACCAAAGACCCCTTTGACCATTTGGATACCTACAAGTCCCTCATGCAACTCTACAATGTGCCTGAGGAGATCATGTGTAGGAATTTTTCTACCACCTTAAAAGGGTCTGCCCGCCAGTGGTTCTCCAAGCTCAGGCCTTCCTCCATCCGCTCCTTCGCAGAACTAAGTAGGTCATTCGTCTCCCACTTCATTGGGGGGGGGGGGGCGTCGCCATAAAAAACCAGTGACCCACCTGTTCACCATCAAGCAGGATAGGGAAGAAAGCCTTTGTGACTACCTTGCCCGTTTCAATGAGGAGTTGCTCTAGATTGATGAGCCAGATGATAAGGTGGCTCTGGTTGCCTTTATTGCCGGTCTTCGCACCTCCAGTTTCATGTTCTCAATCCTCAAGAAGCTGCCCTCTAGTATGCCCAAACTCCTGTCTAGGGCACAAAAGTATATGAATGCCGAGGATGTCACCAAGGCCCGTCGGGATGAGTTTTCTCGAGGAGGGGAGAAAAGAAAAGCCAGCCGAAAAGATAAAAGGGAGACCGATAATAAGAAGAAGAAAGCCGAGAGAGTCTCTGTAAAAGACTGCATCGGACTACTGCCCCTAAGGGACCAACGACCATTCACTCCACTCAATGCCTCAGTGAAGCACGTTCTACTCCAGATACTGGATGACCCTGCCATCCGTTGGCCGAGGAAGATGAGGTCTAACCCCAAACGCAAAAATCCTAGTAAGTATTGTCGCTTCCACCGCAACCATGGACATGACACAGATGACTGTTTTTAGTTGAAGAAGCAGATTGAGGAACTTATCCAACGGAGTCACCTCAGACAGTATGTAGCTGGTCAAGGACCAACTCCACCGCACGAAGAACAAGAACGCCAACAGCCCTTTGGTGAGATTTATACCATTTTCGGAGGGTTAGGAGGAGGAGGTGACTCCAACTCCGCTAGGAAGGCTCACGTCTGTAGAGCCAGACAGGTGGAGTCTCATGACTCCCGCCCAATAAAGACCCCACGACACGGGGAGGAGGAGGTTATTACTTTCTCAAACAGAGACCTTGTAGGGGTCCAGGTCCCTCATGATGACCCTTTAGTTTTGACCTTGATGGTGGCCAACTACCAGGTGAGGAGGATCCTAGTCGACAGTGGCAGCTCAGCCGACATCCTCTTTGCCACAACCTACAACAACCTTCACCTCGGTAGAGAGAGACTACAGTCGGTCAGGACTCCCTTGGTTGGCTTCTCGGGAGAGAGAGTCCAGCCCTTGGGATCCATCACCCTGCTTGTCACAACAAGAACTACACCCAGGAATTCTACTATCATGGTAAATTTTATCGTACTCGACTGTCCCTCTGCTTATAATGTAATTGTTGGACGCCCTGCCCTCAATGCCTTAAGGGCAGTACCCTCAACTTACCACCTTCTCCTCCGCTTCCCAACCTCCAATGGGATTGGAAAAATAAGAGGAGATCACGTCTCAGCCAGAGAGTGCTACGTGACCTCCATAAGGGCTAGGAGACCACACGAGACTCTTCAAGTTGAAGTCCTTGACCCTAGAGACGACAGTACCTTGGAGAGGGGTGAACCAGCAGAGGAGCTCCGCCTAGAAATACTAGATGACAGCCTTTCGGAGAGGAAAGTATACTTAGGCTCCTCACTCTCTCAGGAGCAGATATCTGCCTTAGTAGATTTCCTTAGAAGAAACGCAGACATTTTTGCTTGGTCCCATGAAGACTTGGAAGGAATTAACCCCGAAGCGGCCTCTCACCGACTCAATGTTGACTCCAGATATAAGCCTGTCCGCTAAAAGTTGAGAAGTGTGAGCACTGAGAGAGGGAAAGCCATGGAGAAGGAGGTAAACAAACTCCTGGCGAACGGGTCAGTGAGAGAGGTAGCCTACCCAGACTGGCTATCCAATGTGGTAATGGTGACAAAGGCCAATGGAAAATGGCACCTCTGTGTGGACTTCACAGAGCTATATAAGGCCTGTCCCAAGGTTAGCTATCCTCTCCCACATATTGACATACTCATTGATGCCACTACTGGACATGAACTCCTAAGTTTTCTGGACGCCTACTCTGGGTACAACTAGATTAGCATGTTTCCCCCGGACCAGGAGAAGACCTCGTTCATCACCCCAAGAGGCACTTACTGCTACAGGGTGATGCCCTTCGGGCTCAAGAATGCCACTGCCACATACCAGCGCCTTGTCAACAGGATGTTTGAAGCCCAGATTGAAAAAACGATGGAGGTCTATGTAGACGACATGTTGGTGAAGAGCACAACAACGACAGATCATGTAACGCACCTCCAGGAGACCTTCGATGTGTGTTGAGAGCTTACAAGATGAAGTTGAATCCTGAAAAATGCGCCTTTGGCGTCAGTTCAGGGAAGTTCCTAGGCTTCATGGTCCACGAAAGGGGCATTGAAGCCAGCCCGGATAAAATCAAAGATGTCTTGGAGATGAAGTCCCTTGCCTCAATTAAAGAAGTCCAGCGCCTCAACGGGAGAGTAGCCGCCCTCAACAGGTTTGTTTCTAAGTCTGCAGATAAATGTCTACCATTTTTTAAGATCCTCCGCAAGTCTTTCCAGTGGACCCCAAAGGCAGAGGAGGCCTTCTAGAGGCTCAAAGCCTATCTCATCACACCACCACTACTCTCTCATGCTGTACTAGGAGAGACTCTCTACCTTTACCTCTCCACTTCATCCTCTGCCATAAGCTTTGTCCTCATCAGAGAGGATGAAGGAATCCAGAAGCCAGTCTACTATGTCAGCCAGGCATATCGAGGAGCAGTGGTGAGGTACCCAGGGCTGGAGAAGTTAGCTCTCGCTCTCGTCACTACCGCAAGATGCCTGCGTCATTACTTTCAGAGCCACACCATCGTGGTTGTCACAAATCAACCACTTAAAAGAATTTTGGAAAAACCTAATGTTTCAGGCAGACTCCTCAAATGGGCTGTGGAGTTGAGTGAATTTGATGTGCAGTACCAGCAGAGGGCTGCCATCAAAGCACAGACACTTGCAGACTTTGTAGCAGAGTCCACACCGATACTGGAGGAGGTAGCAGGCACCCCTACATCCGCTTGCTCAGTACATGCTAACTCCATCCAACAGAAGGCAGGACCTGCAACTGAACGAAGAACCAATGACCATGAGAAGGAAAAGGAGGCAGAGTCACAAACCGGGGCGCCACTCACCTGGCTCGAGGCACCGTCCACCTCACCTTGGGGGCAACTTCCTCAGCCTCCATCACTCCCCACTTTTCCTTCTCTCCAGTCATCACCTTCATCATCTGCCTCGCTATGCTGGAAATTTTATGTCGATGGATCCTCTACCAATGAGGGCGGCGGAGCAGGGCCCGTGCTGATCAACCCTCATGGCACCCCCTTGAAGTATGCAGTTTCCCTACACTTCACCACATCAAATAATCAAGTAGAGTACGAGGCCCTTATATCAGGCCTAAGGTTAGCTTTGGAGATGGAAGCACTCAACCTCATGGCACATAGTGACTCTCAACTTATAGTCAACCAAGTGAAGGGAGATTTTGAAGTCAAGGAAGAAAGGATGCAGGAGTACCTCTCGATGGTCCAAGCCCTCCTCACGAAGTTTGCCAACTTTGAGATCCACCATGTACCTCGAGAGGAGAATGCCATGGCGGACGCCCTCGCCAAATTTGCCTTTGCCAATATACTTATGGGCCCAGCGTTAACAGGTCATCAGTTTGAGCCTAGCACCTCCAAGCTAGAGGAGGCCAAGGTTCATTGCGCATCGTCGGAGTCCAACTGGATGACTCTTATCCGAGTTTACCTAGAGGAGGGCACTTTCCCAGATAACCCAGTAGAAGCCAGAAAGTTGAGGATGAGAGCATCCAGGTATGTTATGCTGCAAAACCCCCTTTACAAGAAAAGTTATTCTCTCCCGCTACTTCGCTGTCTCGCCCCAGAGGAGGCGGACTACACCATGAGAGAGATCCCTGAGGGGATATGTGGGAATCACTCAGGAGGGCGTTCATTAGCCCATAAAGTAGTCAGACAGTAGTTTTATTGGCCTAATATGATGCGAGACACCCGTGACTTTGTAAAAAAGTGTGATAAGTGTCAACGCTTTGCAACCATGCCCAGACAACCACCTGAAGAGCTCACCACCATCCAGAGTCCATGGCCTTTCTCCATGTGGAGGATCGACATCTTAGATCCCTTCCCTGTGAGTTGAGGTCAGTGCAAATTCGTAGTCATAGCCATCGACTACTTCACCAAGTGGGCAGAAGTTGAAGCCTTAGCTAGAATCACAGATCAGAAGATAAAGAACTTTATATGGAAGAGTTTGGTTTGTCGCTTCGGGATACCGCATGCCATTGTAAGTGACAACGCCAAGCATTTTGACAACAAACTCCTCAACACTTTCTGTGCGGACTTGCAAATCAAACAACCCCACTCTAGCCCCGCCCATCCACAGGCGAACGGGCAGGCAGAGGTCACTGTCAGGACCATACTCCGAAACTTGAAATCCAGACTGGATTCTGCAAAAGGAAAGTGGGTAGATGAACTCTCAGGAGTATTATGGGCCTATCGCACGATACCAAGGGCTCCTACGGGCATGACCCCATTCTCCCTAGCCTATGGGACATAAGTAATGATTCCCGTTGAAATCGGGGTACACTCCCTTAGAGTGCAGAACCATGACCCTACCAGTAATGAAGAGGCCTCCGCATCAACCTTGACTTGATAGAGGAGGAGAGGGAGATAGCCATACTCAGGAATGCAGAGTATCCGATACGGTATCTGATACGGATACGTTGATCTTGAAGAAATATCCGTGCTTCATAGTATATCCATATATCCTATACATAATGATGTGAATTTTGAACTGTTCGAATGCACCAATTCTTTATTTTCTGTTTGATATTGCTGTATTGGAATTAATTTGATAAAGGATAGAGCTGCATATAGAGGGTGGGGTTTAGCACATGAATAAGGTTGCTTCATTGAGATCTAGAAGTTAAGGGTTTGAGCCTTGAAAACAGCCTCTTCGCATGCATGGGTGACGCTGCGTACATGTGACTCTTGACTCTGAAGTGGCAGCAGTCTCA
This sequence comes from Ilex paraguariensis, assembly GCA_963454935.2. Taxonomy (NCBI): domain Eukaryota; kingdom Viridiplantae; phylum Streptophyta; class Magnoliopsida; order Aquifoliales; family Aquifoliaceae; genus Ilex; species Ilex paraguariensis. Next base: position 157,993 of record CAUOFW020000337.1, read on the forward strand.
TCCACTAGGTTGCCCATTTTTTAAATGTACTAAGTAAATATATCCTAAGCAAGTTTGGTGTTATATTTTGTGGGTTTCTCTCTAATATCTTTTCCTAAAAACTTCTATGTTTATGAGTTATTAAATTGCAACCAACTCTGATTTCCCTATTTTCATCTTTCTTCTTTTGAACTTCTGAACTGAGGTAAGAAATAGGAAGAGGCCTACAATAACATCAAACTTGGTATTTTGGAACATGAAGGGTAAGGGCATCTTCTGGGTGACTCTGGTTTGCCAAAAAAGAATGCCCTTCTTAAACAGCTATATGATGAACCTAAGAGTTTCCCCACCAGTTATCTCTTTGGATGTTGGTGGTTCCTTATTTAAATTGATTAACAGACATGGTATTAATATTTTTCCCCTCTTGTTCTCTTTCCCTCCCCAGCCCCCTTCTCCAGCCCCACACTTTCGATGCATTATTTTCTTGTGCAGGTGTGTTGTTTTGCATTTCTGAAAACATTGTATTTCTTTATCGCAGTATCTTGATGCTAACACATGTTGTTTTTGTCATCCGCATTCACTTACAATTATTACTTCTGATTTCTTTTATTTCTTTGAATTGATATATATGTATATATTCACATGAAACAGATTACAACTTTCAACATCTCTTTGGTTGTGCGTGGGACAGTTTCTGAGAGCAACTCTTTGGTGAATGTAATGTACTTCAAGTTTTGGATGTAATCTGTAATCATTTCTAGCTGCCATCTCACATCTAGGATCATTTTTTTTTCTTGAAAACTTGTGTAATGCAGAGTGAGACTGATCCCTATGCAGTTCCTAAGACCATGGGAATTTTCCAAATGCTTGAGAGCCCAAAAGATATTACTACCACTTTGGTAGCCCAAAGGATAATCACCAATCATCAGATTTACATGGTATCGTTCATAATCCCCCCGCTTTATAAGCATGTTTTCCCAGGTTTCTGCCTTGCTGGATGAGTGGTTTTTCACAAATTAACAAATCCGAAGATTGACTGAATAAGTGGTCTGAATGTTATGTAACTTCTATCTACATCCTGTGTCTGTAGATTGATTAACATTTTTTATGAGTGCATGCAGAAACATTAAGCATCAAGATGATTTTATATACATCTTTTCAGGTTGCATCCATGTATGGTTATGGGCCAACTCTAGATGCAAATTCAGAATAGTGTATTTAAGATCTCATCATACTTTCAAAATTTGCTGGTGCTTATTATTATTGTCATCTAAAGCTACTATTGTACCTTCAAGTACCCCAGGTGGGTGTTTTTTTTTTTTTTTTGGGGGGGGGGTGGGTTTAATCACATCTTTCTTTCTTTTTTCTGATAAATTCTCATGTTTTTGCAACTGTTTATCAATTTTCTTGAATGGTTCACTTAAAAGTCAAGATAAAAAAATATCCTGTCCTCAGTGGCACGTGTGTGATATATGTTGGACAACATTTTATGTTTGATTTTCTGTTGTTTTGGCCATCACATGGTGGACTGCCTATTCAAATTATACTTGTCATTTGGACTTGGTATGTAGTAGAACTAATGTGCAACTGCTTTTGCAGATACGCAATACCAAGAAGGAAGCTAGTGAGAAGAAATATTATGCTGAGAAGCAATATGTCTCAGGAGATTGAGGGCTAATGTATTGAATTCATTATGGGTTTTCCTAGCTTTATATCATCTTCAAGGTCCTGGTTGCTATTACTGAAAAAATAAACGTTATATTTTAATTCTTGAAGGGTAGGCAGAGAAGAAAAATGAAAAGGTATAGAAGAATCCCCCTAGTCAGAAGCTTTGGGATAACATTTTGTTGTAACACTCACAGAATAGTACAGGTCGTTAGTGACACAGTAACCTGCTGAATGTAACTTAATCTTTGCACATCTTGATGAAGTTTAAGTTTTCGATTTGTTGAAAGCTATTTGATACCAAATATGTCTAAATGCATGTTGCCTCGAGAGCAATTTTGATGTGCGAAATGAACCTATACTCTTGAGACACAATGTTTTAAAGAAGGCGCACTGACAAAGTGGAGACCATTAACTGCGGGAATCTAATCTGGTAGTATAGCAGTGGCATGTGGCGGGTTTGGCGGATTAAAACGAGGTGGTTGTTATGCAATCCCATTTTATTTTTGCCCGCTTTATAAGTAACGCATTCGGTTAAAATGGATTGGGTGAAAGCCGTAGACAATTGATAACCAATCTTAGAATAATAACACACTTTCATACCCTGACAAGCATACACCTGATAACATTTTACCCAAACGCACACTCCCACTGATAAACAAAAACAAAAGCACCACAAACGTTAGGTTAAACTGTATAGCAATTCATCTTGACCATTGATTTTTAGTTAGATAATTTGTAATCATTATTGATTAATAAAATGTTAAAAATTTTATTGGATGAAAAGTAGGGGTACATAGTTAAATAATGATATTTCAATACCCAACCGGACTCCAAACTTTTAAAATGGATAACTGATCAGTAGAAATTCCTGCTAAAAGAGAGGAAGGTTACCGAAAATAGGCTAAAGAATCGAACAGGCTTTCTAACGGCTAAAGCACCTAAAATACACTCTTACAACCTTATTGGGCTTCAACTGCACTAATGAACTTGTTTTCAAGTTGGTGAAGATTAGAACACAGTCCGGCCATCTTTTTTATCGATAATTATAAGCATGTACTTTTGAAGGCTTTTAAGTACAGGTATTTACAATATTTGTGTTAAATTTTGGATAGGAAGAGATTAGAGATAAAAAATAAGGAAAGATATAATACACAAAAATTTACTGATTCAATCTATTCAGATCAGCATCCAAGACACAATATTCTGGACTTCCACTTTATTGATAAATAGATTAAATGGGAGATTTGTGTGTTTGATACAATAAGAGTGCACCCATATTTAAAGGTGGGAATGGTACAAAAGTCTTTCTTGCCATCAATGCTGATGGCTGATACAATAAGAGTGCACCCATATTTAAAGATGGGGATGGTACAAAAGTCTTTCTTGCCATCAATGCTGATGGCTACCTTTCAGCTCCTACGACTGTTTGTTTTCAAGTCTGGCAGCTTGATTTGATCCTGTGCAACACTACCCTCAAATTGGTACACATACATGTGAAATAAGTGTTCAACTTGAATTGAACAATGAATTGATTTGCACAGAATGCGGCTCTTTTGAAACTGACAAAAATTATGATAGTTTAATTGGTTGGTGCTGTGAGTGTCCTACAGCTTTTCTGCGAACTACAAAAAAATTAAGGAAGTTTTCGTAACTCACGGGTGAGTGAAGCAACAACCTTTATGCAGCTGATGAGCAAAGTTCTTAGGTCTTATTTAGATTGAATGAATTTGTCACGGTCTACGACAATGACATCCGGTTTATAATAAGACCTGGGAGGAGCATCTGAAACACGTAGAGACTGTTCTAAAAGTTTTGTGTGAGTACCAGTTAAAAGCTCATACGGAGAAGAGTTTACTTATGAGCAAAAATGGATGAGGGAGCTGAGCTGGTATATCGTTTTTATGGGTCAATATGTGTACTCGTTGTATCAATATCTTTTCTGACTTGTTGCATAGGTACTCGTACTGCAGGCATTATTCTGTAATAGAAAAGCCAACACCTAACTATGCCCATGTCGTAGTTTCTGCGGCTACGAGAAACCTTCGGGCCCGGCTATAGAAAAGGATCTGTTATCGTCCATGCCCTAGCCGTTGCTTCCGCTGGATCAATGGGATCCCAATCTTGATTTCCTAGGTATACTTTGCCCTGACCTTATATGAGATTACTTTCAAGCAAGACAATCAGAAGAAATTCCTCCTTCTAAGGCAATCTATCTTATTATAACCCTTAGGAGCAACCATGAAAGCTAGATGGCTACCTTATCTTACATTATAGAGCTCTCAGGCAAGGAAAGGGGAAAGAATTTCTCGGGCCAAGCCTTTAGGTTGTTTAAGTAGGTTTGGGCTAGGTCGTTGCGCTCCTGCCACCTCTTGGCAAAGTAGACTGATGGGCAAGTTCTTTCAATGAATTCTTTTGATTCCGAGTTAACCAGGTCAGTCATGGGAATGCCCTCTATAGTACCATTCTCATCGAGAACACCTTGTTTTAATATGGTAGATAGTTCTATTACCTATTCCATAGCTTGATCCATTTTGGATCTAGGCAGCATTCAGGCAACCAATCAATTACAAACTCGGGCAATGCAGCCCACCAAATTGTGAATCCAATAGCTAATGGAAAATATGCTCTCAAGGTCGATTCCCTAAATGTTGCGATTGTCTTGCTTTTTTGGAAATGACAAAAATTGCGGCAATTCAATTTGCGGGTGCTGCAACAGTTCGTGGAAATTGGCTGTGTTTGTGACCATCTTGAAATTGCTCCCCCGAATATCAAATGGGGATGTTGTGCACTAAAATTGTGTATGGAAGGAACATCGTCATACAAACACGAGAGACACAAAATATAAAAAGACAATAAATGGGAAGGGTGTTGTAAATATGAAAGACTTTCACCATCCACTTTTCTCTCTCTCTTTCCGCTTCTTTTAGTCCTTTTTTTTTTAAGGATTAATTGTATATTAAACTCCGAAAGATCGTTTACACCCCGAAAAATAAAAAAAATTTCAATTTATACTCTCAAAAATAGAAATTTATATCAATGTGCAACCCCAAAGATCAAAACTCTTAATTTGCACATAAAAGGCATAAATTTATATCAATATGCACCTAAAACTAACCGCCATCAATTTACTGTTTGAAATTAAATTGATAAATTATACCTAGATTCACTCACACTTATCAATTAATTATTTGGATCTCTTCACATTTAGAATATTATTCCTACATCTTATGATGTTTGTGCACATACAATACGTAACCGTTGTTTGTTGATATTTGTTAATATAACCATTAAAAAATATGATTTTATCCTAATAAAAAATTATAATTTTATATTACCCATTTATTTCGTAGGTAATATATACTCTAAAGTTCAAAATCAAACTTACTATTTGAATGTCCAATAGAATATAGGTATTTATATAATATTTTTTATATCAAATGCAATATATTACTTAAACATAATTATTTAAATGCTCAATTGGGGGGACATTTTAGATTGAGAGCATTTTTATTAGGATTTTATAACCATTAAAAAATATGATTTTATCGTAATAAAAAATTATAATTTTATATTACTTTTTATTTTGTGAAGGAGTTCAAATGATTAAGTGTTAAGCATGAGGGAATTTAGGTATAATTTATCAATTTAGTTTCAGGCAGTAAATTGACGACAGTTAATTTTAGGTGTAAATTGATATAATTTTTTATTTTTGATGATGAAAATTGAGATTTTTGATCTTTTGGAGTGCACATTGATACAAATTTATATATTTGAGGGTGCAAATTAAGATTTTTGATTTTTAGAGGTGCACATTGATACAAATTTTTATATTTAAGAGTGTAAATTAAAAAATTTTTGATCTTTAGGAAAAAAAATTGAGATTCCAACGATCTTTCGAAGTTTAATTTGTGATTAACCCTTTTTTAAATTACTTTTCTATAAACTACTTCCATCTTTTCCTCCCACTTCTCTCTTCCAGTATCCGCTCCATTTATCTTCTTTCTTTTTCCTGGCTCTTTTCAGAGCCATCTTTCTTCTGTAAAACCCATCACCCCAAAACACTTGAATGGTTTGGTGTGTCCAAACAGTGGCTTGGTTTCTTAACAAGCTTTGGATCTTGAGTCCAAGCAAAAATGGTGACGATTTGGGTTTCTTGAGTCGGAAAGGACTGAAGGAACAAAAGATTTGTTGACTGGGGAAGATCTAGCCAAATCTGATCGACATCAATGAAGATGAAAAATATGGATTAGCTGGTAATATATATTTTTTTAATATAGAATGAACAAGAAATTTCGGTCACCAAAATTTGTACCGAACGAGTTTTTTTTTTTTGACACAGAAACTTCTCCATACAGATTCAGAAATGTGGATCTGGTAGAGTATTTTTAACTTTTATCCAAATTTAGACTCGTCTAAATTTGAGTTTAAATAGTTAAATTTTTTTTTTTCTAATTTTAGACTCAAATCTATACTAAATTGACAAAAAATTTATTCTAAACTCAAATTGAATGAAACTTAAATTATATACCAAAATTTTAACGGTAATTTTTTATCTTATTTAAAGTCGAAAGACTTATCTCATATTTCTTCTCTCTCATCCATCTTTTATATTATATAAACTCTAAACCTATCTCTTAAATTTTTCTTTCATTTTTTTGAGTTAAATATTATCGGTAGTGCAATTATAAGCCTCTAATTTTTCTTAAAATTTTAAGCTTTCACTCCCCACAAATTTAAAAAAATTGTTATTTTATTTCTTTAATCATTCATTTTGTTAAAAATGATCCTTTTTTGTACTCTTTAGACAAGACCTTATGAAACACGGATACGGATATGAGATAAGGGTACGATACGATACAGGTCCGGCGATACGATAAAATCTAAAAAAATAGGACATGAGTACGACTAAAATACGGTTATAATAAAATATATTTCATATTTTTATTATTTTCAACTAACGTAATACTTATATATATTTAGGTAGTTCTTTAATATACAATAAGAAAAATTAGTAATTTTTTTAGTTTCAAGAAAATATATATCGTATAGCTGTAGTATATTCATAAACTGAAGTGCTTAATTAAAGGAATTAAAGTTAATATTTATCTAATATATTAGAAGTAATTTTTGCTAAAATAATAATGTAATAACTTTATTTTATGCTCTTTTGACATGTAATTGTAGATAATACTTAAGAAACACTAATGTGTCTTTGGAGTAATATGAATTTTTTGTTAATGTATTGTACGATATGTGAATTCGAAAAAAAAATATTAAAAGTTCAACTCAAAAATTATATATGTTGCTCGACCACAAAAGTATCCGTGAAGTATCATAATATTTAATTATTATCGGATATATAGAAGGTGTATCCGATATGTATCCTTGAATATCTGACGAGTATCGTATCTGATACGGTATCGGATAGGGATACGTCAACTTCAATGAAGTATCCGTGCTTCATAGGACAAGACTCATATCAAAGTAAATATTTTTTTTTATCTGGATATACCTAAGAAGATAATGAATTAAAACAATTTCAGAATTCTGAAGTGATTTTCTTTTATTTATATATATATTTTTATTCTCAGGTGGTGTTATATCCATATTTAATTTTTTTTTTGAATTACACATTTATGGAGAAATATGAAAATTTTATTTATTTTATGATTTTGAATGATACAAAAAATGAGTTTTAAAATAGTAAATGAATTTTTTAAAAGATTTGAGTATATATATGAGTTTGTCTATTTGAGTACTCTATATTAAATCAAGATTTTTACTCAAATTTAGGCTCAATTTGAGTCTAATTTTGAATTATGATTGAAGATGTTTTTTATAAAGGGAAATTAAGGGGAAGACTTTGAGCGATGATGGATCACCCGCGATACAAGTTAAATTTTGGATGCAAAAAGATCAGAGATATGAAATGAGGAAAGAGAAAAGACACAAGAATTTACATACTTCGGCCTAGTTAGGCCTACATCCACGACACAATTGTTCGAGCTTCCACTCTATTGATAAACATATTACATGGTGAATTTGTATGTATTTGATTATGTTAGAGTATTTTAATAAAAATGAGCATTCTATTTGGAAAACTGAATTTCACATCAATTAAATTCGTTTGGTACGATGGAAAAAATAGAAGGATGAAAAGTTAGAGGAATAGATAAAACATCATATTTGGTAAGGAAAAAAAGTAGAAAATATGAAAAAGTGGATGAATTAATTTTTTTTAATTCACCAAAATCAATCTCTCTAAAATTGAGAGAAAAAGTTGATGAAAAATTAATTGCGTATTTTAAAATGTATGTTATTTGTCTATATATCATTTGATATACACATATATCATATTTATTAATTATATATTATGTATACATGAAATTCATATATAAATATAATGATAAAATATGTATTTATATTTTTTTAATAAAATTTTAAAAAATATATTTTGTCCATCTTATCAAACACAAAAAAGTCAATGCTTCATATTTTCCATCCCTATTACTAAGTACAAAGGAGAGACTGAAGGTTTCTTTTCTTGAAGGATGAAAAATGTTTCACTTCTATTTCTTATCCTTCTATTTTTTCATCCACCAAATCAAGCGGACCATAAAAGTGTTTAAGTATATATATATATATTAGTGCTATTTAGCCATTGATTTAAGTGAGACATTGACACACTGAATAACCAAGTCCAGGCCTGCCCGACACACCAAAATAATAAGTAATGTACAACCCATTTTTTTTTTTTTGAAATTACTTCCTTATTCAAAAATTTAGTTTTTGAATACTTAAATTTATTAAGGCTAGTTTTCCAATAGTTTTTTTTTCCATTAAATTCTAACAATTATTTTCTGATTAAACATGGAAGTAATTACAAAATATCAACAATCACATTTTTTTGTAGAAATATATAGATATTTTCAGAAAAAAATATACAACTGCTAGATTTTATATATTTTGCACTATTGTTTTATATTTTTTTGGACAATATAGAAAGATGTCGTGCGAAGTTTTGTGTCGTTTGACTGTGTAGATCTAAATGAAGTAACAGTCAATTAGGCTGGTTATTATATCTTAGGGATGACGCGATACTACCTTCTGCATTATATTTCTTCCATAAAAAGATAGGAAAAACTTCAAAGAACGATCTAGTCCACGCCTCACCCTATTGTTCACTTTTTATTTTCAGATTCATATTTCCAACAATTTAAGATGATTCCTTCCTAATGAAAAATTATGCGACAACCACTTCCCCTGCTTTATCTACTAAGATCAAACAATCACAACAAATAGTTTCAATTTAGAGAACAATTCTTCAAAAAATGGGCAAAAAAATTTCTATTCTATCTCAAATGGATGAAGGTCACATGAATTCTCACTTCGAAAAATTCAAAGAAGCTGAACAAGGAAGGTATGAGTTGTAAAACACGAAAAATTTAAATTTTTGTTAAAAATGGTAAAACAGTAATTAACTGTTATGATATGGGTTCAAAACTCAAAATTTTTTAGAACTCGGATGATGAAATAGACCTTACCGTTTGATTTATCTCGCGAAATCTAGCCACACAGCCAATTTTCGTTGAATTTTGAGACAACTAAATTTTCACGTTTTACGATGTGATCAAGAGTTGCGATACTAAAATAAACGTGATTAGATTTTATTCACAAAACTCAAAAAATAATATAAAATTAGTTCAATAAAAATATACTAAACTTAACCTGAGACGAGATTTAATTGATTCAACATAAAATTGGACAAATTGGAAAGGCACGTGTTGCGTGTTGAAGACCAAGCAATTGGAAAGTATGAAAGGGATTTTCTTCCCCATTTTCAGCCAAGAAATTTCAGAAAGAGAGAAGGAGCAAGAAGGGAGAGAAAACCAAAGTTCTCTAACCTTTCTTCTCCGATCTTAGGCAATCCGATCATTAGGTCTCTTTGGGTCAAGAACAAATGTTGTTTTATGTGATGAGAACTACACATACGTACCAAAGATTGTGGGTTTTTGCCACAATCTTGAAGGCAGAATTTTTGGGATCAAAGTTTGGAAACTTTGATTTGGGTCTTTCGGAGCTTCTTTTATGCAGAAATACACTTCAAGAGGTGGAGTTCTTTTCCTAACTAGATTTATTTCCAACCTAAGGTTGAAATATTAATGGGTAAGGTATTAGAGATGAAATCTTCATGTATAACACATACTTAGAATTATTAGAAATATAAAGATGGGTATAGGAAAATGCTGAAACCAATTCTTGTATGAATGAGTTTGATGAAATTGCTTGCTTTGGAATTTCATGAAGAATAGGTTAATTTGAGCATGCTATGTGTTTATGTAAAATCCCGGTAGATTTAAACTTTTATGAATAAAGGGTAAAATGGTAAATTGTCACCATGATTCGGGTTGTAAATCTGAAATTTTTTGTAACTCGGATGACAAAACGGACCTCACCGTTGGATTCGTCTCGCGAAATCGAGTTACCACGTCAATTTTCGTCGAATTCTGAGATAGTCAAATTTTTCACGTTTTACGGAGCGATCGGGCTTCGGGTGACCCTGTACACGAATTTTTTTATAAAATTTTAAATTTTGGGCAATAAAATAAGATAAATTGAAATAAAAATATTTTAGATTTAAACCGGGGCGAGATTTAATTGTTCGGGACAAAAACGGACCCGGAATTAAAAATGGACATGTGGCCAATTGTGGGCCAAGTGTTCTAAAGTATAAATAGGGGGAAAAATCAGATTTTTCCCCCATTGTTCAGCATCCTCTTCAGCCGATAGAAAAGAGAGGGAAAGGAGAGGGAAAACTTCAACTTCTCTCTATGATCTACATAATTCTAGTGCTCAAATCCGCTTGGACCAAGAACAAAGATCGTTCTCCTCGTCAAGGGCTACGTCTACGTACCAAAAGGAAGTGATTTCACCGAATAATCAAAGGAAGAATTTTTGGAGATCAAAGCTTTTGGGTTGGTTTTGGTGTTTTAGGGGTTTTCTACACTCCTAAGAGGTAGGGGTTATTCCTACTTTGGATTATTCTTACCTTAGGTGTTGCTAGACTAAGGGTGAAAATTATGTATATGCATATGTATTGTTATACATATATGTCTATGGGTATGAAAGTGAAAAAAATTAGCATAGGAATAGCTTAGGCTAGCTTCTAGCTTGAATTTGGTATATGGAGGTTCCATGTGATTATTTTGTAACTTGGTGAAAACTTAAGGCATGCTATGTGTTTTATAAACTATGCCTTGGAATGTGTTATGTGAATACATGACTTGAATGACTATAAGATGTTTGATAAAATGCCCTAGTGAAATTGAGTGTGTTACTTGCATGATGCTATGTTATAACATGCTTGGGTGATTGTGAAATCATATGCTTAGGATATGGTTTTTGGATGAAGAGTGTTATTGACATATGCATGAAATGATATATTGAGCATAATGAGATATGGTAGTTATATACTTATGATACAATTGCATTGATGTATGAAAATGTTTATATGTTTGTCATAAGCATATTGAGCATTATTTTGTGTGCAATGGAACATCACATTGCATTTGCACGGAAGTGTCTCATTACATGAGTGAGTGCATGTTTGACGTCAATACCACACTTGGTGATTGACGGAAGGCTTGGGAGAGTTGGGTCGAGGACTTAGCTAAGCCGCTTGGTTGCATGATGAATTGGGTTGGGGTAGCAAGAAGAGGCATGACGACCTCTCGGGTGCAAGACCCGGTGATTGGGCTACGCACTCCCTTGGCTCGGCCCATAAAGTGTGTGGGTGTATTCGGAACCCTCGGTCGAAGTCCGTAAATTTCGTGTGGGTTGGAGGCCCTTGGTGTAAGTCCATGAACATCCACCCCTATACAAGACCCTAGAGTGATTAACGCCATTGTGTGTAACATAAATGGTGGTTTCGACTAAATTGACACTTGCATGTGTTGGGGAGCCGGAGAGAGCTCGGAATAAAGTTGCATGGGTGAGTGTCACTTCATTCCATGGCATAGCATTGTTGCATTCCATCATAGGATGCATAAGTGTGAGAAATGCTTGGTTGTATGTTTGTGTGATGATTACATGAGCATGTGCATCTAGGGGAAGAGTAACCTCTATAGGTTTATCTCTATTGGGCGTTGTGCTCACCCTATACGGGAAACAATTTCAGGTACGGGACACGTTCCGGTGGATGGCTCTCATTCGGGGGCTCTTGGTTGAAGAAAAGCCGGGTTGTGGCTTTTGAATTTAGTTTTTGTAAAACTTTTGGTTAATTTCCATTTTGGCATGTAAAAGTATGGAAATAGTTGTATTAGAACTTGTATTGACTATATTTGGTATCAAATAGATGTTGTATAAGTTTTGGATAACCTTGGATTGGTTTGGATTGGTTTTGGAATGGATTGATTTGGGGTTGAAATCATACACAGTTTACACAGAAATTTCAGACACTGCTTAGTGTTTGAGCCATAACTTTTTATTGTGACGTCCAAATGATCTGAAATTTTTACAGTAGGTAGTAGACACCTAGGGCTACAAAAGTGTTTTTATGAAATTTTCTCAATTCCACTTCTAAACAGGTCAAAACCGCACTGGAAGTTGCAGCAGAACAGAAACTGCATTTTCTGTTCGAACGTAAAGTGACGTTCGAATGGTGCGAGTTTTGAACAGCAAAACCAGCAGAGAACCAAATGTACTGGGAGCTACCTATTTTTCAAAACCAAGGGACGTTCGAATGTGAATAGTGCTGTTCGAACGGTGACTCTAAAACCGAAATTTTTCAAACTATGCACTAAGCTTCCAGGCTTGGATTTCTTTGATTTAAAGAACACCAATGGACTTGGATTTCTCTAGTTCCAAGGATACAAATGGACACTAATTGAGGTATATTGAGGCTTATTAGACCTTGGTGGATTTAAATGATAACTATTACATATATGCACTAATGTTAAAGTAACCTTGCATGTTTTGCTATAAATATGGATAATTGGACCCGGTGTGGTCAATGTTTACTTATAAATGGACCCGGTGCGGTCATTGTTTATATTGGGCCTCAGATGGGTCATGTGAGTTATGTTGCACAGGTTGGGTATTGGGTAGAGTTCCCTGTACAAAGGAGACTCTGCCCAAATTTTGTTAAGTTATGGACCTCGGTAAATGGGACATAACGGTGTGATATCGAGTCACTCGGTATTTACGGGTATTCCGCGGGTTGATGGGTAATCAACGGACCCCCGGATTTTGGGGTGTCACAGTTTGGTATCAGAGCCTAGGTATGCGAATTACCTAGGGCTTGGTTGGGCATGGGTCTAGACCATTACATTCCATATGCATTTCATGTTAAGTTCTCTACTTACTATATGCTATGTGCTACTTGTTATGTGAATTATATGCATGGTAGAATGTATATGGAAAGGAGAAACACTAGGGTTAGAAAACTCAAGATTATGTTTTAATGTGTAAATGTTTACTAGTAGGTGGCACACGCACTACTAGTAAAACAAGGAGGAAAAAAAATCGTCAAGTTTAAATACTTGATGCCTAACTTGGGATATTAAGTAACTGATCTATTGCTATCTTATGTGTGTGTAGATGGAAAATAGAGGAAGAGGAAGAGGACGTGGCCGAGGCCGAGGCGGTGGCCGAAACAACAACCAACCACTTCCGGCCTTTGATCACCAAGCCTTTGTAGAGGCTATTGGTGAGGCAGCGGCGACGATTGCACAGGCTAGTGCTACAGCCGCTACCATTGCACAGACTGGTGCAAATATGGGACACGGAGGCTCGAGTAACCTCCAGAGGTTCAAAGCCCATAATCCTCCGGTCTTTTTGGGAGGGGCGGATCCAATGGTAGCCGATCGTTGGATTCGACAAGTGGAGAAGATCTTGAGTGCTATGGAGATCACTTCCGATGCCACCAAGATAACTTTGGCAACTTTTCAGCTGGAGGGAGAGTCCCAGCTATGGTGGGATTGGGTCAAGACCTCAAAGAACTTGGAGATAATGACTTGGGTAGAGTTCAAGGAACTCTTTATGGGAAAGTATTTCCCGGCGACCGCTCGACACGCTAAGGCCAAGGAGTTCCTAGAATTGAAGCAGGGGACTATGAGTGTGCTAGAATACGTGGCCAAATTCACTGAGTTGGCCCGTTTTGCTGATGATTATGTGGCCTCAGACAGGGCCAAAGTACAGAAGTTTGAGGATGGACTGAAGTTGTCTATTCGAGGCAAGATTGTGGGACTTCTCCTGCAAGACCTTGATTTGATGGTCAAGACTGCAATGACTATCGAGAGAGAGGTGGAGGACGCGCGCAACATCCGGGAAGCGGGTGTTAAGGACAAAAGGAAGGAGGGTCAATCATCTTCTTCAGGTGCAGGAAAGAGGCAAAGGACTTCTATTCCACAAGGGTCTCAGGGGCAGAGCCGCGGCTATCAAGGCCAAGGCCAGGGCCGATTCTCTCAAGGTGGGGGAAACTTCAGGACCACCTTCCAGACGGGTCAGAAGACTTGCTATTTTTGTCACCAGCCGGGTCACATCAGAAAGGAGTGTCCTCAACGGCAGGGATCCCAGAGCTATGGGACATCCCAATCCCAGCCTTCTGTGGGCCAGTCGCAGATACAGAGTGTTCCTCCTTACCCCACTATGGGTCAAAGGAGTCAGTACCAATCTCAGGGTGCTGCACAAGTGCCTACTACTTCACGAGCAGGGACTTCACAAACAGGCCAGATAGGCCAGGGCATGGGTCGAGGTCGAGGCTCACAAGCCGGGACATCGGGAACCCAAGGGCGTGTTTATGCCATGGTGCCACAGACTGAGTCGACAGATCCGTCGGTAATACAGGGTACATTTCTACTCTCTCGCTTATGGGCAAGGGTATTATTTGACTCTGGTGCATCTCATTCTTTTATTGCTGCATCTTGTGTGAAAGATTTGGGCTTAGAGGTTGAGACCTTAGAGGAACCGGTACATGTGAGTTCTCCCCTAGGAGCTAGGGTGAGAGTTGATCAGATATGTCGGGACTGTGAATTAGAGATCTCGGGGATTCTACTCACTGTAGACCTTAGGGTCATGGACATGTCGGAGTTTGATGTGATCCTCGGGATGGATTGGTTGGCAGCACATCGGGTTGTCATTGATTGTGATAGGAAGAGGGTCACGGCGTATACGCCTGATGGTATTTGTTTCAAGTTCCAAGGGGAAAAGCACGATGCTTTACCCCAAGCCGTGTATGACTCACGATGGCACGGACAGTTGATGGGATGGCTTGCGAGCCTTACTTTGGAGGATGAGGTGAGACAGGAGTTGGGTCTACCTCGGGTGGTATGTGAGTACGAGGATGTATTTCCGGATGAACTACCGGGATTACCTCCCCATCGGGATATGGACTTCAGTATCGAATTACATTCGGGTACATCGCCTATCTCCATGACTCCGCATAGGATGGCGCCTGCCGAGTTGCAAGAACTCAAGGTCCAATTGCAGGAATTGTTGGACAAGGGGTTCATTAGACCGAGTACCTCACCTTGGGGCGCTCCGGTGTTATTTGCAAAGAAGAAGGACAAGACCCTTCGATTGTGTGTAGATTATCGGCAGTTAAATCGGGTTACTATCAAGAATAGGTACCCTTTGCCGAGAATTGATGACTTGTTTGATCAGCTGAGAGGGGCAAGGGTATACTCCAAGATAGATCTTCGCACCGGTTACCATCAGTTGAGGGTTAGGGAGGCAGATATCCCTAAGACGGCGTTCAGAACGCGATATGGGCATTTCGAGTTCACAGTGATGCCATTCGGATTGACGAATGCCCCGGCGGCATTTATGGATCTCATGCATAGGGTTTTTCAACCCTATTTGGATCAGTTTGTTGTGGTTTTTGTGGACGACATCCTGATCTACTCCAAGTCTGAGGAGGAGCATGAGGGTCACTTGAGGATTGTTCTCCAGACCTTGAGAGACCATCAGTTGTACGCTAAATTCAGCAAGTGTGAATTTTGGCTTACGGAGGTGAAATTTTTGGGACACGTGGTGTCGGCTTCGGGTGTATCTGTGGACCCGGAGAAGGTTGAGGCAGTTATGAATTGGGAGAGGCCGAAGTCAGTCTTCGAGATACGCAGTTTCTTGGGATTGGCAGGGTACTATCGGAGGTTCATTGAGGACTTCTCTCGACTAGCTGCTCCTATGACCAAGTTGACCCGAAAAGAGGTCAAGTTTGAGTGGAATGACGCTTGTGAGAAGGCATTCCAAGAGTTGAAGAGGAGGCTTACATCAGCTCCTATTCTGATAGTTCCGGAAAGGGGACAGAAGTATACGGTATACTGTGATGCCTCCAAGGACGGACTTGGATGCGTCTTGATGCAGTCCGGGAGAGTGGTAGCTTATGGTTCTCGGCAGTTAAAGAACCACGAGCAGAGTTACCCCACACATGATATGGAGTTGGCAGCCATTGTCTTTGCCTTGAAGGCTTGGCGCCATTATCTATACGGTGAGCAGTTCGAGGTATTTTCAGATCACAAAAGTTTGAAGTACATCTTTACACAGCGGGACCTCAACATGAGGCAACGCAGGTGGATGGAGTTTCTGGAGGATTATGACTTCACCTTGCATTACCATCCCGGTAAGGCAAATGTGGTGGCTGATGCACTCAGTCGGAAACCACGGGGAATCCTGGCTAGAGTGGCTTCCCGAGAGTGGCAGATGCTCGAGACTGTGGGACAGTTCGGGCTATGTTATATGGGTCAGGCTCAGGGTATTTTGGGGAGTTTGATAGCTACGCCTTCCCTACTGAGCAGGGTTATTGAGTCCCAGAGTCAGGACACAGAGCTATTGTCTATCCGGGACCGTGTACAGGCAGGTACAGGTGACGAGGGCTGGGCCATTCACTCGGATGGTAGTCTTCGGTATCGAGGAAGGGTTGCGGTTCCTCAGTTGGCGGATCTGAAAGAGGAGATCCTTAGGGAGTTTCATTGCTCCCGTTTTGCGGTTCATCCAGGGGGCACAAAGATGTATCATGATCTTCGTCGCCAGTATTATTGGAATGGGATGAAGCGGCAAGTTGGTAATTTTGTTAGTAGATGTCTCACGTGTCAGCAAGTGAAGGCTGAACACCAGAGACCAGCAGGGTTACTCCAGCCATTGGAGGTAGCTGAGTGGAAGTGGGAACATGTTACGATGGATTTTGTGACTCACTTGCCACGGACATCACGGGGACATGACGCGGTATGGGTGATAGTGGACCGGCTTACTAAGTCGGCACACCTTTTGGCCGTACGGATGACCTTCACACTGGAGGAATTTTGTAGGTTATATATACGGGAGATTGTCCGGTTGCATGGGGTACCCGTATCTATAGTATCGGATCGGGATCCCAGGTTTACGGCTCATTTTTGGGAGAGTTTTCAACGAGCCATGGGGACACAACTGATGATGAGCACTGCTTTTCATCCCCAGACGGACGGTCAGTCTGAGAGAACCATTCAGACATTAGAAGACATGTTACGGGCATGTGTCCTAGATCTTAAGGGTAGCTGGGAAGATCATTTACCCTTGGTAGAGTTCGCCTATAACAATAGTTATCAGGCGAGTATACAGATGGCACCCTATGAGGCACTATATGGGAGGCCATGTCGATCTCCGATTTGTTGGACAGAAGTTGGAGAGAGACTTGTTACGGGTCCGGACTTGGTTAGAGACACCTCAGAGAAGGTGGGCTTGATACGGAAGCGTCTTCTCACGGCTCAGAGCCGGCAAAAGAGCTACGCTGACAGACGGCGACGACCTCTAGAGTTTGAGGTGGGAGATCATGTCTTCTTGAAGGTGATGCCTACGAGAGGAGTGGTCAGGTTCGGCAAGCGGGGAAAGCTGTCGCCAAGGTACATTGGGCCCTTCGAAGTACTCGAGAGGGTGGGTGCAGTTGCTTATCGGTTGGCGTTACCGCCAAATCTATCGGGTGTTCACGCGGTATTCCATGTCTCTATGCTCCGGAAGTATATCCCAGATCCGACTCATGTGGTAGATTGGGGCGAGCTTGTTGTTGATGTGGATGGGACCTTTGAGGAGGGACCGGTGCGCATCATGGATAGCAGGGAGCAGGTTTTGCGGGGCAAGACTGTAAGGCTAGTAAAGGTGCTGTGGCAGCACCGAGGAGTGGAGGAGGCGACATGGGAGCGTGAGGACACCATCCGTACCAATTACCCATTTTTGTTCGAGGATGGAGGTACATGTTTAAAATTTTAAGTATGAGGTTACTTATTGCATATGCATGTGTCTAAGTGTGCATGTGTGTGAGAATTTCGGGGACGAAATTCTTCTAAGGGGGGGAGAATGTAAAATCCCGGTAGATTTAAACTTTTATGAATAAAGGGTAAAATGGTAAATTGTCACCATGATTCGGGTTGTAAATCTGAAATTTTTTGTAACTCGGATGACAAAACGGACCTCACCGTTGGATTCGTCTCGCGAAATCGAGTTACCACGTCAATTTTCGTCGAATTCTGAGATAGTCAAATTTTTCACGTTTTACGGAGCGATCGGGCTTCGGGTGACCCTGTACACGAATTTTTTTATAAAATTTTAAATTTTGGGCAATAAAATAAGATAAATTGAAATAAAAATATTTTAGATTTAAACCGGGGCGAGATTTAATTGTTCGGGACAAAAACGGACCCGGAATTAAAAATGGACATGTGGCCAATTGTGGGCCAAGTGTTCTAAAGTATAAATAGGGGGAAAAATCAGATTTTTCCCCCATTGTTCAGCATCCTCTTCAGCCGATAGAAAAGAGAGGGAAAGGAGAGGGAAAGCTTCAACTTCTCTCTATGATCTACATAATTCTAGTGCTCAAATCCGCTTGGACCAAGAACAAAGATCGTTCTCCTCGTCAAGGGCTACGTCTACGTACCAAAAGGAAGTGATTTCACCGAATAATCAAAGGAAGAATTTTTGGAGATCAAAGCTTTTGGGTTGGTTTTGGTGTTTTAGGGGTTTTCTACACTCCTAAGAGGTAGGGGTTATTCCTACTTTGGATTATTCTTACCTTAGGTGTTGCTAGACTAAGGGTGAAAATTATGTATATGCATATGTATTGTTATACATATATGTCTATGGGTATGAAAGTGAAAAAAATTAGCATAGGAATAGCTTAGGCTAGCTTCTAGCTTGAATTTGGTATATGGAGGTTCCATGTGATTATTTTGTAACTTGGTGAAAACTTAAGGCATGCTATGTGTTTTATAAACTATGCCTTGGAATGTGTTATGTGAATACATGACTTGAATGACTATAAGATGTTTGATAAAATGCCCTAGTGAAATTGAGTGTGTTACTTGCATGATGCTATGTTATAACATGCTTGGGTGATTGTGAAATCATATGCTTAGGATATGGTTTTTGGATGAAGAGTGTTATTGACATATGCATGAAATGATATATTGAGCATAATGAGATATGGTAGTTATATACTTATGATACAATTTCATTGATGTATGAAAATGTTTATATGTTTGTCATAAGCATATTGAGCATTATTTTGTGTGCAATGGAACATCACATTGCATTTGCACGGAAGTGTCTCATTACATGAGTGAGTGCATGTTTGACGTCAATACCACACTTGGTGATTGACGGAAGGCTTGGGAGAGTTGGGTCGAGGACTTAGCTAAGCCGCTTGGTTGCATGATGAATTGGGTTGGGGTAGCAAGAAGAGGCATGACGACCTCTCGGGTGCAAGACCCGGTGATTGGGCTACGCACTCCCTTGGCTCGGCCCATAAAGTGTGTGGGTGTATTCGGAACCCTCGGTCGAAGTCCGTAAATTTCGTGTGGGTTGGAGGCCCTTGGTGTAAGTCCATGAACATCCACCCCTATACAAGACCCTAGAGTGATTAACGCCATTGTGTGTAACATAAATGGCGGTTTCGACTAAATTGACACTTGCATGTGTTGGGGAGCCGGAGAGAGCTCGGAATAAAGTTGCATGGGTGAGTGTCACTTCATTCCATGGCATAGCATTGTTGCATTCCATCATAGGATGCATAAGTGTGAGAAATGCTTGGTTGTGTGTTTGTGTTATGATTACATGAGCATGTGCATCTAGGGGAAGAGTAACCTCTATAGGTTTATCTCTATTGGGCATTGTGCTCACCCTATACGGGAAACAATTTTAGGTACGGGACACGTTCCGGTGGATGGCTCTCATTCGGGGGCTCTTGGTTGAAGAAAAGCCGGGTTGTGGCTTTTGAATTTAGTTTTTGTAAAACTTTTGGTTAATTTCCAATTTGGCATGTAAAAGTATGGAAATAGTTGTATTAGAACTTGTATTGACTATATTTGGTATCAAATAGATGTTGTATAAGTTTTGGATAACCTTGGATTGGTTTGGATTGGTTTTGGAATGGATTGATTTGGGGTTGAAATCATACACAGTTTACACAGAAATTTCAGACACTGCTTAGTGTTTGAGCCATAACTTTTTATTGTGACGTCCAAATGATCTGAAATTTTTACAGTAGGTAGTAGACACCTAGGGCTACAAAAGTGTTTTTATGAAATTTTCTCAATTCCACTTCTAAACAGGTAAAAACCGCACTGGAAGTTGCAGCAGAACAGAAACTGCATTTTCTGTTCGAACGTAAAGTGACGTTCGAATGGTGCGAGTTTTGAACAGAAAAACCAGCAGAGAACCAAATGTACTGGGAGCTACCTATTTTTCAAAACCAAGGGACGTTCGAATGTGGATAGTGCTGTTCGAACGGTGACTCTAAAACCGAAATTTTTCAAACTATGCACTAAGCTTCCAGGCTTGGATTTCTTTGATTTAAAGAACACCAATGGACTTGGATTTCTCTAGTTCCAAGGATACAAATGGACACTAATTGAGGTATATTGAGGCTTATTAGACCTTGGTGGATTTAAATGATAACTATTACATATATGCACTAATGTTAAAGTAACCTTGCATGTTTTGCTATAAATTGGATAATTGGACCCGGTGTGGTCAATGTTTACTTATAAATGGACCCGGTGCGGTCATTGTTTATATTGGGCCTCAGATGGGTCATGTGAGTTATGTTGCACAGGTTGGGTATTGGGTAGAGTTCCCTGTACAAAGGAGACTCTGCCCAAATTTTGTTAAGTTATGGACCTCGTTAAATGGGACATAACGGTGTGATATCGAGTCACTCGGTATTTACGGGTATTCCGCGGGTTGATGGGTAATCAACGGACCCCCGGATTTTGGGGTGTCACAGTTTACATAATTTATGTGCCTTGTAGGTGTTTGATAAAATGTCTATGGTTGATTAAATGTGTGATGTGTATATAATATGCTATAACACGCTTGGTGGTAGTGTGGATTGTGATTATATGATTTATGATATAATTGAAAATTGAGAAATTGGGGAATGTTGGTAGACATTTGATATGTTCATAATATTCTAATGATATGATGAACATGATATAGTAATTGCAATTGTACATTACATTTTCATATGCACTGGTAGCATCGTATTCGTGGGCAATTGACATGAGTGTGAGTGTGTGTGCATTTGTTT
Source organism: Ilex paraguariensis (assembly GCA_963454935.2). Classification (NCBI taxonomy): domain Eukaryota; kingdom Viridiplantae; phylum Streptophyta; class Magnoliopsida; order Aquifoliales; family Aquifoliaceae; genus Ilex; species Ilex paraguariensis. The sequence goes on from CAUOFW020000337.1 coordinate 179,192, forward strand.
GATCAAACACCGTCCTCGGTGGGTTGATATGTGGGCTTGGAAAGATTAGACTTAGATTCAGCTGAGTCGCACAATTTGCATTGAAAACGTGTGTTGGGCGCAGCAAGAAGGGATAAATTCTTCTCAGGTGCAAGAGCCGGTTACTTGGTTCACTCATTTATCCTGTGGTGAAATTTTAGAAAAGTGTGCAAGCATACTCGAAGCTTGGGGTGTGATGTTCTCGAATGCCATGTAAGCTGATAGACCCTTGGTGTGATGCCCATAAATTATCTACTCAAAAAGACACAAGATTTTATAAAATGGTCATTGGATGTGTAACATTAATGGCGGGAGTTTGGAATGACCGAATGCATATGCATGACATGACATGTGTTATGGGAACCGGTGGAAGGCTCGAGTTGCATTGCATGTGTGAGTTTCATCTCATGACTTGACATGACATTTTGGTATTCATTTATGAATTGTATATTCTTGAATGAATATTGATTGGTGAATTGCATGTGAACATTTCATATACATCTGGATTGGGGAGTTACCTTCTTAGGAGATATCTTATTGAGCGTGACTCACCCTTTATGAGAACATATTTCAGGTGTTGGATAAGCGCCAAATGATGGTCCTCACTTGGACCCTTATTGACGGGAAAACCGGAATGTGGCTTTTGAATTACATTTTGTAAATCAATTATGTAATTTGTTTTGAAATTATTAATTGTTAAAATGAATATGTAAGGGACTCTTTTGGACAATGATTTTGATCAAAATGAATGTTGTATGAGATTGGATGAACATGGAATGGGATTAGATGGTTAAAGGTTGAGAATTTGAAAGTTTTGGGGAAAATCTGGACTCAGGTACCGATACCTAATTTCTTAAGTATCGGTACCATACTGTAGAATAACTCAAGTACTGGAACCCAAACCTATAGGCACCCAATACTTGGATTCTAGTGGGCTCAGGTACCGGTACCTAGGCATCAGTTACCGATACCCCCGATGGACAGTGGGCTCATGAACCTGTACCAAGACACATAGATACCGGTACTTAGAATACAGTAGGTTCAGGTACCTGTACTAGTGTATATAGGTAACAATACACGAAAAACAAAAGACCCAAGTATCGGTGCCACATATCCGAGGTACCAGTACCTCTTCCCAGAATTTGAAATTTTAAAATATAACACTGAAGGGCTTTCACCTCTTGAACAATCCTCTTGGGATGTTGTTAAGGAATAATAAAAAGTCCAAATTATTAGGGTTTGGACCCTAGAATGGTCATGTGGTTGTGTTGGGTAGTGCTCCAATACAAGGGAAACTCTGCCCAAAGTTTGTGTTGGTTATGATCCCAGTGAATGGGATGTAACAATGTGGAATCGAGTTATGCGGTACTCACGTGAATACTTCCGCGAGTTGATGGGTGATTAATGGATTGAGAAAGAACCCCCGAATTTTGGGGAGTCACATGATTGTAGGAGAACTAGTAGAACATTAAAAAAATTTTAAAAAATAGGAGGTTGATGAAGGTAATTATCATAATTATTTGTTCAATTGTCTTTCTGATGAGCTATATGATTACTATTTCAATTCATACTCTTTTGCCAAGAATATTTGGAAAGGCATTGGGGACAAAGTACGACACCAAAGAAGCTGGGATGAAAAAATATGCTTGTAGCCGCTATTTCAAATTTCAGATGGTAGAAAATAAACCTATAATTGCTCAAACACATGAGTTACAGATGATTGTCCACAAGATTGTGTCCAAGTGAATTAAAGTGCATGAACAAATGCAAGTTGCAACAATTATCGATAAACTATCGAGTTCTTGGAAGGAATACCAAAAGGGACTTTGTCACAAGCAGTCATAATTGAGCATGGTGAATCTTATGACTTGGCTTTGTATTGAGGAGGAGGCTAGAAAGTAAACAATAACGACATTAATAGTACTCTCAATGGCAAAGGAAACAACAAGAAGTTACATTTTCTCACTTCCAATGATAACGTCTCTACTAGAAACAATGCCTATTTGTAGTCTAGAGTTAATAACATGAAAAAATTCAATAGGAATACGAATAAGAACCATTTTTAAGAGAAATGGAACCAAGCATCAAACCAAGGAGCCCTTCTAAGCAAGTAACATATTATAAAAATAACCAGTCCAATACTAGTGCTTGTTTTATGTGCGGAAAACCTAAGCATTATGCCAAAGATTGTCATTTTAAAAAACGTGGTGATGCTCCTCAAGCTAATGTGACTGAGGAACTACTTGTGGCAATGATTACTGAGGTTAATTTTATTGAAAATAATGAAGGGTGTTGGGTAGACTCTAGAGCTTCTAGGCATGTTTGTCATGATAAATCTTGTGTTTACTTTTGTTTATATTGTTTCTTGTGTGAATATATGGCATGCTTGTCTTTGTTATGTTAATAGCAAATATTGAAAAAAAAATGATCCATGTAGGTTTATTGTCAAAACTACACAATGATTTTGAAAAATGTGAATATTATAGCATGACAACAAAGTAGCCTGATATCAAAGTACAAAATTCTGAATTATTAGAGTTGATACATACGAACATTTGTGAATTTGAAGGAATTTTGACTCGTGGTGGTAAAAGATATTTTATAACTTTTATCATTGACTTTTTAAAATACACTTATGTTTATGTTATGAAAAATAAAAGCGATGCTTTTGAAAAACTCATCATTTTTATTAAAGAAGGAGAAAACCGTTTTGACAGTAAAATTAAAAGATTTAGAAGTGATAGAAGTAGAGAGTATGAATCACTTGGACTAATTACTCATATTCAATCTTTAGGAATAGTTCATGAAACCACACCACCATACTCTCCTCAATCTAATGGTGTAGAACTTAACCAATGCAATGTTAGCTAGGTGTAGTGCACCTAAAAATCTATGGGAGAAGAAATTTTAATTGCAAATTATGTTATGAATAGAATTCCTCATAAACAAACTCTAGTTACTCCTTATGAAATGTGGAGGAAAAGGAAGCCTAATTTAGATTACATCAGAGTTTGGGGCTACTTAGCTTATGCTAGGATAACTAATCCTAAAATTCTTAAAATAGGAATAAGAGCCACTAGATGTGTATTGCACTAACTAGTAAATGAATTGCTAGATCTTATATTTCATGAAGATAAATTCCCTATTAAATATAAAAATAATGGGGGTGACAATAATACACCAAAGTTTAGTGATATTCCTAGTTCATCATTAACTAATAATATATAATAAAAAGAATTTGAACCTAGGAGGAGTAAAAGGAGTAGAATAGAAGAAGAATTTGGTCCAATAATATTGCAGAGGATCCAATCAACTTAGAAAAAAGGCTTAACATCTCCTGACACAGACTTATGGAGAAAAGCTATAAATGATGAATATGATTCCCTCATAACAAACAAAACATGAAAATTGGAAGATTTATCTCCTGGTTGTAAAATTATAGATTGCAAATGGGTGTTAAAGAAAAAACTTAGATCTGATGGAACAATAAATAAGTATAAGGCAAGGTTGGTAGCTAAAGGCTTTAAACAAAAAGAAAATTTAGATTTCCTTGATATGTTTTCTCCTGTTTCTAGAATTATATCCATATGATTGCTAATATTCATAGCTGTTATACATAATTTAGAAATACATCAAATGGATTTAAAAAAAGTTTTCTTGAATGGTGATTTAGAGGAAGAAATTTATATGGACCAACCAAAAGGGTCAACAAGGTCATGATAATAAAGTTTATAAATTAGCAAAATCTTTATATGACCTTAAACAAGTACTCAAGCAATGACACAAAAAATTCGATCAACATTTTTTGGCTAATAGGTTTAAGACTAATGAGAGTGACAAGTGCATTTACTTAAAATTTGAAAATGATGAACATATTATTAATTGTTTATATGTTGATGACCTTTTGATATTTGGCATTAGCTTATATGTGATTAAGACTACCAAGTCTTTACTTAACAGAAAATTTGACATGAAAGACTTGGGTCAAGAAAATGTGATGCTTGGCATGAAAATCACAAAAAATGTTGATGGAATTATGTTTGATCAATCTCATAACATAGAAATTTTTTTGAAAAACATAAATATTTTGATTGTAAACATGCTTGCACACCTTTTAATCCAAGCGTTCATTTATTTCCAATAGAAAGAGATAATGATGTAGTTAATCAAATAGAATATGCAAGCATGATTTGTAGTCTTACATATGCCATTGATTGTACTAGACCTGATATTACCTATGTCGTGGGTGTGCTTATTAGATTTACTAGTATACCTAGTATGGATCATTGGAATGCAATATATCATCTTTTGAGATACCTTAAACAGAACTATATATTTTGATTTATTTTTTAAAAATTATCTTGTTGTTTTTGAAGGTTACTGTGATGTAGATTGGAACACCCAATTGAGGTGATTCTATGTCCACTAGAGGTTATGTTTTCATTTTAGGTGGCGGAGTCATAAGTTGGAAATCAAAAAAATAGCAAATTATTGCCAAGTCAACAATGGAAGCTGAATTGATAGCACTAACTTTAGATAGTGAAGAAGCTGGTTGGCTTCATGATTTATTATTTGACATACCTTTTAGGGGTGCAACTCGGGCGGGTTGGACAATCAACTCTAACCCAACCCTAAGTATATAATGTTCAACCATAACTCTAACCCTACCTCGGGTTGATAAACTCAACCCAAGCATTCTCCGAGTTTAATTCGGGTGGGCTCGGGTTGAATTCAAGTTAATAATTTCAGACTTAATTCGAGTTACTTTACGGGCTGATTTCGGGTTAATGTTCTAAACCTGATACATATATTACATAATATTTAAATAATTTAACAACCAACAACTTCAAATATAACACAAATATATTACATAATTTAACAACCAACAACTAGTTTAATAGAACACAAACATAACATTCAAATGTATTACATAATATTTTGAAGTTCTCTTAAGGCCACCTTGATACATATATTACAACAGACCGAGTTGAGAATCTTGAATTGAGAGTGAGTGAAGTTAAGGTAGGCGCAATATCATAGCAGACTGAATTGAGAATCAGATTAACCCTAGTACAAATTATAAATTTGTATTTATATAATAGTTTTTCGGGTTGAACCTGATTATTAATTCGGGTTAAGCCCAATTTTAATATTCGGGTTCAACACGTGAACCCGAGCCCAACCCAAATTGAATTCGGGTTGATATTTTTTGACCCAAGCCCAATCCAAGTATTAAAAACCCTTGCTCAAGCCCTAATTTTTTTGGGTTGGGCTTGAGTTGAAATCGGGTTGCCGAACCCAAGGTGCACCCCTAATACCTTTGTAGGTTAAACCAGTGCCACCTCTGTTAATTTATTGTGACAACACTGTCGCAATAGGTAGAGTATATAATAAGTACTAGAATGGAAAATTCAGATCTATGAGAAAAAAGTACAGTACTCTAAGATCATATATAAATAATAGTACGATCAATATTGATTATGTGAGATCGACTGAAAATCTTGCCAATTTGTTAACAAAAACTCTATCTGGATAAACAAATCATAGAGTGACTTGGTTTGTGGATGTACCAATTAAATATTGTATCATTGTTAGAATTTTATTTTCTTTGTCCATCCCAATGGTGTAAAGTACATGTGATCTCGTAACGAAAACATGGAAGATGAGATCAATATCTCTTAATGAGTTCTATAGTCTCTTTGGGTGAGAAGTCTTAGTTACTAGAACATTCTTGTAAAACCTGGTAAATTTAAACTTTTTACAAAAAGAGCAAAACAGTAAATTATTGTTACAGTTTGGGTTGAAAACCTGAATTTTTTTAGATCTCGGATGATGAAATGGACCTCACCGTTGGATTCATTTTGCAAAATCTAGTTACCTTGTCAAATTTCATTGAATTTTGAGATAGTCAGATTTTTTGTGTTTTACGAGAAGGTCGAGTCTCGAGTGACCCAAAAATGATATTTGTGATAAAATTTCAAAATTTAGAAATTATTTAAGGTAAGTTAAAAATAAAAATATTTTAAACTTAAACCGGGACAAAATTTAATCGTTTCGGGGTGAAAACGGACCCGTGAAAATAGGGCTGTGTGGCGCGTTGTGGGCCAAGTATTGAGAAATATAAATAGGGGAAAAATCTGATTTTTTCCCCATTTGTTCAGTAGGTTAGCCGATAGAGAGTAAGAGAGGGAAAAGTGAGAAAAAATACCACATTCTCTCTACGATCTACGACCCCCCGGGCTTCGAATCAACATGAGCTAAGAGGAAAAGTTGATCTCCTTGTCAAGGGCTACGTCTACATACCAAAAACGAGGATTTTTGATTGAAAAATGGGATTTGAGGAAACCAAAGGTTTGAGCTTGATTGAAGTTCTTCAAAGTGTCTACCAAGTGGGTTACGCTTCAAGTGGTAGGGTTCCTTCTTACTCAGGTTTATTTTACAACATAGGGTGTTTTGTGTAATGGGTAGGTTGATATATATATATATATATATATATCACTTGCCTATGGATGTGGAGTGATGAAATTGATTGATTTGGTAAATTGGGTATGGGAAATTGACTTAATTTAAATTAAATTCCTAGCTTGGAATTGGTATGTGGTAATTATTTGTGTAATCCCATGGAGTTTGATATTATGTGAGTATGCTATGTGCTTAAATTATGCATTGTGAACAAAGTGTGTTATTGGGATATATATGAGGAAATAACATGCTTGTGAATTATTATTGGTAATGAAATGTTAAGGTATGCTCATTCACATATTGACATTGTGATGAAATTGGTGATAAATTGCATAATATATGTATTCATGTGGTTAAAGTTGCTCATATGACATTCATTATATGTGGGCATGACATTGAGATAACAATGATGCATTACATTGCATTTGCACGGGAGCATCACATCCTTGGGCATGAGACATGGGTGTGGGTATGGGTGAGTGCATGGGTTAGTCAAACACCAAACTTGGTGGTTGACGAGTGAGCTCGAAAAAGTTGGATTGAATATCTAGCTGAGTCGCATGGTTGCATGAGAAAGAATTGGGTCGGGGTTAGCAAGAAAGGCTAGACTATCCCTCGGGTGAGAGGCCCGGTATTTCAGATATGCACTTCCATTGGTATAAGAGCCCATAAAATGTGTCGGTGTATGTGAAACCGTTAGTGGAAGTCCATGAATTTCGTGTAGGTTGGGTGACTGTTGGTGTAAGTCCATAAATACCCACCCCAATAAAGACCCGGATATTTTAAATAGTCATTAGGTGTGTAACACAAATGGTGGGGGCTTGGAAAGCCTGGTTTGATACTCACTGCATAGCATGGGGTGAAGGTAAATGACTAGAGCTAGAAAAACTCAATTTTATACACATTGGCATTGCATGTATTGTGGAGCTGGGAAGGGCTCGGGTAAATTGCATGAATGAGTATCATTTCATTTCATGGCATGACATGTTAGATTCCAACTTTGATTTGCTTAAATCTTGGTTGGAATAATTGTTGTTGAAAAATATTGCATGTGAACATTGCATATGCACTTAGGTTGGGGAATAGCCTCTATAGAAAACATTCTATTGAGCGTTGGCTCATCCTATACGGGAACACATTTCAGGTGCGGGTACATTCCGGTGGATGACACTCGTTCGGGGCCTTGAGGGTGAAGAAGAGCCAGCTTGTGGCTTTTGAAATGAAGTTTTGTAAAATTTTTGTTAAAAACTATGTTTTGACATGTAAATTTCTGAATCAAATGTGATATAACTTGTATGGATCATGTATAATGTAGAAAACTATATTTTACATGTTGGGAATGAGTTTGAAAATATTTTGAATGAATTGGAAATTAAAAATTTGTGAAACAGATTTTGGGCGAAACCTTCCGAAGGTCGAAACAAACCTTCCGGAAGGTTTGGACAAAGACAAGGAAGAATTGTTGAATAGTGGGTGAAACCTTCCAGAAGGTCGATTCTAACCTTCCAGAAGGTCTTCACATTTTTCTAAAATGAGAGAATCTAGTGTGTAACTTCTTCCGGAAGGTTTAACACACCTTCCGGAAGGTCGGCACTTCTTTCTTCAAGATAGGGTTCTAGTATGCTAAATCTTTCGGAAGATTGAGGAAATCTTCCGGAAGGTCGGGGAAAAACCTTCTGGAAGGTTTTTCAAAATTTTAAAATTTTAATAATGCATTGCCAAGTCTTTGGGCTATGAGTTCTTGGGTTCCAAGGATATAAATGGACTATAATGGAGTATTAATAGTGGTACGTTGCACCATGGTTAAATCCAATGATAAAACGAATACGGGTTTTACATGTGGGTTGAAATCCCGGTAAAGGGAATGTTAATAACGTGGAGTCGAGTTGTGCGACTATCACATGTATTTTTCACGGGTTGACGGGTGGTCAACGGTTGACAAAAGGACCCCCAGATTTTAGGGCATCACAATTCTTAATATGAGTGTGGAAGAAGGACTGCTTCCTATGTGAATTAGGGCTAATTCTCTAGATTACTCAAGAAACTGGGATAATACACAAGGCTAGAATGTGATGGTTTTTGAAGCTTGGTTTAAACCTGTAACACACCAAAATCCACCCTAGAAAGTATTACTATCTACAAACCAACCAACCATGAGAACAACTAAAAATAACCAGCAGATAATAAATCATTCATCCATCTAAAACCAATAAAACATTGTAACTTCTCCAACTTACAATTCAAAATGAAAGAATATATAGCAGCGAAATAATAAAAACTAGCTGAAACATTGTTTCATAAAAATCTCTCAAATAAAATAATTTGAACTAAAATGAAGCACCTCTAAGCCTCCACTTCAGAATCCTCATACCGACCCTCTCCAGTCTCAAGATCAACCTGCTCATCTAATTCGACATCTTCCTCTCTACCAAAATCTGTAAATGTGTTGTAAGGGGTGAGCAAAAGCCCATAGGAAATCCCCTCAAATCCAGACAAGGTTTTAAAACAATAAAAAAAAGACAAGTATCTTTTGGAAAATAGCATATATATCATTTGCAAAGTAAAATAATGACAGTTGTAATAATTTCAAGTGTACGGAACAAGTAAATTAGTGACAGGAAAAAACATGTAAAAAGTTAAAGCAATCAATAAACAACTCAGTAGTATCATCCCATATTCTCATGTATGTTGGTTGCTTCTTAAGGATCTACACAATGATTCTACATCATTCACTAACCACAACCACATAATCTCAATCATTCCCCGCAAGGGCCAAATCCCAAACCACTTTAGGAAGAGTGTATACCGTCTACTACAAAATTGACGAATCATTCCCAGGAAAGGTATATTGTCCTTTAGCCTCGAACCTACGTGAAAAATAGTGGCTACTCTCCCAAACAATAATCCACTACAAGTGTTAGGCAACCATCTCACCCCCACTGGGATAAACTAACCTCTAATATTCTACGGTAGCTCTCGAAAGCAATTCAAATTCATCACACCCAAACCATACAAGAGATGAAACCACAATTTTCTCAACAACCAGAATCTTAGCTACTCAAAATTTCTTTTAACAATTCAAGTATCACCATTGTACAATTCTCAATAAACTAAAGTAATAAAGGAATTAAAATATGCAAGAGATCAAATCAAGAAAATCTTTACAATGTCGATATAAGGTTTTGCCAAAATCATAATTTCCTGGAACAAGAACAAGTATTAAATGAATACATGACTTAATCAAGAATAGGAATTTAGAAATAAGAATTCATGAATTTCACAATCAAACATGTATTTAACAAAATTAGGGTTTTGGAAATTAAAGAACAAGTATTCCTTGAACCCAAACATGTAGTTTGTTCAAAACTTTGTTTCAATGATAAAGAAACCAAGAATTCATAAGTATTTGTCATATAACTATCAAGAAGATTGAAAACATACATATATAATACCCTAAGTCTCAATGAAAGAACCCAAGAAGATCCCCTACCTTGATTCTGTAGTTTTGTGTGAAAACCTGGCGTGTTTGATCTATTCCAATGTGAAAATCCTCCTATTTTTTGTTTCTTCCCTTCTATCTTGCTCTCTAAGGCTCTCTAGGGTTAGAACTGATGAAATAGGGCTAGGGAAGATGTCCTTGGGCATTTATAGTATGAGAAACTTTTCCAATCGGCGCAAATCTAATACTCATAATCCTGACCTCATGTTCGAACTATCTACCTGACGTTCGAACATCTTTTTGGCTTTCAAACGTTGCTTGCTCCCAATACTTTTGCTTTTTCCATTAGGGTTTTTGTCAGACACAAAAGTACTGGGAATAACTGTCGTTCAAACGGATCCATTCACGTTTGAATGAACTCCAATTTTTAGCTAAATTTCTAATGAAGTTTTGACTTATTTAAGGGTCGATTTGAAAAATTTTCATGAACCCACTTTTGTAGCCGTAGAAGTCTAGTGTCTACTGTAAAATTTTTAGATCAAACAGAAATTAGGGTAGAAATTCATAGCCAACATACTAAGGTTATGTCAAATTCCTTTATACCCAAATTCTCTCCAAAGTAGGTTTTAACTCTAGAATACTTTTAAACTTCTAATGCAACTCATATAACCTATTCCAATGTTTTTATTTATACTCTTACAATCTATATAGTTCATACTTACGTCATTTCATATAGGAGCATTATAAAATAATTACGTCACTATATAAAGATAATTATGCGGGGGTTTACAATCTGCCCCTCTTAAATAGAGTGTCGTTTTCTAAACTGACATGGTGTAGAGAACTAATGAGGGTACTTCTCTTGCATCTCCAACTCTGGTTCCCAAGTAGCTTCCTCCATCTCTTGATGCTGCCACAAAACCTTCACCAATTGAATTACTTTATTGCAAAACACCTTCTCTTTGGTATCAAGAATCTTCACCGGTTGTTCTTCATAGGTTACTCTGTCTTGAATTTTAATTCCTTCTATATCCATGACTTGCATTGTATCGGATTTGCACTTTCCTAACATTGACACATGGAACACGTCGTGTACCTTTGACAACTAAGCTAGTAATCTAAGTTGATACGCTACTTTGCCCACAACTTTGATCACTTCAAATGGTCCAGTGTACCTTGGGGCTAACTTACCCTTCTTGCCAAATCTAAACACTCCCTTTTTGGGTGACACTTTGAGGAACACACAGTCCCCCTCTTGATATTCCAATGGTCTTCTTCTTCTATCCACATAACTTTTCTTTCTACTTTGAGCCGTGCGTATTCTTTCCCTAATTATTTGAATTTTCTCTGTAGTCTTTCAAATAATTTTTGGTCCAAGCAAGCTACACTCTCTCCAGCTTCTAACCAAAGAGTCGGTCCTACATGGTCTTCCATACAATGCTTCGTAAGTAGCCATTCCTATACTTTCCTGATAGCTGTTGTTATAGGCGAATTCTACCAATGAGAGATATTCACTCTAAGTCCCTTTGAAGTCAAGAAAACATGCTGTAACACCCCACCCTCCACATAGCATAATATTATCCACTTTGGCCCCACTAGCCCTCACGGCTTTGTTCCTCCCAGTACCCCTGGGAAAAGGCCTTATACAAGAGTGGCGATACCCGCCCACCCCCATCAGAGTAGCACAGTGTAGTGGCCCACCCACCCTATAATATTATCCTCTTTGGCAGGAGTACCCCTCCCCCTCAAGGCTTTGTTCCCATTACGAGTACCCCTCGCTAGAAGGCCTTATACCATGTAAGGCGAGGGGCATACTGTAACACCCTGCATTTTTTTTTATATATGTATATAGATATATAGTAAATAATTGAGGGTAAAAATGTGGATAAGTGTAGTGATGTGTGTTTGAATTTGGTAGATTGGAAAAATAGAGATTTAAAATGTTAGTGAAAATAATAGTTGAAATTTGGTTTTAATAAGTGAAAATATGAAATTTTAGGTCCTAGAACTTGTATTAAATAGGTTTGGTGTAGCAATATGTGTTGGAGAGGTTTGAGATGGATTTAGTTGGCTTAGGAATGGATGGGAAATGGAAAAGGGATGAAATAGGACGTGAACAGTGCACTGGCTACAACTTCAAGCGCGATTTTGACCTTCATGCAGTCAATATCTCTCAAAACTCAAAACTTAAAAGTTGTATATATCTTTCTTAGAATTCCATAGCATCTTAAATCATCTCAATCGGAGCTCGGATGAGAGAGTTATGCCCAGATAACAAAGTGATGTCAAAACAGCCCAATTAGCTTGAACAATGCACTGGCTGCAACTTCAAGCCCGATTTAGACCTTGATGCAGTCAATATCTCTCAAAACTCAAAAAATTAACATTTTAGATCTTTTTATTATCATTCCATAGCATCTTGAATCATCTCCATCGGAGCTCAGATGAGAGAGTTATGCCCAGATAACGAAGTGATGTCAAAATAGTCCAATTGGCTTCGTTTTGCATTTAACATCTCCATTTGCATCCTAAATCAAAATATAAGAATAATGAGTACATTTAGGCTTCAAATAAGTATAAAAATCTTTAAGAAGCACCCTTTATCACCTTTTGTTTGAAAACAACTCAAAACTTCATTAATAGCCGATTCGGATGGGTAAAATAGAGATTTTAGTGTTTTGAGTGCATGTTGACTTTGGTTTTGAGATAAATCATAAAAAAAATATTTTTAGGTTAAAATAACATTAAAAATGAATCTGAAACGTCAAAAAATCTTAGGTTAGTCATATGGATCAAATTGGAGATTTTTAGTGGTAAAACCGTAATTTTAGAGAAAACCAAAACAGAATGTGAACAGTGAATTTCGGGGCTGAGGTGTTTTAAACCCCATTTTCATCCCATTTTACCTCATTTATTTCACTCCACTCTCACCCCACACCTCTTGGAACCCTAGAGAGCATTAGAGAGGAAGAAAGGAAGGGAAAAACAAGAGATTTAAGGGTAGATTCAAGATTAAAGCTTAAGTTCTTCCTACAAACTAAGGATTCAAAGTAGGGGTTTTCTCTCATTCACTTACATTGAGGCTATGGTATTTATATATGTATGTTTTGGCTATCAATGATATATATATATATATATATGCTATGGAATCATCATCTTTTAGGCTTTTTGCAAGGATTACATGTTTTGAATAAAGTAGGGTTTAATACTCATGAAATCTCCTTTCTAGTTTTAAAACCCTAATTTTTGGAGAGTGATGTATTTTCTTCGTAAATGCTTTCTTTATTATCGATTTCAAAACCTTAGTGCTTTGTGTTGGGTAGAAAAATGATGTTATTGTGATCTCACGTATTTCTTAGTTGGTTGTGGAATTATTACATGATATATTTTGGAAATTTTGGATAGATGCTTGTAAATTGAGATAAATGTTGGAATTGTATGCTTGGTTGGGTTGTTTGTGATGCACATGAGTGAGAGGTTCCTTGTAAGGATGCTCACCCCTTCCCAAGAGGTTCCCGGTAAGGATGCTTGGGAAACAATGTAGTGATTGGTGAGAGGTTCCATGTAAAGATGCTCATCCATTCTCAAGAGGTTCCTGGTAAGGATGCTTGAGAATCAAAAGTGACTTAAAAGGGGGTGGAGGTTACCACAAAGTATGCCACCTACTGAAAGAATTGTTGGGAATTGTTTATGACAATTAATGGTTATTATTTGTATGTAGTGCTCGTTTATTCATTTAAATAATATTTTTAAATAAACTTGAGATCCTTTTTAAATGTCACTGCTTTATTTTAAATTATGTATCTATGTTATGTTAAAATTGAGACCGACCATTTTAAATATTTTTCTAAACCTTGTATGGGTTTGAGAGAATTTTTCTACAGAGTTTTGTGCTCACCCCCTATCACTAATATTTTTTAGATTACCTGCTTGAGGAGGAGTACGTAAGGGTCGAGGAGCCCGCCACTTGGGAGACTCCATTGGACAGGAGTGTGGATCCTGAGGTGGACGCATAGAGCGACCTCCTTTCCTTTTGTACTAGACTAGAACATTCTTTTGGAACATTTACAGTCTAGCTTCTTTTGTTTATTCCGCTGCGCTTTTTTAATTAATTTTTGAGATGTAATAGCCATGACTTGGGTTTATTCTTTTGGATAATGTTGTAAATATTCGTGGATGACAAATGAAGTCTTGTTTCTTAAGAAATTATATTAGTGCTCTCATGATATGAATGGTTTTAAAATGTAATGCTGTCCAGGGTGTGTTTTGGGGTGTTACAAAGTTGGTATCAGAGCTTAGGCTTTAAGTCTTACATAGGAGCTGTAGGTTATGGAATCACCTCTAGAGCTTTAGGATTAGGGTGAATCAAATCCTTGAGTGAAATTTTATACACGTTCTATGCCTTAGCTTAACCTAATATTTAGGATGTGCTATACATCCTTGAACTAAGTTGTGAATTGATGTGCAGGATGAATGACGAAAAAGGACGGGGACGCAGACGTGGGCGTGGCCGTGGAGGTCAAGCGAATCCACCACCACCACCACCTCTGGATGCCATGCAAGGCATTTACCAATGCTTGAGGGAGCTCACCACTTTGGTATAAAACCAAAATGGTAACAACAACCACAATGGTGGAGTTCATCCTCTCGCTTAAGTACTGGGCAATGGGAATGGAGATCGAAGGATAATAGCTCTTTGGGAATTCTTAAGACAACGACCACCCAATTTCCAAGGGAGCTCCAATCCTTTGGAGGCGAATAGATGAATCCGTCGAGTGAAGAAGATCTGTGACGGCATAGGAGTTGTTGAGGAGTTGAGAGGTGGTTTGGCGACCTACCTATTTGAGGGGGAGGCCGATTATTGGTGGGATGCCATAAAGAGGAGAAGGGACACCGACACACTCACTTGGGAAGAGTTCGATCAACTTTTCCAAGATAAGTACTTCCCTGAATCGGTCAGAGATCGAATGAAGGCAGATTTTCTTGCACTATGACAGGGTAGTATGACCATGGCTGAGTATGAGAGGCGGTTCAATGAGCTCTCCTGTTATGCTACAAGATTTATATCTACTGAGGCCGACAGGGCCAAGCGCATCGAGTAGGGTCTCAGGCTGATCATTAAGGAGAAGTTGGTGGCTCTCAGGATCCGTGATTTTAGGGACTTGGTGGACAGAGCAGCTGTAAGACCCTGTACTAAAATTAAATAAGAATACTAATATCTTAAGAGTTTTTCAAATATGAATAAAATGAGGATAAAAACTTAGAATCACTGTTGAAATATTAATTATGAAGTTTGAGTTTCGAACGGATTGACTTTTGGGTCAAACTTATTTTTTATTTTTTATTTTTGGATGTGTTTAAGATTGATAAGGGTAACTAAATAAATATATTAATTTTTTTTATCAAAATAACATTACCATTGAATTCGGGAGGTCGGAAAACATTGGGAGAGGTAATATGGGATGTATTAGAAGTTAGGAAGTATTTTAGAAGTAAAACTAAATTGGAGTGAAATTGGGTAAAAATGGGTGATAGACATGGCTTAGTATTGTGATCATAACTTTATATTTTGATGTCCAATGGATCTGAAATTTTGAAAGGAAATAGTAGACAGCAAGGGCTACAAAAGTGTATTTCATGAAAAATTTCCAATTCGACCTCTAAATGGGTCAAAACTGACCTGTAAGTCGCACCAAAAATCTGTGAACAGTACGAAGGAAACCCGATTTTTTCTGAACAGAAAATATCGGGTTTTGCTCGATTTTCTTGCCCTATAAAAACCTAATGTCGTCCCTTTAACATTCATTTCACCCCTCCAAACCCTAGGAATCATTTTAGAGGAAGAGAGGAAGATAGAAATACCAATCAAGAGGGATTTATACCTTGTAGAAATCAAAACTTCAAATTCTTCAAGAATACATTCTCCTCCCATTTTCTTCTATTCTTGCTACCCTCTCACCCAAATCTTTTGAAACCCTAGGAGGAGAAGATTAAGAGGAAAAGAAAGGAGAGCAAGAAGGTCTTGAAGCTTGGGTCTTAGCTTGGAATCTTGATTTAAGGTAGGAGATTTTCTCTCAATGTCTCACATTGAGGCTAGATATATATCTATAGATATATATATGTATATAGATATATGTTTCTTCACTCTCCTTCTCATATATATAGTATGAAATACAGGATTCTTGTTCTATTTGTAATAAATGTCATGTTTTGAACAATATGAAGGGTGGGTAACCACCAAAGCTCTATTGATTTTTTTTTATCTTCAAAGCCCTAGTTTTCAAGAAAAGGGGATTTTCTCCTAATTTCTTCTTTGTCTTTGATTTTAAAACTTTAGTGTTGAATATTGTATAACAAAATGATATAGATTACGATCTCTTGTATATTTTCTTGGATTATTCGATTATATGACAAATGTGAAAACAAAATTGGGGATTTTACTATATTTGGAAAATTGTTGTGAATTGTGAATATTTTTGATTTCCTCATTGTATGGTTGTTGTGATGGACTTGAATTACCTTCGAGAGATGCCGTAGAGTGTTAGAGGTTAGTCTATCCCAATGGGGGGTGAGATGGTTGCCTAATGCTCGTAGTGGATCGTTGTTGTGCTCACGATCACTATTGTTCACATATACACCGAGGAAAAGGGTTAGTATACTAGACACCTTGGGAGGATTTCGTCAATGCCGTAGGAGATGGTACACGCCCTTCCTAAAGAGATTTGTGATTGTTGGTTGGAATTGGTGGACTAGGCATGATCGTTAGGTAGATTCACGAGAAGCAATCAACATACATGGTACGGGGATGAACCAAAAATACATGGAATCGGGAGTTGGGTCGTTCTTGCCGATGCATTGGTATGGGACAATGCTTAGGGAGAAGCCCTTCTTAAATAGCTTAAATTAGAATTTTGTTTATCGATGCTAAACTCACTTTATTCTTTTAACTGATTATTGCTATTGTTTAAACTTGAGATCTCTTTTAAAATGTCACTGTTTTCATTCCAAACATATATATATGTTAGTTGTGAAATGAGACCGACCGTTTGCTATGTTTTTCAAACCTTGTTTGAGTTGAGAGGATTTTGCTACAGAGCTTCGTGCTCACCCCCTACAAATAAATTTTTTCAGATTTCACACTTGAGGAGGAGTTAGGAGCCGAGGAGCCCACCCATTGGAAGACTCCGCTTGACGGGGATGTGGATCCCGAGGTGGACGCTTAGAGCGACACTTTTATTTTGTTCTAGACTAGATTATGCTTAGAATATCCTTTTGAACTCTAGTTCATTTCTGTTATTTCCGCTGCGTTATATTATTACATTTTGGAGATGTAAAGGCCAAGATTAGACCTATTAATTTGGGATGATAGTGTGGATATGACATATGATGAATGCAAGTTTTTTTTATGATGGAAAAATGGACCCGGTGTGGTCAATAGTTATGCATATGTGGACCCGGTGTGGTCAATTGTAATATAATTGTACAGGTTGTGTTTTGGGTAGAGCTCCCCGTACAAAGGAGACTCTGCCCAAATTTTGTTAAAATATGAATGGTTGATGAATGAAACTTTCGTCGTGATGAATTTTACTTAATGCTCTCATACGGTAAATGATTTTTAGAATGTAATGTCACCCACGGGGGTTTTTGGGGCGTTACAGATTTGGTATCAGAGCCAAGGCTTTAGGTCTTACATGGGAGTTGTAGGTTATGGAGTACCACTAGGGAAGTAGGATTAAGTTGAAGGAAATTTTTGGTCTAATTTTATATGAACCTTATGCTTTAGATTAAAGTGATATTTAGGATGTCTTGTACATCAATGAAACTAAATTGTGAATTGATATGCAGGATGGACGGTGAACGGGTACGTGGACGTGGTCGTGGGCGTGGTGGTCAAGCAAATCCACCACCTCCACCACCTCTCGACGCCATACAGGGTATTTACCAATGTTTAAGGGAACTCACCACCCTAGTGCAACAACCAGGTGGGAACAACCACCACAACGGTGGAGTTCGTCCTTTAGTCCAAGTACCGGGCAACGGCGATGAGAACCGAAGGATGGTAGCTCTTCGAGAATTTCTACGGCAACACCCACCCACCTTCCAAGGGAGCTCCAATCCCTTAGATGCGGATAGATGGATCCGCCGGGTGAAAAAAATTTGTGATGGTATGGGGATCGCCGGGGACCTTCGGGTTGGCTTGGCTACCTATTTGTTGGAAGGGGAGGCCGATTACTGGTGGGAGTCAGTGAAGAAAAGGAGGGACACTAATACGCTCACTTGGGAGGAGTTTGAGCAAAGTTTCAACGACAAGTATTTTCCAGAGTCTGTCAGAGATAAGATGAGTGCAGACTTTCTAGCCTTGCGGCAGGGCAGTATGACCGTGGCTGAGTATGAGAGGAGGTTCGATGAGCTATCCCGTTATGCTTCAGAGTTCATATCCACCGAGGATAGGAGGGCCAAGCGCTTCGAGCAGGGTTTGAGACCGACCATCAGAGAGAAGCTTGTGGCACTCAGAATCCGAGACTATAGAGATTTGGTTGACAGAGCGGCATTGGTGGAGAGAGACATTGATGACTCTCAGAGGAGACAGAGCTATGCTAGAGGAGGCCCGATCCGTACAGGTGCCAGTAGCAGTGGAGCACCGAGGGCGTTACCATATCGTCGCCCCGATCAAGCGGTGGGGCAGAGACCTCTTACAGTCCGAGGAGAGGGGCATGCCCCGACTAGACCAAACACTGACCCTCGTCAATGCTTTGCTTGTGGAGGTGTAGGACACTTCCGAAACAACTGCCCGTCATTTCCACCCAAGGCCAATCAATCAGCCGGGCCATCACATGCAAATAGGCCCCCTCCACCACCGAGACCATTGAGAGCTCAAGCCCCCGGTGATGCCAATCCGGGGAGGGTATTTGCCTTAATCCAACCGGAGGAGGATGCTTCCAATGCCGTTGTGGAAGGTATCATTCTTCTCTACAATTCTTGGGCCCGAATCTTATTCGATCCTGGTGCTACTCATTCTTTTATACGTACTGCATATGCTATGAATTTGGGATTGGGTTTCGAGAAGTTAGAACATGCTTTGACTGTTGACTTGCCTACGGGAGAACAGTTGGGTACTAGCCGAGTCTGCAAGGGTTGTGTGCTTCGTATTGGGGAGCACGAATTGATTGTGGATTTGATTGCTTTAGAGATGAAGGGGTATGACGTGATTTTTGGGATGAACTTGTTATCCACTTTTCATGCGGTAATGGATTGTTTCCGCAAGCGAATTACATTTCAATTGTCGGGAGGAGTAATTTTCAGTTTTGTGAATAACCGAGATTCTTTCCATCCATTTCCTACTACGGGAAGTAAATTCTTAAAAGCTAAGGCAGGGAGCCACTTGAGTTTCTTGGCTAGCTTGATGGGAGATGATCGGGATAGATCCCACTCGGGTATGGTGTTGATTATATCAGATTTTCCGGATGTCTTCCCAGATGAATTACCCGGGTTACCGCCACAGAGAGAGATTGAGTTCGCAATCGATCTTTATCCGGGAACCGAACCTATTTCTATTGCTCCTTATCGGATGGCGCCTTTGGAGTTGAAGGAGCTAAGGAAGCAATTGGACCACTTGCTGGCAATTGGATTCATCCGTTTGAGCACTTCACCTTGGGGAGCCCCGGTCCTCTTTGTGAAGAAGACGGATGAAACACTTCGGTTATGCACAGATTACCGACGGTTGAATCGGGTGACGGTGAAGAACAAGTATCCCTTGCCGCGCATTGATGATTTATTTGATCAATTGAGGGGTTCTAAGTTCTACTCCAAGATTGATCTCCGCACCGGGTACCATCAACTGCGTGTCAAGGAGGAGGATATTCCTAAGACTGCTTTTCGTACTCGGTATGGTCACTTCGAGTATACGGTGATGCCGTTCGGATTGACTAATGCTCCAGCAGCCTTCATGGATTTGATGCACAGGGTATTCCGGCCATATCTAGATCAATTTGTCATTGTGTTTATTGATGACATATTGATTTATTCCCGGACACAAGAAGAACATGCACATCATCTACAAACATTGAGAGAACATAAGTTATATGCGAAGATGAGCAAGTGTGAGTTTTGGATGAAGGAAGTGAAGTTCCTTGGCCATGTTGTGTCCGAGCAAGGGGTAGCGGTTGATTCCTCGAAGATTGAGGCCGTGATGAAATGGGAACCACCAAAGAATGTGACAGAAATACGTAGTTTCTTGGGGTTAGCCGGTTACTATCGTAGGTTTGTGGAAGGTTTTTCCAAGCTTGCGATGCCGATGACTCGCCTTACCAAGAAGGGGGAGAAATTTGTGTGGACTCAAGCGTGTGAATTAGCTTTTCGCACCTTGAAGGAAAAGTTGACGACGGCACCGATCCTCATTATTCCGAACAGTGGGGAAGGTTACGATGTTTACACCGATGCTTCACTACGAGGCTTGGGATGTGTGTTGATGCAAGGAGGCAAGGTGGTTGCTTATGGCTCGAGGCAACTCAAGATTCATGAGCGGAACTATCCCACTCACGACTTGGAGCTAGCCGCTGTGGTTTTTGCTCTTAAGTTGTGGAGGTGTTACTTGTATGGAGAGAAATTTCAAGTGTTCTCGGATCATAAAAGCCTCAAGTATGTGTTCACACAGAAAGAATTAAATCTCCGGCAGAGAAGGTGGATTGAGTACTTAGAAGATTACGACTTCACTCTCAACTATCATCCGGGGAAGGCTAATGTAGTAGCGGATGCATTGAGTAGGAAGTCTCAGGGTGAAATCAATGTCCTTGCGGCTAAACGGTGGAAAATGATGGATACGTTGGAGGAGTTTGATCTATGGGTTAATGGACCGGAGGATCGACCATGTTTGTTTAACCTAGTAGCTCAACCAATCCTCCGACAAAGGATTGTGGAGTTGCAACGATTAGATCCCGAGTTGACAAAAATTCGGGATAAATTGGAGAGGAATGAGATTGTTGAGGATTGGTCTTTAAAGAATGAGGAGTTACAGTTTTGGGGAAGATTATGCGTGCCAAACGACGACCAAGTGAGGGAAGAAGTGTTGGGAGAGTGTCACCGATCGAAGTTCTCTATACATCCGGGGAGTACAAAAATGTATAGAGATATGAAACGACAATATTGGTGGAGTGGAATGAAGAAGGATGTAGCAAAGTTCATTTCAAGGTGTGCCGTATGTCAGCAAGTGAAGATTGAGCACCAACGACCTGGAGGATTATTACAGTCTCTGCCTATCCCGGAGTGGAAGTGGGATCATATCACCATGGACTTCGTGTCGGGTTTTCCACGGACTTCAAGAGGGCATAACGCCGTATGGGTTATCGTAGATCGACTCACCAAGTCAGCTCACTTTTTGGGGATGAAGACCACAGACTCGTTAGAGATCTTGAGCAGACTATACATTCGAGAGATTGTTCGATTGCATGGAGTTCCACTTTCTATCGTGTCGGATCGCGATTCTCGTTTTGTGGCTCGTTTTTGGCAAAGTCTACAACAAGCTATGGGGACAGAATTACATTTCAGCACAGCCTTTCACCCTCAAACAGATGGCCAATCCGAGAGAGTGATACAGGTTTTGGAAGACATGTTACGGGCTTGCGCATTGGACTTCAAAGGGAGTTGGATCGATCACTTACCGTTGGTGGAATTTGCGTACAATAACAGTTACCAAGCGAGTATCGGAATGGCGCCGTATGAAGCTTTGTATGGAAGACCATGTAGATCCCCGACATGTTGGTTGGAAGCCGGAGAGAGTAGTATGTTTGGGCCCGAGATTGTACGGGAGACAACGGAGAAGATTCAGCTCATTCGGGAGAGATTACGCACAGCACAGAGTCGACAAAAGAGCTATGCGGATAGGAGAAGAAGGCCTTTGGAATTCAAGGAGGGAGATTTTGTATTTCTTAAAGTGTCACCCAAGAAGGGCGTACTTAGATTCGGTAAGAAAGGAAAACTCGCTCCAAGGTACATCGGTCCATTTGAAGTGATCAAGACAGTGGGCAAAGTAGCATACCAACTTCGGCTACCAGTATCATTGTCAGGAGTTCATGACGTGTTCCACGTTTCGATGTTGAGGAAATGTCAACCAGATACGTCGCATGTCGTGGATTTGGAGGATATTGAAGTGCAAGATGGAGTCACCTATGAAGAGCAGCCGGTGAAGATTCTTGATATCCAGGAGAAAGTGCTTCGCAACAAGGTAATCCAGCTGGTGAAAGTCCTGTGGCAACATCATGGCGTAGAGGAAGCAACTTGGGAACCGGAGTGGGAGATGCGAGAGAAATATCCATATTTGTTCGCTACTTGAGGTAAGTTTCGAGGACGAAACTTTCTTTAAGGGGGGTGGATTGTAAGACCCTGTACTAAAATTAAATAAGAATACTAATATCTTAAGAGTTTTCCAAATATGAATAAAATGAGGATAAAAACTTAGAATCATTGTTGAAATATTAATCATGAAGTTTGAGTTTCGAACGGATTGACTTTTGGGTCAAACTTATTTTTTTTTTTTTTGGATGTGTTTAAGATTGATAAGGGTAACTAAATAAATATATTAATTTTTTTTTATCAAAATAACATTACCATTGAATTCGGGAGGTCGGAAAACATTGGGAGAGGTAATATGGGATGTATTAGAAGTTAGGAAGTATTTTAGAAGTAAAACCAAATTGGAGTGAAATTGGGTAAAAAGGGGTGATAGACACTGCTTAGTATTTTGATCATAACTTTATATTTTGATGTCCAATTGATCTGAAATTTTTACAGGAAATAGTAGACATCTAGGGCTACAAAAGTGTATTTCATGAAAAATTTCCAATTCGACCTCTAAATGGGTCAAAACTGACCTGGAAGTCGCACCAAAAATCTGTGAACAGTACGAAGGAAACCCGATTTTTTCTGAACAGAAAATATCGGGTTTTGCTCGATTTTCTTGCCCTATAAAAACCTAATGTCGTCCCTTTAGCATTCATTTCACCCCTCCAAACCCTAGGAACCATTTTAGAGGAAGAGAGGAAGATAGAAATACCAATCAAGAGGGATTTATACCTTGTAGAAATCAAAACTTCAAATTCTTCAAGAATACATTCTCCTCCCATTTTCTTCCATTCTTGCTACCCTCTCACCCAAATCTTTTGAAACCCTAGGAGGAGAAGATTAAGAGGAAAAGAAAGGAGAGCAAGAAGGTCTTGAAGCTTGGGTCTTAGCTTGGAATCTTGATTTAAGGTAGGGGATTTTCTCTCAATCTCTCACATTGAGGCTAGATATATATCTATAGATATATATATGTATATAGATATATGTTTCTTCACTCTCATTCTCATATATATAATATGAAATACAGGATTCTTGTTCTATTTGTAATAAATGTCATGTTTTGAACAATATGAAAGGTGGGTAACCACCAAAGCTCTATTGATTTTTTTTATCTTCAAAGCCCTAGTTTTCAAGAAAAGGGAATTTTCTCCTAATTTCTTCTTTGTCTTTGATTTTAAAACTTTAGTGTTGAATATTGTATAACAAAATGATATAGATTACGATCTCTTGCATATTTTCTTGGATTATTCGATTATATGACAAATGTGAAAACAAAATTGGGGATTTTACTATATTTGGGAAATTGTTGTGAATTGTGAATATTCTTGATTTCCTCATTGTATGGTTGTTGTGATGGACTTGGATTACCTTCGAGAGATGCCGTAGAGTGTTAGAGGTTAGTCTATCCCAATGGGGGGTGAGATGGTTGCCTAATGCTCGTAGTGGATCGTTGTTGTGCTCGCGATCACTATTGTTCACATATACACCGAGGAAAAGGGTTAGTATACTAGACACCTTGGGAGGATTTCGTCAATGCCGTAGGAGACGGTACACGCCCTTCCTAAAGAGATTTGTGATTGTTGGTTGGAATTGGTGGACTAGGCATGATCGTTAGGTAGATTCACGAGAAGCAATCAACATACATGGTACGAGGATGAACCAAAAACACATGGGATCGGGAGTTGGGTCGTTCTTGCCGATGCATTGGTATGGGACAATGCTTAGGGAGAAGTCCTTCTTAAATAGCTTAAATTAGAATTTTGTTTATCGATGCTAAGCTCACTTTATTCTTTTAACTGATTATTGCTATTGTTTAAACTTGAGATCTCTTTTAAAATGTCACTGTTTTCATTCCAAACCTATATATATGTTAGTTGTGAAATGAGACCGACTGTTTGCTATGTTTTTCAAACCTTGTTTGAGTTGAGAGGATTTTGCTACAGAGCTTCGTGCTCACCCCCTACAAATAAAATTTTTTCAGATTTCACACTTGAGGAGGAGTTAGGAGCCGAGGAGCCCACCCATTGGAAGACTTCGCTTGACGGGGATGTGGATCCCGAGGTGGACGCTTAGAGCGACACTTTTATTTTGTTGTAGACTAGATTATGCTTAGAATATCCTTTTGAACTCTAGTTCATTTCTGTTATTTCCGCTGCGTTATATTATTACATTTTGGAGATGTAAAGGCCAAGATTAGACCTATTAATTTGGGATGATAGTGTGGATATGACATATGATGAATGCAAGTTTATTTTATGATGGAAAAATGGACCCGGTGTGGTCAATAGTTATGCATATGTGGACCCGGTGTGGTCAATTGTGATATAATTGTACAGGTTGTGTTTTGGGTAGAGCTCCCCGTACAAAGGAGACTCTGCCCAAATTTTGTTAAAATATGAATGGTTGATGAATGAAACTTTCGTCGTGATAAATTTTACTTAATGCTCTCATACGGTAAATGGTTTTTAGAATGTAATGTCACCCACGAGGGTTTTTGGGGCGTTACAGCTGCACTGGTAGAGAGAGACATAGAGGATAGCCAACGACGACAGCTCTTCTCGAGAGAAGGTCCGATCCTGCTTTGCATACGGAGGTGTGGGACATATTCGGATGCATTGCCCAATTTTTCCACCATAAGGGCCTATCCAGACCGCCATATGGGTACCAGTAGCCCAACCACCACCACTGAGGCCTGCACCGCAGCGACCGATACAAGCTCAAGCCTCCGATGACGCCAACCAAGGGTGAATATTTGCTTTGACTCAGCCAAAGGAGGACATTGCCAATGCCATTGTGGATGGTATCATCCTTATTTACAATTCTTGGGCCCGAATATTATTTGACCCTGATGCAACACACTCATTTGTACGCACAACATATGCACTTGATTTGGGATTGAGTTTCGCGAAGCTAGAGCATGTTATGAACATTAGTTTGCCTACGGGAGAACGGTTAGATACTAGCCGAGTCTGCAAGGGTTATGTGCTTTGCATTGGGGAGCAAGAATTGATTATGGATTTGATTTCTTTAGAGATAAAGGGGTATGATGTGATTTTTGAGATGAACTTGTTGTCCACTTTCCGGGTGGTAATGGATTATTTTCGCAAGCAGATTATATTTCAGTTGCCGGGAGGAGTTGTTTTCAGTTTTGTGAATAACTGAGATTCTTCCCATCTATTTCCTATACGGGTAGTAGATTCTTAAAAACGAAATCGGGAAGTCATTTGAGTTTCTTAGCTAGCTTGATTGGAGATGACAGGGATAAAATCTATACACATGTGGTGTTAATTGTATCAGAGTTTTTGGATTTTTTCCCGAGGAATTACCCGGATTACCGCCACATAGGGAAATTGAGTTCAAGATCGATCTCTATTTGGGAACCGAATCCATATCCATTGCTCCCTACCGGATGACACCTTTGGAGTTGAAGGAGCTAAGAAAGCAGTTGGATCACTTGTTGGCGATTGGGTTTATCTGTCTAAGCACTTCACCTTGGGGAGCTCTGGTCATCTTTATGAAGAAAACGGATAAGACTCTACGGTTGTGCATAGATTATCGAAGGTTGAATGAAGAATAAGTATCCGTTGCCGAGAATTGATGACTTATTTGATCAGTTGAAGGGTTTGAAGTATTACTCCAAGATTGATCTTCGCACAGGGTATCATCAGCTGCGGATTAAGGAGGAGGATATTTCTAAGACTGCTTTTTTTACCTGGTATGGTCATTTCGAGTATACGATGATGCCGTTCGGATTGACTAATGCCCCTGCAACCTTCATGGATTTGATGTATAGAGCCTTCCGGCCTTACCTCGATCAATTTGTCATTGTGTTTATTGATGACATATTGATTTACTCACAGATTCAGGAGGAACTGCTCGCCATCTCTCTATTGTGCTACAAACATTGAGAGAATATAAGTTATATGCAAAGATGAGCAAGTGTGAGTTTTGAATGAAGGAAGTGAAGTTCCTTGGCCATGTTGTGTCCGAGCAAGGAGTAGCGATTGATCCAACAAAGATTAAGGTCATGATGAAATGGGAACCACCGAAGAACGTAATGAAAGTACAGAGTTTCTTGGGGTTAGCCGGCTATTATCGTAGGTTTGTGGAAGGGTTCTCCAAGCTTGCGATGCCGATAACTCGCTTTACAAAAAAAGGGGAGAAATTTTTGTGGACTTAAGCGTGTCAACTAGCTTTTCGCACCTTGAAGGGGAAGTTGACGACGGCACCTATCCTCATTATTTTGAGCAGTGGGGAAGGCTACGATGTCTACACCGATGCTTCACTACGAGGCTTGGGATGCGTTCTAATGCAAGGAGGGGAGGTAGTAGCTTATGGCTCGAGGCAACTCAAGGTGCATGAGTAGAATTATCCCACACACGACTTGGAGCTGGCTGCGGTGGTGTTTGCTCTTAAGTTGTGGAGTTGTTATTTATACGGGGAGAAATTTCAAGTGTTCTCGGACCATAAAAACCTCAAGTATATCTTCACACAAAAAGACTTGAATTTCCGACAGAGAAGGTGGATTGAGTACTTGGAAGATTATGAGTTCACGTTCAACTACCATCCGGGGAAGGCCAATGTAGTTGCCGACGCTCTTAGCAGGAAGTCTTGGGGTGAAATCAATTTTCTTGCGGTAAATAGGTGGAAAATAATTGATGCATTGGAGGAGTACGATCTATGGGTAGATGGACCGGAGTATCAACCATATCTATTCAATCTTGTAGCTCAACCGACGCTTCGGCGACAGGTAGTGGAGTTGCAATGCCTGGATTCAGAACTCGATTGGATTAGAGCCCGATTGGAGAATGGACAAGCGATTGAAGGATGGTCTTGGAAGAATGGAGAGTTGAGATATGGGGAGAAGCTATGTGTTTCGGATGATTCGTCCCTAAAAGAGGAGATACTAGGAGAGTGTCATCGCTTTAAGTTTGCTATCCACCCCGGTAGCACAAAGATGTATAGGGACATGAAGCGTCAATACTGGTGGAGGGGAATGAAGTGAGATGTGGCCAAGTATGTGGCAAAATGTGCGGTGTGCCAGCAGGAGAAGATTGAGCATCAAAGGCCAAGAGGAGTACTACAGTCTTTGCCTATTCTAGAGGGGAAGTGGGATCACATCACCATGGACTTCGTGTCGGGTTTACCACAGACGTCGCACGGGCATAATGCAGTGTGGGTTATTGTGGATAGACTCACCAAGTCCGCTCACTTTTTGGGTACGAAGACCACGGATACATTCGAGACTTTGAGCCAGCTGTATATCCGTGAGATAGTGAGGTTACACGGCGTTCCACTCTCGATTGTGTCGGACCGTGACTCTAGGTTTGTGGTGAGATTTTGGTAGATTCTACAACCAGCAATGGGGACGGAGTTACACTTCAGTACAAATTTTCATCCCCAAACGAATGGCCAATCCGAGAGGGAGATACAGATTGTGGAGGATATGTTACGTGTATGCGCGTTGGACTTCAAGGGGAGTTGGAGCGACCACTTACCGTTGGTGGATTTTGCTTACAACAAAAACTATCAGAAAAGTATTGGGATGACACCGTATGAAGCATTGTATGGAAGACCATGCCGATCACCGACATGTTGGTTAGAAGTCGACATGAGTAGTTTGATTGGACCGGACATTGTACGAGAAACTACAGAGAAGATTCAACTCATCCAAGAGAGGCTACGGACGGCGCAAAGTAGACAGAAGAGCTATGCAGACCACAGATGAAGACTCTTAGAATTCAAGGTGGGACACTACATATTTGTCAAGGTGTCACCCAAGAAGGGCGTGTTTCGATTCGGCAAGAAGGAGAAGTTAGCGCTAAGATATACCAGACCGTTTGAGGTAGTCAAAGCGGTAGGCAAGGCGGCATATCAACTTCAACTACCAGCCCAGCTATTCAGAGTACATGATGTTTTCCACGTGTCCATGTTGAGAAGGTGTCACTCGGATGCAAATCCATTCATGAACTTGGAGGAGATTGAAATTCAAGACGAAGCAACCTACGAAGAACAACCAGTAGAAATTCTTGACGCCCAGGAAAAAGTGCTTCACAACAAAGGCATCAGATTGGTGAAGGTTTTGTGGCAACACCATTGAGTGGACGAAGCTACATGGGAACTGGAGCAAGAAATGCGGGATAAGTATCCATATTTGTTCGCTACTAGAGGTAAGTTTCGTGGATGAAACTTTCTTTAAGGGGGGTGGATTGTAATACCCCGCATTTTCTTTTATATATGTATATAGATATATAGTAAATAATTGTGGTAAAAATGTGGATAAGTGTAGTGATGTGTGTTTGAATTTGGTAGATTGGAAAAGTAGAGATTTAAAATGTTAGTGAAAATAATAGTTGAAATTTGGTTTTAATAAGTGAAAATATGAAATTTTAGGTCCTAGAACTTGTATTATATAGGTTTGGTGTAGAAATATGTATTGGAGAGGTTTGAGATGGATTTGGTTGGCTTAGGAATGGATTGGAAATGGAAAAGGGATGAAACAGGACGTGAACAGTGCACTGACTGCAACTTCAAGCACAATTTTGACCTTAATGCAGTCAATATATCTCAAAATACAAAACTTTAAAGTTTTAGAGCTCTTTCGTAGCATTCTATATCATCTTGAATCATCCCAATCGGAGCTCGGATGAGAGAGTTATGCCTAGATAACGAAGTGATATCAAAACAGCCCAATTAGCTTGACTAGTGCACTGGCTGCAACTTCAAGCCCGGTTTTGACCTTGATGCAGTCAATATCTCTCAAAACTCAAAAAATTAAAATTTATAGCTCTTTCTTATCATTCCATAGCATCTTGAATCATCTCAATCAGAGCTCTGATGAGAGAGTTATGCCCAGATAACGAAGCGATGTCAAAACAGTCCAATTAGCTTCGTTTTGTATTTAACGTCTCCATTTGCATCCTAAATCAAAGTATAAGAATAATGAGTACATTTAGGCTTCAAATAAATATAAAAGGCTTTAAGAAGCACCCTTTATCACCTTTTGTTTGCAAACAACGTAAAACTTCATTAATAGCCGATTCGGATGGGTAAAATAGAAAGTTTAGTGTTTTGAGTGTACGTTGACTTTGGTTTTGAGATAAATCATAAAAATAAATGTTTTTAGTTTAAAATAAATTAAAAATGAATCCGGAACATCGAAATACCTTAGGGTAGTCATATGGATTATATTGGAGATTTTTAATGGTAAAACTGTAATTTTGGAGAAAACCAAAACAGGCTGTGAACAGTGAATTTCGGGGCTGAGGTGTTTTAAACCCCATTTTCATCCCATTTTACCTCATTTCTTTCACTCCACTCTCACCCCACACCTCTTGGAACCCTAGAGAGCATTAGAGAGGAAGAAAGGAAGGGAAAAACAAGAGATTTAAGGGTAGATTCAAGATCAAAGCTAAAGTTCTCCCTATAAACTAAGGATCCAAAGTAGGAGTTTTCTCTCATTCACTTTCATTGAGGCTAGGGTATTTATATATGTATGTTTTGGCTATCAATGAAATATATATATATATATATATGCTATGGAATCATCCTCTCTTAGGCTTTTTGCAAGGATTACATGTTTTGAACAAAGTAGGGTTTAATACCCATGAATTCTCCTTTCTAGTTTTAAAACCCTAATTTTTGGAGAGTGATGTATTTTTTTCCTAAGTGCTTTATTTATTATGGATTTTGAAACCTTAGTGCTTTGTGTTGGGTAGAAAAATGATATTATTGTGATCTCATGTAGTTCTTAGTTGATTGTGGAATTGTTACATGATATATTTTGAGAATTTTGGATAGATGCTTATAAATTGAGATAAATGTTGGAATTGTATGCTTGGTTGGGTTGTTTGTGATGCACATGAGTGAGAGGTTCCTTGTAAGGATGCTCACCCTTTCCCAAGAGGTTCCTGGTAAGGATGCTTGGGAAACAATGTAGTGATTGGTGAGAGGTTCCATGTAAGGATGCTCATCCATTCTCAAGAGGTTCCTGGTAAGGATGCTTGAGAATTAAAGGTGATCTAAAGGGGGGTGGAGGTTACCACAAAGTATGCCACCTACCGAAAGAATTATTGAGAATTGGTTATGGCAATTAATGGTTATCATTTGTATGTGGTGCTCGTTTATTCATTTAAGTAATGTTTTTAAATAAACTTGAGGTCCTTTTTAAATGTCTCTGCTTTATTTCAAATTATGTATCTATGTTAGGTTAAAATTGAGACCGACCATTCGAAATGCTTTTCTAAACCTTGTATGGATTTGGGAGAATTTTTCTACAGAGCTTCGTGCTCACCTCCTATCACTAACATTTTCAGATTACCCGCTTGAGGAGGAGGACGTAAGGGTCGAGGAGCCCGCTACTTAGGAGACTCCACTGGACGGGAGTGTGGATCCCGAGGTGGACGCATAGAGCGACCTCCTTTCCTTTTGTACTAGACTAGGACATTCTTTTGGAACATTGTGTAGTCTAGCTTCTTTTGTTTATTCCGTTGCGCTTCTTTAATTAATTTTTGAGATGTAATAGCCATGAATTGGGCTTATTCTTTTGGATAATGTTGTAAATATTCGTGGATGACAAATGAAGTTTTGTTTCTTAAGGGATTATATTATATTAGTGCTCTCATGATATGATTGATTTTAGAATGTGATGTCGTCTAGAGTGTGTTTTGGGGTGTTACACTTACTAATATGCCCAACAACTTTCCCCTTCCTAATCGATGTTAGACACCAGGATCTCACAATCCATCCTCCTTAGGGCTGTACGTCCCCGTGTAACAGCTCGCCAGTAACTTGCCTGCCCACATGCATGCGAGTACGGCAGGGGCCCACACTCGATTTAGGTGAGGGTCGGCTCTGATATCACTTGTAACACCCCACCCTCCACATGGCATAATATTGGCCGCTTTGGGCCCACTAGCCCTCATAAATTCAATCTTTGCGCGGTTAACAGCTACCCCTTGTTCTGACACAACATGGCCAAGGAATTTCACTTCCTTCATCCAAAACTCACACTTACTTGTCTTTGCATATAACTTATGTTCTCTTAATGTCTGTAGCACAATAGAGAGATGGCGTCCATGTTCCTTGTGAGTCTGGGAATAGATTAGTATGTCATCAATAAACACGATGACAAACTGATCTAGATACTGCCAAAATACCCTGTGCATCAAGTCCATAAAGGCTGTTGGAGCATTAGTCAATCCGAACGGCATCATCGTATATTCGAAATGGCTATATCGGGTACGAAAAGCTATCTTAGGAATATCCTCCTCCTTGATCCGCAGTTGATTATACCCTATGCGAAGATCAATCTTGGAGTAATACTTAGAACCCCTCAACTGGTCGAACAAATCATCAATCCTTGGCAATGGATATTTGTTCTTCACTGTTACTCGATTCAACCGTTGGTAATTCGTGCATAACCGAAGTGTTTCGTCATGCTTTTTCACGAAGAGGACCGTGGCTCCCTAAGGTGAAGTATTTAGATGGATAAACCCAATCACCAACAAATGGTCCAACTGCTGCCTTAGTTCCTTTAACTCCAATGGTGCCATTCTATAGGGAGCAATGGATATGGGTTCGGTTCCTGGGTAGAGATCAATCTTGAACTCAATCTCTTGTTGTGGGGGTAACCTGGGTAGTTCCTCTAGGAAGACATCCAAAAAATCCGATACTATCAACACCACGTCTGCATGAGATTTATCCTGATCCTCTCCCATTAAGGTAGCCAAGAAACTCAAAGTGCTTCCTGCCTTAGCTTTCAAAAATCTGTTTCCCGTAGTGGGAAATGGATGGGAAGAATTGCGATCATTCATGAAACTAAAAACTACCACTTCTAGTGATTTAAATGAAATTCGCTTGCGAAAATAATTTATTACCGCATGGAAAGTAGACAACAAGTTCATTCCGAATATGATGTCATACCCCTTCATGTCTAATGCAACCAAATCTATGATTAATTTTTGTTCCCTAATGCAAAGCGCATACCCTCTACACATCCTACCGGTATCCAACTGTTCTCCCGTAGGCAGGTTAATAATCAAGGCATGTTCTAGCTTCTCGAATTTCAACCCTATTTTAAAAGCATATGAAATGTGTATAAATGAGTGAGTTGCACCAGGGTCAAATAAAATTTGTGCCCAAGAATTGTAGAGAAGGACAATACCTTCCATCACCACATTGGAGACGTCCTCCTTCGATTGAGTCAAAGAAAACACTCTTCCTTGATGAGCATCACCGGGGGTTGTAGCTCCTAACGGCCTCTGATGTAATGGCTTTGATGGTGGTGGCTTGTTTGCATTTTCTTGGCCAGTTGCTTGATTGGTTCTTGGGGGGAAGTGATGGGTAGTTATTTTTGAAGTGTCCGACACCTCCACATGCAAAGCAGTGTCGTGGGTCCATACCTGTCCTCTTTGGTACGCCTCCAGCTCCTTGGGATGTCTGAAGTCTCTGTCCACTCGCCTGGTTTGGACGTCAGTATGGTGCCGCCCGCTGTACTCCACTGGTGCTAGCACCGGTCTTGATCAAACCTCCCCTCGAGAAGCTCTGTTGCCTCTGAGCGTCCTCAGTGTCTCTCTCCACCAGTGCAGCTCTATTAACAAGATCCCCATAGTCCCAGATCTTAAGAGTCACAAGCTTCTCCTTAATGACAGGCCTCAAGCCCTGGTTAAAGCGTTCGGCCCTCCTGGCCTTTATGGATATGAACTCTATGGCATAACGGGATAGTTCATCAAATCTCCTCTCGTACTCTATCATGCTCATGCTCCCTTGTCATAGGGCAAGAAAGTCTGCACTCATTCTATCCCTGACTGATTCAGGAATGTACTTGTCTTGGAAAATTTGGTCGAACTCCTCCCAAGTAAGTGCATCGGCGTTTCTTCTCCTCTTCACTGAATCCCACCAATGGTCGGCCTCCCCCTCTAGCAGGTATGTAGCCAAACCAACCCGTAAGTCCTTAGCAACTCCCATGCCATCACATATTTTCTTCACCCAATGAATCTACCTATCCGCATCCAAGGGATTAGAGTTTCCTTGGAAAATAGGTGGGTGTTGCCGCAAGAATTCTCGAAGAACCACCATCCTTCAATTTTCATCCCCGTTGCCCGGTACTTGGGCTAGTGGATGAGCTCCCCCATTGTGATTGTTGTTGTTTCCATTCTAGTTTTGTACCAGAGTGGTGAGCTCCCTTAAGCATTGGTAGATGCCGTTCATGGAATCGGGAAGTGGTGGTGGTGGGTTTGCTTGGCCACCACGACCTCGTCCATGTCCACGCCTACTATCCATTCTGTACATCAATTCACAATTTAGTTTCATTGATGTACAAGGCTTCCTAACTATACTTTTAATCTAAAGCATTAGACGTGTGTAGAATTTATATCAACAATTCTATTCCACCTAGACCTACACTCTAATGGTAATCCATAACCTACAACTCCTATGTAAGACCTAAAGCCTAAGTTCTGATACCAAAACTTTGTAACGCCCCAAAACCCACCCTGGACGACATTACAAACTAAAAACCATTCACATCATGAGAGCAACTAAATAATTCATCAATAAAGAAATTTCATACATCAAAGGTAATCTTTACAATCTCATTCCCAAAAGAATACGCCAAAACATGATGAATATATCCCCAAAAGAATATGATCCCAAAGTAAGATACTTACATCCCAAAAGAATTAAACATAAACTCGTAGCGGAATTACAAAAGAGACTAGACTTCACAATATTTCCAAAGTAAATTTCCTAGTTTAGAATAAAAAGTAATGTTGTTCTAAGCGTCTACCTCCGGATCAACCTACCCGTCTATGGGAATCTCCTAGTGTGTTAGTTCCTCAATTCCCAAATCCTCCTCTAGTACATAATCTGAAAAATATAGTTTGTAGGGGTAAGCACTAAACTCTGTAGCAACATTCCTCCCAGACTCGAATAAGGTTTAGAAAAGTATATAAAAATGGTCGGTCACCTTTCACAAATAGCATATATGAATTTTAAAGGAAAACCAGGACATTTAAATAGATCTCAAGTTTAAGCAACAATAATAATGTAATGCATATGTGAAACCAATATACAACTAATAATCCATTCCACCATAAACCGTTTCTCCCAAGTTCTTGCGGAATCCCATACTTCCCAAAATTCTTGTAGAAACTATTTCTGGTACAATGAACAATAACCCACCATTGTATTTGTATCTCTGGTATGAAGTAAGACTTCACATGGATACCATCGAAAATATTATGGCCCACGTACAACCCACACAAATCCTCGCAAGGATGTCCAACCTTTAGGAAGGGCATATGCCAACACCATGGCAGTAACACATCCAACCAAAGAGTAGTATACTAACCCCTTTTTCTACGGTAACCCGTAAGCGATAATTGTTTA
This sequence comes from Ilex paraguariensis, assembly GCA_963454935.2. Taxonomy (NCBI): domain Eukaryota; kingdom Viridiplantae; phylum Streptophyta; class Magnoliopsida; order Aquifoliales; family Aquifoliaceae; genus Ilex; species Ilex paraguariensis. The sequence goes on from CAUOFW020000337.1 coordinate 213,837, forward strand.
GTCTTCGCAAGGCACTAACCCCATTACAAGTGGTAGGAAAAGTTCTAACCCACACTGAGTAAGAAGGCATCTACACACTCCAAGATACCCGGTCAATAGTAGCCCATGTTTATCCAACAACCACACAAGAGATACAGTACCAAAAATTTCCTCAAATAATACATAATTCCATAAATCCCAAATTTCACATGTAGTATTTCAATAGAGCACATGAAGAAAATGCAAGAGATCATCATCCATATCATTTTAGCACTCAACTCAAAGCACTAAAGTTTTCTAAACTACATTTAAGTGAATGTAGAGGGAGAAACCCATATTTCCCCCAAAAACTAGGGTTTTAAAGCAATAACAAGAGATTTCATGGGTATTCAACCCTAGCTTATGTAAAACATGATAATAATTACAAGAAGACCAATAAAAGATGATTTCATAGCAAATATATAAGATTTAGAGTCAAATAATACATATATATTAGCCCTAGCATCAATAAACAAGAATGGAAGAAAACCCCCTACCTTTCTCCTTGGCTTTGGTGTGAAGGACAAGAAGATTTGATCTTGAATCACCCTTAAAACTCTTGTTTTCCCTTTCTATCTTCCTCTCTAAGTCTTTCTATTAGGGTTCTAAGAGATGTGGGGGTGAGAGTGGTGTGAAAGAATGGGAGTAAATGGAGTGAAAATGGGTTTTAAAACATAAAAATCCTGACTTTTTAATTGTTTACCGGTAATGCGTATCGGGCTACCGATAGTTCGGATCTACGGGATAGCATACTACCTGTTGAGTTGCCGGTAGTTTGGATCTACTGAACCTTTACTACCTGTTGACTATCGATAGTTCTGATTCACTAGCCACTTACTACCTGTTGACTACCAGTAGTTCGGATCTATTGGACATTTACTACCTGTTGACTACCGGTAGTTTGGATCCATTGGACAGTGTATTACTGGTAGGTCTTGTCCAAATTTGCCTATTTCATTTATTTTTCATTTCAAACCCATTCCAAACCTTTCCAAATCCAACCCAAGCTTATCCAACATGATTTTGTACATCAAACCTAGTTGGTACAAGTTCTATTACAAAGATTTCATATATTTGTAAGCTAAACTAAGTTTTAACTACTATTTCCTTGAATTTCCATATTAACATTTCCAAAAAGAAATAATATCTTGCTACATAAACATACATACATATCTAAAGATAAAAGGGTGGGGTTTACAATCCACCCCCCTTAAAGAAAGTTTCATCCTTGAAACTTACCTCAAGTAGCGAATAAATAAGGATACTTCTCTCGCATCTCCAGCCCGGGTTCCCAAGTAGCATTCTCTATTCCGTGATGTTGCCACAAGACCTTCACTAGTTGGATGACTTTGTTGCGTAGCATCTTCTCCTTGGTGTCGAGAATCTTCACCAATTGTTCTTCATATGTTGCTCCATCTTGAACTTCAATATCCTCCAAATCTACGACATGTGTTATATCCCATTGACATTTCCTCAACATTGACACATGGAACACGTCATGTAATCCCGATAACTGAGCTGGTAGTCGAAGTTGATACGCCACTTTGCCTATCACCTTGATCACTTCAAAGGGTCCGATGTATCTTGGTGCTAATTTCCCCTTCTTGCCGAATCTAAACACCCCCTTCTTGGGCGATACCTTGAGGAACACATAGTCTCCGCCTTGGAATTCCAACAGTCTTCATCTTTGATCTGCATAGCTTTTTTGTCTACTTTGCACCGTGCGTAGTCTCTCCCAAATGAGTTTGATCTTCTGTGTAGTCTCCCGAATAATCTCTAGCCCAAACAAACTACTCTCCCCAGCTTCCAACCAACATGTTGGGGACCTACATGGTCTTCCATACAACACCTCATATGGTGCCATCCCAATACTTGCTTGATAGCTGTTGTTGTATGCAAATTCCACCAACGACAAATGGTCACTCCAACTTCCCTTGAAGTCCAATACGCAAGCACGGAGCATATCCTCCAAAATCTGTATCACCCTCTCAGATTGGCCATCCGTTTGTGGATGAAAAGCAATGCTAAATGCAGTTCTGTCCCCATAGCTCGTTGTAGACTTTGCTAAAATTATGCTAAAAAATGGGGAATCACGATCTGATATGATAAAGAGTGGAACTCCATGCAATCTCGCAAATATATAGCTTGCTCAAGGTCTCTAGAGTGTCCGTGGTCTTCATACTCAAGAAATAAGCGAATTTGGTGAGTCTGTCCACAATGACCCATACTACATTATGCCCTCGCGACATTCGTGGTAAACCTAACATGAAGTCCATGGTGATGTGATCCCACTTCCACTTTGGAATAGGTAAGGATTGTAGTAATTCTTCGGACTTTTGATGTTCAATCTTCACTTGTTGGCACACTGAACATCGGGCTATGAACCTTGCCACATCATTCTTCATTCCCTTCCACCAATATTGGCGTTTCATGTCCCTATACATTGTTTTGTTACCGGGGGGGATAGCAAACTTAGAGCGATGACACTCTCCAAGTATCTCCTCCTTCAAGGACGAATTATCGGGAACACATAGCTTCTCCCTATTTCTCAGTTCTCCTTTTCTCAAAGACCAACCCTCCATTGTTTCTCCATTCTCCAATTTAGCTCGAATCGACGCTAAGTCAGGATCTAAGCATTACAATTCCACAACCCTACGTTGAAGGATAGGTTGGGCCACAAGGTTGAATACGCATGGCCGAGATCTATCTTCTCCAACCTATAGATCATAGTCTCCAAGGGCATCCCTCATCTTCCATTTACTTGCAAGAACATTGAGTTCACCCCAAGACTTTCGACTAAGTGCATCGGCGACTACATTGGCCTTCCTCGGATGGTAGTTGAGTGTGAAATCATAATCTTCTAGGTACTTAACCCACCTTCTTTGCCGAAGATTCAAGTCTTTCTGTGTGAACACATACTTGAGGCTCTTATGATCAGAAAACACTTGAAACTTTTCCCCATATAAGTAACATCTCCACAACTTAAGAGCAAAAACCACAGCTACAAGCTCTATGTCATGGGTGGGATAATTCTGTTCATCGTAGCGAAGCATCGGTGTACACATCATATCCTTCCCCACTACTTGAAATAATGAGGACAGGAGCGGTTGTCAATTTCTCCTTTAAGGTGCGAAAGGCTAGTTCACACGCTTGAGTCCACAAGAACTTTTCTCCCTTCTTTGTAGGGAGGGAAAAGCTGCTGGGCTTATTAGTAAGCCCCTCACCTTACATGGTATAAGGCCTTCCAGCGAGGGGTACTCGTAATGGGAACAATGCGTTGAGGGGGAGGGGTACTCCTACCAAAGAGGACAATATTATACAGTGGGTGGGCCACTGCGCTACACTACTCTAATGGGGGTGGGCGGGTGTCGCCACTCTCATATAAGGCCTTTTCCCAGGGGTACTTGGAGGAACAAAGCCGTGAGGGCCAGTGGGCCCAAAATGGACAATATTATGCCATGTGGAGGGTGGGGTGTTACACATGCCCTCAACATATCTTCCACAATTTGGATCAACATATCTTTCACAAAGAGGACAATATTATGCAATACAAAAATTTTGAACGATGGCTCTCCTCCAATAGTTCTTCCCTTACCTGGACATTGTTGTGTACACATAGTCTTCCACGAAACTATAACTCATCATTATATATAAACTAATTCTCAACAATCTCATTCCTCTCCAATCTACCCCAAATAGTTTTCAACTCTGTATCTAATCATTGCAACTCTATAATCCTTTGTCAGAGAATTGGTTGAGCTACAAGATTGAGTAAGCATGGTTGATCCTTCTATTTATCACCCAGTAAGTCAAATTCCTCCAAAGCCTCTATCATCATCCACCTATTAACAACAAGAACATTGATTTCACTTGGAGACTTTCTGTTAAGTGCATGTGCTACCACATTAGCCTTTCTCAGATGGTAGTTGAGTGTAAAATCGTAATCTTTCAAATATTCAATCCACCTGCTTTGCTGAAGATTCAAGTCTTTCTGTGTGAATATATAATTGAGGCTCTTATGGTAAGAAAATAGTCGAAATTTTTCTCTATACAGGTAACACTTCCACAACTTAAGAGCAAAGACCACAGTAGCAAGCTCCAAGTTATGAGTGGGATAGTTCTGCTCATGAATTTTTAGTTATCTCAAGATATAAGCAACTACCTTACATCCCTACATTAGCACACATCACGAGCCTCGTAAAGAAGCATTTGTGTAAACATGGTATCTTCCCCACTGTTAAGAATAATAAGGATAGGTGCTATTGTCAACCTTTCCTTCAATGTGTAGAAGGCTAGTTCACACTCTTGAGTCCATAAGAATCTTTTTCCCTTCTTCGTTAGGCGGGTCATTGATAGAGCCAACTTTGAGAATCCTTCTACAAACCTCATGTAGTAGCCTTCTAAGCCCAGGAAACTGCGTATTTCTATCAAATTCCTTGGTGCTTCCCGTTTTATCACTACTTTAATCTTTGCAGGGTTAAATGCTACACCTTGTTCCGACACAACATAGCCAAATAATTTCACTTCATCCCAAACTCACATTTACTTATCTTAGCATATAACTTATGCTTTCTCAATGTCTGTAGCACTACCCGAATATGGTGTTCATGTTTCCCTTGTGTTCGCGAATAGATCGATATGTCATCAATAAACACAATAACAAACTGATGTAGATACTATTAGAATACTCTGTGTATCAAATCCAGAAAGACTTCAGGGGCATTGGTCAGTTTGAATGGCATTATATTATATTCAAAATGTAAAACTTGGGAATATTTGAATTTTTATAAAAGGGCAAAATGGTAATTAACCATTGCTTTATGGGTTAAAAACTTGAATTTTTCTAGAACTCAGATGATGAAACAGAGCTCACCATTGGATTCATCTCGTGAAATCTAGTTATTCAATCAATTTTTGATTAATTTTGAGAAAGTCAAATTTTTTATATTTTACGATGCAATCGGGTGTCGCATGACCAAAATAAATGCAATCGAATTTTAATTGTGAAACAAGAAAAATAATTTAAATTCATTTCAAATAAAATGTGTTGAACATAATATGGGATGAGATTAAATTGATTCAGGAAAAAATCAGATTAGGAAAAGATGGGACGCATGGCGCTTTGTGGGTCAAGTATCCTAGGGGTATAAAAGGGGGAAAATCAAAATTTTCCCATATTTTTGGCTGCTGGGTTTTTTGGAAAAGAGAAGGGAGAGAAGAGAGAGAAAACAAGGGTTCTTCCATCTTCCTCTTGAGGTCTAGGGCTAACTGTTCGTCAAAACGCTTCGGACCAAGAACTAAAGTTGATCTACGCAATGAGAGCTACGTCAACATACCAAAAATCACAGATTTTTTTTATATCTCAAGATCGAGATTTTTGAAAATCAAGGTTTGAAGCTTGATATGGGCTTCTTGGGAGTTCAACAAATAGTTTGAATAGAGATGAATTTTCTTGTTTGATGTACTCTTAGTGTAACTAGAGTATAAAAAATGGTATAAGGATGTGTAAAACCAATTTTGGCATGAATTGAGTTTGTTGAAATTGTTTGTTTGGTAAAGTCATGAGAAATATGATGAATTGGGCATGTTACTCATTAACATGATTTTGTGCCTTTTGGGTGTTTGATAAAATGCCTCGAATGATATGAGCATGTTATTTGAATGAAATTGATATATGTTTTGATGATGTTGTATATTTTAATTATATGACTATGATATAATTGACAATTGAGAATGTTGGTTGAGATAGAGTATTGTTCATATTGTGCTCATGACATGGAAATTGCAATTGTACATTGCATTACATATGAATGGAAAGTATCATGTTTGTGGGCATGAGACGTGAGTGTGAGTGTGTGCATGATTTTGATCAAATACCATTCTTGGTGGATGATGCATGGGCTCTGAAAATTTGGACCAAGGTTCGACTGAATCGCATGTGCTTGCATTGAACATAGGGTCGGGGTTAGTAAGAAGGACTAAATTATCCCTTGGGTGCAAGACCCAGTAATTTGGATACGCACTCCATTGGTATTGAGTCCATAAAGTGTGTCGTCATATGCGGAGCTATTGGTGGAAGTCCATAGATGCCATGTCGATTGGGTGCCTGTTGGTAGAAGTCCATAAATGCCCACCCAAGAAAGACTCGGAGTTTATAAATTGTGCAACATCAATGGCAGGGGCTTGGAATACCCGGATTCATATGCATGACAATGCATGTGTTATGGGAGTCGGCAGAAGGCTCGAGTTGCATTGCATGTGTAACTCTCATCTCATAACATGCGTAGCATTGTGACATTCATTTCTTGAAGTTGTATATTCTTGGATGAATGTTTGTTTGATTGTTGAATTAGATGTGAACATTTCAAATGCATCTAGGTTGGGAGGTAGCTTCTTTAGGAGATACCTTTTTGAGCGTGACTCACCCTCTATGAGGACAATATTTTAGGTTTGGGACAAGTGCCGGTGGACGGACCCCACATGGGACCTTGTTGAGAAGAAGGCAACATGTGGCTTTAAGATTGCAATTTTGTTAAAAAAAATGGTGTAAATCATTTTGGACTTGTAATATTATTTAAAGGATTGTAAAATGAGCTCATATGAATTATATTTTGTGTATTATTTGATGTTATATAAGTTTGGGTAAATTTTGTATGAGATTGAATGAGTTGAAAGTGAAGAAGGATTGAATTGGGGGAAAGTTGGGTCATACTATCGGTGGCATGTTGATTAGCTACAAGTAGCACTATTCTAGCAGGTTTAGCTACCAATAGCAATTCTTGAGCTATCGGTAGCTTGCTAGCAGTGGGAAGCTATTGGTAGCTTGTGTATGAGCTACTGGTAGGTTGCTTGCAGAGGGCTCAATTACTAATAACACGTACACAAGCTACTGATAGCTCCTCCAAAATTTTTAAAAATTTAAAATAACTTTGCCAAGACTTCGAGCTTGAGCCCTTTTGTTCAAAGGATGTAAATGGACTAATATTAAGGATAAATTAATGTATATTGGACCTTGTAATGGTGAAGTGATTGAAATGTATATATGTTATGCATTTGGGAGTGCTTCGGTACAAGGGAGACTCTGCCCAAATTTTGTGTTGGTTACGATCTCAGTGAAGGGGATGTAATGACGTGGTGTCGGGTTATGCAACACGAAGGAACACTTTCGCGGGTTGATGGTTGATCAACGGGTTGAGAAAGGACCCTCGATTTAGGGGCATCACAACTTGGTATCAGAGCCTAGGTTTTCGATTTACCTTGCGAGGCATGGGTCTAAGCCATTGCATCCATTGTATAGTACATGTTATGTGTTGTGTGCTTTATGAATAATATGGATTATTGAATGTATATGAAAAGGAGACACTAGGGTTAGAGAACATAACCGTGGGGGTTGGAAAGAACAGGAACGGGACTGTTCATGATATAAATGTCTACTAGTGGGTGGCACATGCTCTACTAATGAGACAAAGGGGAAAATCTCAATGTTTTAACTTTGATCCCTACCTTGGGATACTAAGTTAGTATTCTATTGCTATTTGACATGTGTGTAGATGGTAAATAGAGGAAGAGAACAATGGAACGGTCGAGGAGGTGGGTGGAACAGTAACCAATCACCACCGGCCTTTGACCAACGAGCCTTCATGGAGGGTGATGGTACACAAAATGTCTAAGGATGAGCTCGGCTCCTTAGTTCAGCCCGCTCGGGGAGCTCAACTAATTAGTATCACATGTGGACCTCAACCTCAGACCTCAACTCCCTTTTCTATACCTCACGGAAGTTTGTTCAAAGGATAACTAGATCCCACCAAGTCGCCCATCTTTCTAGCATCAATCACCCAACTAGCGCTAGTCTCATTACGCAATAAGGGGGAACTATTATAGCTAAGAGGTGAGTGTCTCACCCCAGATGAAGCAAACCCTAGGAATATCTATAGATAAGAAGCAAAGCCCTCAAAAAAGGATATAGCCATTGTAGCCTTGAAAAGTACTCTCTATAAACCATTTGCAATAGATTAATATATTTAGGAGCAAGAGACTCCATTGAGAAGTCGATTAGTTGAGCTCTCGAGCTGATGAACCACTATAAATACTCTGTGTGACCCCCTACTTATTCAAAGATCCTATTCCCAAGAGTCTTGGAGCTCAGACTGAACTAAATCACACCGTTTAGTGCACTTTGAATCCTCAACACTGTTCAATTGTGTTAAGAACATCATTAGAGGCTATAGACACAATGACGCCAACCATTACACAAGCTTGTGCTAATGTGGGCCAAGGGGGCTTGAGTAACCTCCTAAAGTTTAAGGTACAGAAGAAACCTACTTTCACGGGAGGGCCGGATCTTATGGTTGCCGACCATTGGTTCCAACAAGTTGATAAGATCTTAAAGGCTATGGAGATTACGTCCGATGCCACTAAGATAAGGTTGGTTGTGTTTCAGCTTAAGCGAGGGGCCAATCTATGGTGGGATTAGGCAAAGGCCTTGAAAAACCTAGAGGCAATGACAGGGGTAGAGTTATGTGATCCATTCTTGGGCAAGTACTTTTCGTCAACTGTTCGGCAAGCGAAGGCATGGGAATTCTTAGATTTGAATCAAGGAACTATGACAGTGATGAAATACATGGCTAAGTTCACCGATTTTGTCCATTTTGTCAATGATTATGTGGCCACAGACTTGACCAAAGTGAGAAGGTTCAAGGATGGGTTAAAGTTGTTCATCAGGGGAAGATTGTGGGCCACCGCCTACAAGATTTGGACTTGATGGTCAAGACGGCCATGACCATTGAGAGAGAGGTGGAAGACGCAAGGGGCATCTGGGAGACGGGTGCTAAGGACAAGAAAAAGGAGAGTCACTTCTCTTCTTCTAGTTTGGGGAAGAAGCAAAAGACTTCAAACTCACAAGGTTATTAGGGACAAGGCTATGGTTATCAATGCCAAGGCCAAGGCCAATCCTCCCAAGGGGGAGAAACTTCAAGGCTTCCTACCAGGTAGGGTAGATGACTTGTTACATATGCCACTAGCTAGGTCACATAAAGCGGGATTATCTTCAGAGGTAGGGATCCCAGAGTTATAGGGCATCTTGACTCAGTCTGAAATGTCTACACCCAAGTGCAGGCGGTCAAGTTGTAGTTATAATCCGGTTAAGTCTGGAGTCAAATCCATAGGGAACTAGTGCTAGTGTTTTGAAGTTTTAAGTGATAGAGATCAAAGTGACTGGAACTCTTGAGATTTGAAATTATGATGATTATATAATTTTCTAAACAAAATATACGATTCTCTTAAATGAAAAAGTCACCCTTTAGCTCAAGGATCTAGACATGTATTTATTCATCCGGTTGTTATATTTGTGCCTTGTAAACAACTCAATTAACCCCGAAGTCAATAGTAATTTAATTGGAGGATAAAGATGGAATGCATGAATCAAGAGCATGAATTTGATGTCTTTGTAGAGATTTGCAAGAATTGTTTGTGCTGGGACTTAACCCGTCTATAAACAAGCAAGCAATCCTACAAATCATCCAACAACTGTTAGGTTATCCCATTATTAGTTAAAGTATAACGATAATGAAGATTGAAAATTTGTCATGAAGACCTAGCTTGAGTACTTGCAAAGAACCAATAAATTCTCCTATGGCAAGAATTAACTTGTGTCTAAGAGATTCATGATTGTACAAAGTACTTTTAGCTTGGTTAGATGCATTCAATCATTTAATAAGCAATGGAAAGATAAATCATTAAGCATAAATGAAATGCACAAATATAACTTCCAAACAATAATATACATGTCAATCACCTCTCACTAAAGAGCGAATGAGAAAGTACTCACTCTTCATGGCCTTGAGAAAGCTAGAAAAGTGGGTGAATCTCATCTCTCCAAGTAGAGGAACTTATAATTATAAGTTAATGTTTATCAAAATAGTATTCTTATCTCCGACAAAGACTGAGTGAAACACTACCCACCCTTCATAGCTATAAGAGAGCTAGAAAGGTGAGAGAGGTTCAATCCTCTAAGTGAAGAAATAAGCTTTACAATGGAAGCTAATGAAATTAATGATGAAAGTACAAGAAAACTAGTTACTTTTGGACGATTTTTCCACTTGAAAAAGATATCTCTAAGCAAGTTCCAAGGGATGGTATTTATAGACAAGGGATAGAGGTAAAAGACAGACCTAGATGCTTAAAATCCAAGCCTATGCCAGAAAATTTAGGTGAAAATCTAATTTGCATGCATTCTATCAGGGATTGACATTTGAACGGTACTTTGCGTTCGAACGTCAAAATTTTCCTCTTTGAAGTGCGTTCAAACGCTGATGAAGTTCAAACATGGTAGCTAATGTAGCCTTGTCAGCCACAGTAACTAGCCTCGTGTCATCTCCCTAATAGTCTCCTAAAGATCTTAAATGGTTTCAATATGGCATTCTAACATGAAAGTGGCGTTTGAACGTGGAAGGAAAGTCCACTTGTCATGTAACTTGTTTCCTCCTTCTTGAGTTCTCTTTTAAAACACGTGTGCTGCTTGAAAGAGTGACGATTAGTACTTAAATGTAGCATATTATTGTGCCTTTTCAAGACTAATTATACTTTGATGGAGTTTAAGTAAGGATATTTCAGGTTCTAAAGTGAACAAGGGCTCAAGGGCAACAAAAGTCACGCTTGAATGTCGAACCCACACATTAGGGAGTGAAATTGGAGAGGCTGGGAAAAAAGCAAGAACGCTCGAATGCCAAATCACGTTTGAATGTCCATTTTAACTATGACAAGACCAGCCTGTTGAGACAGTGTGTTGCAGTCAAGCGCAGGACCCTGAGGTATTTGAGTACCGCGTTCGAACGCCAACTAATGTTCAAACGTACACTTGAGTTGATTGAAGGCCAGACTGATGAGACATGGTGTGTTGCAGCAAATAAAGGAGGACTCTGAAGCACTTGAGTACCACGTTTGAACGCCATTCAATGTTCGAATGTCCCTGGGAATCAATTGAAGAACAGAACTCTACATAGAGTGTGAAAATGAACTTTGATAGAAGACCACTTGAGTGGAAAAGGTCAGTTCCCATCTGGCGTTCGAACGCTTATAAGGCAAGACCAGAAGAAACGTTCGAATGTCAGAAAATGTTCGAACGTCCCTAAAGCAAAATAGAAGAAAACGTTCAAACGTCGATTCACGTTCGAACGTCCTCTACAGACTGCCTACAGAGTAGTTGGTTTCCATGGGCGGCAAACACTATTCACTCATCCCCTCTTATCCCCCTACCCCTCCCTTTCCTTGCCTATAAATACTCCCATGTTGGGAGCTTAAAGGGCATCATTTTCCTTGTAAAATATAGAGCTTTTCTTCTTAGCAATTTTTCTTCTCTTGAAAATTAGAAAGTTAGTTTGTATACATTACTTGTTTCATTTTAGTATCAACCATGATGGAGGCTTAGACTCCCCTTGTAGTTGAAGTCTCTCATTTATTTATGTTAAGTCTTTACATTTACATTGTGACAACCATGATGGAGGCTTAGACTCCCTTGTAGTTGTACTTGCTTTGATTTACAAGTATTAAGAGAGATAGTTCATCTTTTGGTTGTGGTGGAAACCATCCAAACGTAACTAGCTTTCTTCTACTTTTATTGTTCATGTATTTCACTTCCATTGCTTGAGCATCCTTCTTTCTTAGAAGAGTGAAACTCTTCCACTTTTCTAAAGCTTTACCAAAGTCGTGAAGGGTGAAAAGTGATTCACTTATTCTTCATTGAAGATAAGCTCTTTATTTAGTTTGCTTCACTTAGTAGCTCCTCTACTTGGAGCAATGAGTATCACTCACTTTTCTAGTTTTGCCAAGGTCATGAAGAGTGAGTAGTTCCTCATCCACTCTTTAGTAAGAGGTGATGAATATGTAAATATTATCCGAAAGTTATGCTTGTGCCACTCCTATATGCTTTAATGCTTTATATTCCACTTGCTCATTAGATGATTGAATGCATCTAGCAAAGTTGAGGTACTCTGTGTAACCAAGGGCTCCCTCTATGATACGGATGACTCCTGCATAGAAAGACCCATTGGTTCAAGGCAAGCACCATAGCTAGCTCTTCATGACAACTTTTCAATCTCCACTATTATTACGCTTATTCAAAGGATGGACCATTAATGCCATAGTTGGATGCCTTGTAGAAACACTTGCTTGTTTGTAAACGGGTTAAGTCTCGGCACATACATTTCTTATAAACTTCTAGAAAGGTATTGGAATCATGTGCTTAATTCTCATAGTCCATCTTTATCTTCTGATTAACTTGCTGTTAACACGGGAGTTAATTGAGTTATAAAGCACAAACATAACAAAACGGATAGTGAATTACATTTCCTGATCCTTGAATTAAAGGGTGGCTGTTACATTTTGAGAATCTTATATTTTGTCTAGAAAACTCTTTAAAAGAATCTTCTACTCTATTCAAGAAACCCCACCACTCCAAACTCTCAAAATTTCCAACTACTTGGTCTCTATTATTGCTTACTTTAAGACACCAATCATAGTTCCCTGTGGATTCGACTCCGAACTTAACCGGATTATTACTACAACTTGAGCGCCTGCACTTGGGTGTACACATTTCGGATCAAGTCAGCCAAAGTAAAATTTTTCGTAGGCCAAAATTAAATTTTAATCTTCGCATGCAAAGTCTTGAACCGGATAATTTATTGGGCACTCACTAGTGATGTGTCCGTACTCCCCACAAATCTCGGAAACCTTTTCAAAATAAGGGGCATTTATTGGGCACTCACTAGTGATTGTCCATACTCACCACAAATCTCGCACACATTTTCAAAATAAGGGGCATTTATTGGGCACTCACTAGTGATGTGTCCATACTCATCACAAATCTCACACACATTTTCTTAATGTGGGGCATTTAATACATTATCATAAAAATTATAAGACATTACATAAAGCACAAGCTATTTACAAACTATTTACAAAAGAGACGACATACCTTGGTCCGTGATGAAAATCACGAGACTTACCTATGCCGCCCAAAATCACCTTTTGAACTCGACGCTTAACCTTCCTTGGCAACGGCGCCAAAAATGCTTGGTGTTTTTCGTTGTATTCCCTAACCTTCACACATTACCATCAAATGTGTATGTATGACGTGTATGTAAGGGAGTGTCACTCTCCCTCGGAATGATGTGAGAAAAAGGGGCAATGGAATAATGGTAGAATAAAATGAAATTGAATGAACAAAATGTAGGTGTGAACAAAAGTGCTCCCCAAGCGGAAGGAGTCTTTTGAGTGTCGTGTTTTACTTGAAAAAGAATTCCAAGTTCGTCTCCTCAGGGAAGGAAAGTTCAAGTGCGTGAAGGTGATTTTGTCGTGAAAAAGGAAAGTGTAAAATCTTGTAGTTGGTTTTAGTGAGTTTTGTTCTTAATGAAAATGCAAGAAAACAAGTGTTGGCTAATCCCAAGGGTTCATTCTAATGGGAATACCAAATCAACTCAAAACCTTCCTCCAATGGTGCATAGATGAACGATTGATTCATGGGAAACTCGGGACTAAAATGGAGGTGAGGATTCAAGCATACACCGTGACCAGGCCTACGGTGTGTCAAGAACTCACAACCATGTCCTCATCCCAACCCAGTCAAACCGAACCATCATACACCGAGAAGAGGAAAGAACATGAGTTGGAATGGCATGCCCAAGAGGAGGTCTCCCTTGGATTAACCAACTTAAAATCTAGCTATTCATAAATAAATGAAAGACATGCATAATGTAAAGAGACATAATGAGGAAATGAAGCATGAAACTTAACTTAATGCTGGAAATCTTAAACTATGAAGAAAAATATTCAATACCCATTTTAAAAGTTGAAATGAAGAAAAGCTTAATATAACTATGGTAGATTCAAGAACATGTAACTAATCTTGCAATAAACTTGAAATGAATGAGATTAAAGTGCAAAAGTTAAGGATTAGAAGAAATTGAAAGCTTACTACAACTAAAATGGAAACGAAAATGCAAAAATATAAATTATACACTATTCATCATCTTCTTCATTGGATTTTCTAAGCTTAGGTAGCCCCACCTTTGAAATGCTTGTGGAATGCTGAATATATGGAGTGTGAGCCTTGCATTTTTGTCCATGGTGGTCCCTAGCATGTGTGTGCAGGCCTCTCATCAATGGGAGGTGAGTGGATGCCTTTTGATAGGTTAGCAATGTCTTAGCCTGCACCCATCATGGTTGCCCCCTTCTCTCCCATCCCTATTAATGTCCTTGCCTCCAAAGTCTTCATCTAGGGTGTAGGAGGCATGTAAATGTGTAAAGGAAGTCAGGAGACAAGTGGGAGAATAAATGGTGGGACCCCCAAGCAAGTGGAGCATGATTTGTAGGCATTCAGTAGAGCATACCAGTACTGCGTACTGGTACCCAAACCCCAGTGGCTGAACCGTATCGGTATGGCGTACCGGTACTCTTTTGCTCCGGACCAATTTTTGTAGAATCATCATAACTTTGGATCCAACCATCCAATTGAGCTGAAATTTTAAGAAAATACATAATACATCTAGATCTACAACTTTCATGTTTTTCACCTCTTCTGATTCGAAGTGGATCATGGTCAACAAGGAGGAAAACCGAGGTACTACTATAAAATGGTGTGGGTGCTGATGCCTATGTTACCAAACATCAATATCTACTTGATTTCTTTCACTTTTAAGCCTCCAAATCCTCATGTAATGTTTCCATCTCTTCACCACTCATCCACACATGGTTGCAAGGTTCTAAGATACATGATTTACACTATAATTATCTGCAACATCAAAAATTCAACATTATTTATAATTTCGGCTAACTCTAAGTACTTAGATGCAAAAGTTGAGTTAAAATGCAGGTAATGAGGCCATTAAGTATGCAATATTATGTGCTCATCAATAGGCAGTGCGGTAAGCCCTTAGGGCATTGGTCAGTCTAAATGACCAATCATTCCTATTCGCGTTCACCATTTTGTCTAAGATATTTTTGATCTACCTATTGGCTAATTCGGCTTGGTAATTGGTCTGTGGGTGATATACGATGGATAAGGATTATTTAGGTTTTGTACCATGCATCAATAGAACATCCTCAGCGTTCTGGTGGAGGACTGGCCATATCGATAGGAACACCGCAAATACTTAACCGACAGGTTGTTGATGCACAAATGACATAATTCCAGGCACAACATTGAAATTACGTATATCACTGTATCATACATGAAGCATATAATACATATATAGATAAATATATGAATAAAACATCAGCATTTCTAGGAGTTAACCAATATTGTACATATGTTTACCTCTTACTGGAGGATATAAGTAACTGCTCACGCCCTATTGCTACAAACAAGCAAGAAATGTGGACAATTTTTTATTACAATTGAAATTAAAATACAGACTCTAAAACTTCTTTCACAAGGAACAACTGAAACACAACCACCTTTATTATTAGTTAAGACAAAAGGGTGGCAGCAGTTCAACTATCCGAATAGAAAGATACAACAGAAATGTAAAAATACAGAGTTTTGACCAAGTGTATGACATACCGGATTTGTATCTGATTTCTTCTTTTCCTCTTGCTCTTTTCTTCTTTTTCTCTTTGGAACTCCCTCTAGATTCCCTTAAGTCTGGCCATCTTCAGAATGAAGAGTTGCATGCATATTTATAGAGGGGAGGAAGCAGGAGGTGGCAAGGTGATCTTCAGCCGCCAAAGGGGACCATCTGGATGCCGCCACCACCGTCCGGATGGTGGAGCCTTGCTAGATCATCAACTTGTTGAATGCTGACTCTTGTTTTGTTAAAATTACACTTAGCCTTTGGTTGTTTCAAGCTTTGACGCATTGTTCCTTGTATTTTGTAATAATTTCGTATCAAACCCTGAAATTTCAAACATAATATACATAAAACCCTAATTTACACACAAAACACCCTAATTGATAGTTTTTTAGGTATTTTATACCAATTTGACTTATTTAATTATTCTAATTTATACACTAATTAGGGTTAATCACACTCCCCAACTTAAATTTTACCAGTCCCTAGTAAATTATGAAAATATATTACAATAGAAACATAGGTAAAATCATTTTTTGTAGATTTTTTCACATTTTCATTTAGCCTATTCAACAAATCTTTAAACCCTTAGGTGATCCCTAGTGGACGAGTTCTGTCTCGTGAAGGTTTTCAATGAAGCTACCTACAAACTTCAATAATTAAGAATTAAGAATTCATATTTTTCACAGGTAAAATTAAATCAATATTCCTTCTGTCTTCCCAAAATATTTCCTTTTCTGATCACTGTAAGAGTAACATACATTAATTGTAACATTATTTATATATTTTTAATAAAAAAATTTGTGTGTGTGTGTAGTGATTTCTTTATTTTTAAAAATCACTTGAGAAATGTTACCCTCTTTCATGGTAGTCTTGATGTTAGTCCTTTCTTGGAATACACTCAGCAAAAAGAACACACCTGTTATAGTGACTATTCTCACAAGCTACATGTGATTGGAATACAGTTAACAAAGCAAATAATTTCACATGTAGTTAATTAAAAGAGCGGTTATTCGTATAAAATTGAAATTTGACATAATCTCATGAAATTAAACATATATTATTAACATTTTTCTTTTTAGAATTGATAGGATTTAATACAAATATATGATTTCTGGAATCAAAAAGAACTTTATTAGGGTTGTAATGTGGCCATGGGTTTAAAGTTTACGAAATGACGTCATTGAATCCTAAATGCTATCTTTTAGTATTGTGGGACCCCTCATTCTATTTTTCTAGGACTTTGCATGATTGTTCTTTTAATTTTCTTTCTATTTTATTTTACAAATTTCTTTTCTTTGGACTGGGATCCTTCTTTTGCTTTTCTTTGTTCTTTTCTACCTCTTCTTCTTCTTCTTCTTCTTCTTCTTCTTCTTCTTCTTCTGCTTTTCCGTATTTTGCTATTTTAAAAGAGTGCAAGAAAATTAGATAACAAGGTATGTTTAATATATTTTTATTTGGCTCGGGTGTTTCTTGGGTTTCAAGAAAAGAATTTGTATTTTGTTAGGTTCAATCACGGTTGACTAAGGATATAATTTTGTAAAAGAAATGGTCAAGGCTCAAAATTAGTCAAACATGACCTAAGATCATTTTCCAGAAATCATACATTTGTATAATTTCTAAGTAAAAAATTTAAGGACAAAGCTAACAATATAATTCAATAAGTGCTAATCAAAACAAAGCTAATGAGATTATTCAACGAAAAATTTACTACTGAATCGAAGATTCTTATTTGAGTAGATGTAGAGTATTTCTCCAAGAAAGATTGGTTCAAAATCTGAACTAGGTCTTACATCTTCACTACATATGTAAAGAGTGTAATATTTCACAAAGTTTTTAATAATAAAGATATCTATTTGTGCTTCTAAGAATAAGTTTCAACAAAAATATTAAGATAATGCACAACTAAGATATGAAAATCCCGCGTGATTAGATTGAGACTATTCTTGCACGACATGAGAATAAAAATTTAACTCAATTGTTAATCATATGAACTAGTCATCCTAACGTAAAAGCATAAGTTTCAAAATTAACATCAACATTAAAATTAACATTAACAAAATTAAACACACATTAGTTCAAAACAAACAAGTTTAAAACACACATAAGTTCAAGACAAATCACTCTAAAGCAAACAAGTGCAAAACATAAATTAAAGTTCAAGTGCATAAGTAAAAGTGCATAATTTAAAAAGCTGAGTGAAAGGTAGGAAAGTTTTTTCTTTTCAAAAAATGATTGTTTTTATTTTAATTTTTTATTTTTTATTTACTATTTTTCCTAATTAATTTATAGTTATTTATATTTATTTACAATTCTTTACAAGTATGTACAATTATTTACAATTCTTCTAAAAACCATATATCATTTTGATCATACTGATTCAAAGTTAGAACTACCTGTATCAATATTATTAGTGACACGGTTAACTTCATTTCTTACGTATCTTGTTAACATTGAGGCAGAATAGGATGACGTCTCAGGGTATTCCTTACTCTACCCATACCTAATCCTGCAGAGACGATCTAACGCTCAACCTGAAATTGGTTTTGCACACTGATTATATTGTCTTAAATGTTCTAAACGACCACATCTTACACACCCATCGAGATGCTTTGATCTTCGGTGTTTAGCAACTATACTTTTTCCACACAGAGGTCTTGGTTGACTTTCAAAAATTTCTAAATTTCTAACTCTTCTAGCTTTTTGCATGATCAATGCATGTATATCTTTTGGAAGATGACGTAGTAGAGTTAAACTTAACCAGAATAGTTTCTCGTCCATTTTTAATATTTTCTTTTGAATAATAATAATTGACTCCCTATCCGATTCTTTAACATCTATTAGTCACAAAGACAAACAAATTTATAAAAAAAACCTAAAACATTAAACACAAATATAAGCAAATTCACCCCTAAGTAAATTTACACATAAGTAAATTTACACCCATACCTCCCCAACTTAAAGTAAACATTGTTTTGAATATATAAAATATTGAAAATAAAAACATGATAATCAAGTGTGGAAGTAAGATATATCCATAGTACAAAACCTAATTTGTAAAACAAACAAAGAACCTATACAAAAGAAATGAAAACACTAAAGAGAAATTATAACTACTATATACAAGAGGTGCATAGGGGATAGATCAATCAGGCTTAAGTACCCAATGAGAGTTTCTTACATCCTTGATACTTACTACAAAAGGTTTAACAAATCAGCATAAAATTGCATATCAGGATCTCTACTATCAACAAAAAAATTAATCAAACAGACTTGTAGAGGGTCAGAATAAAAAGAGGTGCTAACTTTCTCCTCTACAACCTCATCAATTTCATCTATCTCACAAATTTCTTCTTGCTCTCTAGGTTGTTTTGCACTGTTAAAAACATTTAATTCCAAGGTTATGTTTCCAAATGAAAGTTTCATGATTCCATTTCTACAATTAATCAAAACATTTGATGTAGCTAAGAATGGTGGACCCAGAATAATAGGTATATATACAGATGCATGGAAAATTGGTTGGGTATCTATAACGATAAAATCTGCTAGGAAATAAAATTGATCAACTTGTATGATAACATCTTCCACAATCCCTCATGGAGTTTTTATTGATCGGTCTGCTAATTGTAGTGTAACACTGGTGGGTTTTAGTTCACTTAATCCTAATTGTGTATACACTGAATATGACATTAAATTACAGCTTGCTCCAAGATCTAGCAAAGCTTCTTCAATTCAAAAATTTCCAATGATACATGAGACTGTTGGACTTCCTAGATCTTTGTACTTAAGAAGAGTATTATGTTGTAGTATAGTATTGACTTGTTCAGTTAGGAATGCTTTCTTTGGTACATTTGTTTTACTTTTTATTGTGCAAAGATCTTTTAAAAATTTAGCATAAGCTAGAACCTCATTTAATTGCATCTAATAAAGGAATGTTAACCTTGACATGTTTGAATAGTTCCATGATCTCATATTGATCTTTTATAGATGTAGGTTTCTTGACTCTTTGAGGAAAAGGTAAAGGAATAGAACATGGTTAATATTTTTCATTTTGTACTTCTTGTAGCTTTTCAATTGAAGGTTCAAGTTCAAGTGGATAGTGTTGTTGATTTTATGGTTGTGGTGAACCTTGTGTTTGATTTGTAGGTTGTATATTTCTCCAACTAAAATTTGGATTATTTCTCCATCCTGGGTTGTAAGTTTCAGATTATGGATTCAAATGAGACTTATTATAAGTTGGAACAACATTAGATTGTTCAATTAACACTTTTTTGAGTGTAAGTATAGTTGGACATTCTGCTGCAGGATGTCCTGACAACGCACAAATTTCACATATTTGATTAGTAATTGACACATATTTCAAAGCCTCCAGTTTTTGAGATAAATTAGTCATTTTAGCTCTTAAATCATCATCTTCTTTTAACACATGTTTTCCTCTTTTGGATGTGGATGACTTAGTTTTCACTATATTTGAAGAAGTCGAGTCCCACATTTGGGAACTTTCAAAAATAGTATCAAAAAATTAAAATGCTTCAACAGAATTTTTACTCATAAATTCCCCCTGCGCCACCATTTTAACAAATTGACGCATTGCAGTAGGAGGAGCACCATAAAAAAAATTAACTAATGTCCAGTTTTCGAATGCATGATGTGGACAAGCTTGGAGAAGATCTTTAAATCTTTGCCAACATTGATAAAAAGTTTCACCTTGTTTTATAGAAAAATTTGTTATTTGACGTCTTAATGTATTTGTACGATGCACAGGGAAAAACTTTTTAAAGAACTTAGCTTGTAAAGCTTGCCAGTTTGTGATAGAATTAGCGCTTAAAGAGTTAAGCCACTGTTTTACTTTATCTTTTAAAGAAAAACGAAAAAATTTTAATCTAACCATTTTAGAATTATCCTGCGATGTTCCACAAACTTCTTCAAATTCTTTCATATGAACATAAGGGTTTTCAGTTTCCAAACCATGGAACTGTGGTAACAACTGTATTGTTCCTAGCTTAATATTAAGATTTGGAGCATCTATTGGAAAAGCAAAACATGACGGGACATTAATTCGTGTAGGATGTAAATATTCTCTTAATGGTCGAATATTTTGAACTACTTGCTGTTCTCTAGGTTGTTCTTCCCTAGGTACGTTTCTAGCCCTACTTAATTCAAATGATTCTTGTGTAAATGACGAAGACGAAGACGAAGGAGATGACTGATTTTACAGACCCTACGGATGAATGTACAGACATAAACTATTAACAAAAACACACTTTTTATACATATAATACAAATAAACAACTTTTGTATTTTATTTAATTTCAAATTACCATAACTCCCCAACAATGGCGCCAAAAACTTGATTCGCACTTTTTCGTGATCTAATATTTGTGATTAACCTTAATTAGTATATAAATTAGAATATTTAAATAAGTCAAATTAGTAAAATAAAATAACCAAAAACTATTAATTAGAGTCAATTAAGGTTTGTGCGGGTTTTATGTGTGTTATGTTTAAAATTTTCAGGGGTTAATACAGAAATATTGGAGAATACAAAGAACCAATTGTCAAGGCTTGAAACAACAAAGGCTAAAATGTAATTTCAACAAATGAAGAGTCAGCATACATGCAAGTGGGAAAATCTAGCAAGGCTCCACCGTCCGGACGGAGGTAATTACATCCGGATGATCCCCATTGGCGGCTGAAATTGATCCTGATCCTATTGCTTCCTCCTCTTCCTATAAATAGGCATGCATTCTTCCATTTTCAAGAGGCCGGACACCAAGAGCTCCAGAGAGAAATCCAAGAGAGAAAAAGAGAAAGAGAAAAGAGAAAAGAAAAAGAGAAAGAAAAACTTGCAACTCGATCCGGTCCGTCGTACACTTCTGTCCAGACTCTATACTTCCACATTTCTGTTGTATCATTATTGAGATAGTTGAAATGCCGTCCCCTTTTTGTCATAACTGATAATAAAGGTGATTGTGTTTCAGTTGTTCCTTGTGAAAGATGTTTTAGGGTTTATATTTTAATTTTAGTTGTAATGAAAATTGGTCATACTCCTTGCTTGTCTGTAGCAATGGGGCATGAGTAGTTACTTAAATCCTCCAGTGAGAGGTGAACATATGTATAATACTGGTTAAATTCTAGAGATGCTGATGTTTTATATATATATATATATATATATATATATATATATATATATTATGTTTCATGCATGATACAATGATGTATATAATTTCGGTGCTGTGCTTGGAATTATGTCATCATTGCATCATCAACCTGCCAGTTAAACAACCATGGCATTCCTATCGGTATGGTTTATCCTCCACCAGAATGCTGAGGATGTTAACTGATGCATGGTACAAAACCTAAATGATCCTCATGAATGGTTTGTCCTTCTGGATTATATATATATATATATATATATATATATATATATATATATATATATATATATATATATATATATATATATATATATATATATAACTATCAGATTAATGACCTAACTGATCCTCATGAATGACTTATCCTTCTGGATTACTCAGATCATTTAACTGGTATAAATGATAATATTGCCAATCTAACAACCATGACATTCCTATTAGTCTGGTTTATCCTCCACCGGAACGCTGTGGATGTTTAACTAGTATATGTACCATAGATAGAGTCAAATGAATAATTTAAGTATTCCTCATGAGTGGCTTGTCCTTCTGGTTTGCTTGGATTAGTCAATTGACACATCTATAACCATCTAATCTAAGAAGTTGTTGTGTTATGACTAATATCATCAGTTAACCTAAGAAGTGGCTGTGTTATGGTTTATTATATATGCACCTACTATTATGAAGTCAAAAATAATTCAAGTATTCCTCATGAATGGCTTGTCCTTATGGTTTGCTTGGATTAATCAATTGTCATGGATACCACCAGCTAACCTAAGAAGGTTGTGTGATGGTTTATATACATCAGACCTACTAGTTGACTTGCCAGTAACATGGAAGTTGATTGTTGTAAGGTAGCATTTGCAGTATCTAACGAATATAATGCATATGAGATCCTTGAACTGAAGGATACTTTTCATTATTGTCTTAATCTATCTACAACATAACTTTTTAATTAAACTAGTTATCAATCTAAACTCACATCACAAGCTATCACATGTTGTCCTATCTAAGATAAACGACTTTACTATTTTTATTTTATTTCCTAATACACACACTCTTCATGGGATCGATACTTGTACTTAAAATCGAGAAAACTACAATTTGGTCACTTATAGTTGGGTTTATAATATTAATCTGATCACGAAAAGTGTGAATCAAATTTTTGGCACCGTTACCGTGGAGTAATGGTAATTTGAAATAAAAAAAGATACAAAACTTGTTTAGTTGTATTATATGTATATAGAGAGTGTTTTCTTTTTAAATAGTTTATGTCTGTACATTCATCTGTAGGATTTGTAAACTAGTCACCTCATTCATCGTCATCATCTTCATCTACTCAAGAATCATTTGAATTAAGTATGGCTAAAAACGTACCTAGGGAAGAACAACCTAGAGAACAAGAAGTAGTTCAAATATTCGACCATTAAGAGAATATCTACACCCTACACGAACTAATGTCCCGACATGTTTTGCTTTTCCAACAGATGCTCCAAATCTTAATATTAAGCCAGGAACAATACAATTATTACCATAATTTCATGGTTTGAAAATTGAAATTCCTTATGTGCATATGAAAGAATTTGAAGAAGTCTGTGGAACATTGCAAGATAATTCTAAAATGGTTAAACTAAAACTATTTTCTTTTTCTTTAAAAGATAAAACAAAACAATGACTTAGTTCTTTAAGGGCTAATTCAATCACAAACTGGTAAGCTTTGCAAGCTGAGTTCTTTAAAAAACAATTTCTTGTACATCATACAAATACATTAAGACGTCAAATAATGAATTTCTTTGTAAAAGAAGGTGACACTTTTTTTCAATGTTGGGAAAGATTCAAAGATCTTATCCAAGCTTGTCCACATCATTCATTTGAAAACTAGACCTTAGTTGATTTTTTCTATGATTCTCTCCCACCTGCAATGCAACAATTTATTGAAATGATAGTGCAGGGGGAATTTATGAGTAAAAATCCTGATGAAACATTTCAATTTTTTGATACTATTTCTGAAAGTTCCCAAATATGGGACTCAACTTCTTCAAACATAGTAGAAACAAAGTCATCTACATCCGAAAGAGGAAAATATGTGTTAAAAGAAGATGATGATTTAAGAGCTAAAAGGACAAATTTATCTCAAAAATTGGAAGCCTTAGAGATGAAAACAATAAAACAAGTATCTGTTGTTTCAACTACTGATCAGATATGTGAAATTTGTGCTTTGTCAAAACATCCTGCAGGAGAGTGTCCAACTATACCTAAATTTAAAGAAGTGTTAATTGAACAATCTAATGTTGTTCCAACTTATAATAATAAGCTTTATCTGAATCCATATTTTGAAACTTACAACCCAGGATGAAGGAATCATCCAAATTTTAGTTGGAGAAATACATAACCTACAAATCAAATACAAGGTCCATCACAACCACAAAATCAACAAAAATACCAACCATATTAACCCCTACAAAGAAGAACCCTGGAAGATACTATGAATCAATTTATTCCAAGTCAAGCTTTGAATGATTTTAAAGCTCAAACTTTTTAGAGTATTGAAGATATCAAGAGTCATCTAGCTAAGTTGACTTAGTCTCTCAGTATGCTAGAAAAGGAAAATTTTCCATCTCAGCCAAAACCGCCACAAAGTCAAGCAAATTCTATGTCATCTTAACCTTCCCCAAGTCAAGTACAAGCAATCACAATGTTAAGAAGTGGCAAGGTAATTGATAAAACTATTAAACCTAAAATTTCAATAAAAAAGTGAAAGTCAATTCCTGTTAACGAACCACTTGATCTTGAACCGTCAATTGAAAAACAACCCGAAGTACAAAATGAAAAAGATAAACCATGTCTTATTCCTTTACCTTTTCCTCAGAGTTAGGAAATCTACATCTAAAAAAGATCAATCTGAAATTTTTGAGCTGTTCAAATAAGTCAAAATTAACATTCCTTTGTTAGATGCTATTAAACGAGATGCTATTAAATGAGTTCCAGCTTATGCTAAGTTTTTAAAAGATCTTTGCACAATAAAAAGAAAAAAAAATGTACGAAAGAAATAATTCCTAACTGAACAAGTCAGTATTATAATACAACATAATACTCTTCTTAAGTAGAAAGATCCAGGAAGTCCAACAGTCTTATGCATCATTGGAAATTTTTGAATTGAAAAAGCTTTGCTAGATTTGGAGCCAGTTGTAAGTTAATGTCATATTCAGTCTATACACAATTAGGACTAAGTGAGCTAAAACCTACCAATGTCGCACTTCAATTAGCGGTCCGATCAATAAAAACTCCACGAGGAATTGTGGAAGATGTTATTATACAAATTGATCAATTCTATTTTCTAACAGATTTTATCGTTATAGATACCCAACCAATTTTTCATGCATCTGCATATATCCCAGTTATTCTAGGTCGACCATTCCTAGCTACATCAAATGCATTGATTAATGGTAGTAATGGAATCATGAAACTTTCATTTGGAAATATGACCTTGGAATTGAATGTTTTCAATGGTGCTAAACAACCTAGAGAAGAAGATGAAGTGCGTGAAATAAATTGTGTTGAGGCATTAACCCAAATTTTTTTTGAAAAGGTTTTTCTAGAAAAAGATTTATACACAGTAAAGTCTGTATCTAAATGAATCAGAAAATATAGAAAAACCGAAATGTGAAAGTCTGTTACCTAAATCTATAGAATCTAATATCAAAGTCTTTAAGCCAGATTTAAAACAACTTACACCCAATCTAAAATATGTTTTTTTGAAAAAAAAATTAAATTCATCCTATAATCATATCATTGAATTTATCTAAAAATCAAGAAAAAGAATTAAAAGAAGTATTGAAAAATCATCAAAGTGTTCTTGGATGGACAATAGCTGACATAAAAGGTATAAGCCCATTTCTATGTACTCATTGTATACATTTAAAAGAAAATGCTAAACCATCTCGTCAAATGTAAAGAAGATTAAATCCACACTTGAAAGAGGTAGTTCGCAATGAAGTGCTTAAATAATTAGATGCAAATATTGTCTATCCTATATCTGATAGTAAATGGGTTAGTCCTACCCAAGTAGTTCCAAAAAAAGTCTAGTGTTACTGTAATATAAAATAAAGAAAATGAATTAGTCCCAATGCATACAGTCACAGGTTGGCATGAATGTATTGACTATCGGAAGTTAAATTCGCTCACCAAAAAGATCACTTTCCATTGCCCTTTCTTGATCAAGTCTTAGAAAGAATAGCTGATAATGCATATTACTGTTTTCTTGATGGATATTTGGGTATAATCAAATTGAAGTTTGCGATAGATGATCAAGAAAAAACTACATTTACTGTCCTTTTGACACTTTTGCATATGAAAGAATACCTTTTGGATTATGTAACGCGCCAGCTACCTTCCAACGTTGTATGCTAAGTATATTCAGTGATATGGTAGAACGATATGTAGAAGTCCTTATGGACAATTTTTCAGTTAATGGGGATTCATTTCATATATGTCTAGAAATCAGGAAAAAGTGCTCATTTGATGTGAA
>CAUOFW020000348.1:0-238304 GCA_963454935.2 Ilex paraguariensis
TGTCTTCACATAATCTTCCTGCAACTCAAACCTTAACAGGACATGCCTCTGATCGATTGCACCAACTTCAAAATCTCCTTTCAAGCTCCATTTGGATCTGATTACCTCCTTGATAACCCCTAGTGAAGGCCTCCCATAAGAGCATTTGCCTATTAAGGCATATTGGAGTGATTGACTTGACTTTTGGATTTCTTCATTTGTGAAGTAGAATGCAGGTTCTCCTTCATAAAAGACTATTGGTTTGTCTATTTTTTCTTGCAAATATGTATCAATAGGCTGCTATAAAGAAACAAAGGATTGTGATTTTTGGGGAATATCTGGTGGTTTTGGTGAGATAAAGGTGACGAACTCATGTGAGAAAAATTTTAGAGAGAAGGCAGAGCTTCTCTCTCTAGAATTCTTCAGTGGTACTGAAAACACTGACATTATATACTCTCCTTAGTGTTGACAGATCCAGTGTCTATATTAGGGGCTGTACATGGGTTTTTAGTTTTTACTGACTCATTTTCTCATGAGTTGATTTTTGTGACGTCCTAATTTATGTATTTTTTTTTGTGACAACCCTTTTAAATCCCGAAACAAGGTCATCCTTGGATTTTAAAAATCATCCTTGACTTGATTTATGAGATTCTATTTTATACCTTTTTAATGAGATTATGGTGCTGACCAACCATGGCCTCTTAATATTTTTTGGCCTTTAGTTTTGTGTAATAAAATAGAGATGATAATTCAAGAATTGATTAAGAGATTGGGAATAAAATACGACAACCAGACATTAACACATTTTCCTTTCAAGTTGTGACATAACACATTTTCCTTTTATGTTGTGAAATTAACACATTTTCCTTTAATGTTGTAACATTAAAAGAGAATGAGGTTATTTAGGGTGCACTTGGTAACATTTTCGTTTTTATATTTTTTTATTAAAAAAAATAACTAATTTTTATTTTTTCTGTGATAAAAATTGAAAATATAAAACATATTTGGTAGTTGTTTATACTTAAAAAATTATAAAAACAAAAATAAAAAGTATGTTTGGTATTATACTGAAAACTCACCACCCAATACCACCAAAACTCACCACCCAACCACCCTACAAAACCCACCACCAATAACCCCCGAAACCCACCACCCAACATCACCAAAACTAAAACCCTTGACCAAATAAAAAAAAAACCACCAAAACCCACCATCCAATCCTGAAAACCCACTAGCCAGTCACAAAAAAAAAAAAAAAATCAGGGTAAGGCGATTGAGAGAAAGAAGAGAGAGGGGCGAGAGAGAGAAAAAGAGAGAGGCGTAGAATGGGAGCGGGGGAAAAAGAAAGCGAAAGAGGGAAGGTGGTTTTTTATGCTCAAGGAAGAAAATCCATTTTTTTTTGTTGTTAAGGACGATCGAAGTCAGGATCTCATTAAATCCCATTGAAGCTCTTGCGTGTGTTTTGGTTTTTGGGTGTTTATGAAAACACTTTTTTTGTGTTTTTATTTATTGGCCTTGTTTTTAAAATAGTGTTTCTAAAAAAAAAAAAGAAACATATCACAAACACATTTTTATTTTTATTTTTGGCAAAAATTGAAAAAAAAAAACAAAAACAATGGGTTACCAAACGCAACCTTAGTAACCTAGACATTTAGATTTCAACTCAATCATGGACCATTGGTTCTAAATCACATATTCTATTCTTTTTCTTTAGGAAATGACTCTTTCTTATGTTTTCTATTCACTACATTATCACTTGACTATGTGCTTCTCAATAAAAATGTTATATTAATAATGTTATAAACCTAATTTTCCTCTTATACATTGCATTTGTGATTGATATATTTTAGCTAGGTCATCTTAATAATGTACACATTATAGCCCTTTGAACTACACATTATAGAAGCCATTGCCAATGTTAGAGGTAAGGAGATCAACGGTCACAAATTGGGATAAGTGATTGACCATCTGGAAAATACGGAAACTTCGTTTAGGTTGACTTATGCGTATTAAATACTAGATCAAACTTGATACTCATCGAGGACTTAATGATACGTATCGGATTAACGTATACATATTAAAAAATGCTAAAATATTTCTTTCTTTTTGGATATATATTGGATAGTTATCACATGTATCCAATAATTAGTAAAATAGTTATTTATTTTTGAATAGGTCTTGGATATGGGTATCCAAGATGAAAATATTTTTTTAATGTGGAAGTGGATACACATGGCAATATGTATAAACTTTAAAATTTAATCTTTATCGTTTCCTCTTGAAATCAGATGCAATGATGCGCATGAAGTAAAATCTATATAGCTTTGAAGATAGTAGGTTTTTTAAGTATTTTATACTGCCACATATCAAAATGACATGTAGGTTAATTACACCTTATCACTTAGCAACAAGTGCAAAACCATTTACTTAAATGTTAGTTTTGGTTTCTTTAATTAGCCACGTTTATACCATGATGAGACGTCTATGCTTAATTGAATTTTAAACTAATCAATGTAGTCATTAGCTTATACAAAAGTATAAACTATATTTTATTGTAGAAATATCTTGCTTTATTCATTCCATATTTTTTTAGGTTTTTTTTAATCTATGTATCTCCGTGTTTGTAACGTGTTGTACCCATATCCCGTGCTTTCTAGTTGGCAATTAACGTTGATTGACCATGGGAGACAATCAGTGGTAGAGGCATTAGGGCTAATTAATATTTTTTTATTTGTCAGCCACTTAACTCAAGTTGTGGCCGTTAATTTCCTTACCTTTCACAGGGATAATGACCTCTTTAATGAGCAGTTTAATTGTTATACTGTGTATTTTTTGGATGACTTTTCTATTTAAAATAAATCAATTACAAGTATTAGTTGGAAAAGAGGTTTATAAGATGAGGAAACCTTTGATTTTCAATTTTGCCCTTGTTTATTATTATAAAGGCTGTCCCATTCTTCATTTCCTTTGATCTTCCTTGAATACTTAATTAATCACATACAAACTTCATGTTAATTAGCCCGAATACATCTGCATCTCATTGTCTCTCCCAGTCTCCCTCAAGGATTTATGGATGTGATTAATTTAATGTTAGAGGAGTATCAAAGGACTAAAGGATCTCCTTGTTTTCCCAAAAAAGAAGCTAACAAATAAAAGTGGAAATTATAAAAAGTTACACATTTATTTTAATATGACCCAATTTTACTTGTATATATCCTATATTTGACAATTTTGTTGCTCAACAATGGCTTGTTTGTGCATATAATGTCCCTAAGACTTCTATGTGTAGAGGAAAAGGAGGTTTTTGATAGTATTTTTGACAGGGAAATGAGCTTCACTTTATGATGTGTAAACAATTTAGAACTCCCACGAGGCATAAGCATTAATTATTGATGCGTGAAAGGCATAAGAAAATTTGAATGTTATATGCATTCCAGTTGAGGCGTGAAGCTTTTGGACTCACATTTTTGTGGACAACTCAAAGCATTTGATGTTCACGTCACTCCAAAGGGAGGCTAGAGTCTAGACATATATTTCTCAACTCTATCTTTGTAAAATGCATAAAAATTGGAACTTATGAAAAAGAATAAGAAAAGATCTGCAAGCATTTTTTAGAGTGTTGGTAGACAATACCTGCCCCCATAAAAAAAAACGTTTACAGACTGAAAATTTCCCATAAACTACATTTATTATTGTGTAACCATTTCTAGATAAGCTCCTTAGAAAATCCTGCCTCTCTTTTGTCCCCTCTAAAGGTTTCAATTGATTTTATAAGTCTCCTCTAGTAGCTGTTCTCAGGCCGATTCAGCTGTGTCTGCCAGCTTTAAGTTTGTGGAATCCCTGAAATGAAAGGACAGAAGTCTATGAAACTTATTAAACTAGTTATCCTTTCAGATTGTATGTAGAACTCTCTTTTCTGATGCAGAAAGGCAACTAAAATTATGAGGCTGATCTGATTCCACAAAAGAAGATACATTAAAAATGCCGAAGAAGAACAAAGAAACCTAGAACTGCGCTTCCCGTCTACAGTGCCAAGAAGGAAAGAATGGAACTTCTTTATTGTCAAAGAATTCACTAATCATAGAATATTCTTGTTACAAAGCCATAGAAGGCATAGACTCACTATATATCTGGTGCTATTCCTTGTGACTTTAAATCCTAGCCACCAACTAGTTTTCCATAAAAAGTAACTAATAAGGGTATATTGTAGTGTGCTATGTTCTGCTGCTATTGTGATGAGTGTACAGTGCCACACTACTGTAACCCATGAACGCTTTTGTGGGTGGACCTCTTAGTGCATGTAATCACCTTATAGTGAGTTACACATTACATTATCTTTTGTTGGAAAATTTATTTATGCATGGCGACCTAGTGCATGAGGTTCTGTTGCTGCGGGGTTTGGAAGGTTAGATATACGTAGGCTTGCCCTACATGTGGGGAGGTTGTTTCCGGGGCTTAAACCTTCATGCTTCGTGTCTAAACCCGTAGGTGACTATTTTCGGCACTTGTAATAAATAGACTAATGTTTAGTGGAATTCATGTAAACTGTTGAAAAGAGAAAAATAAAAGAAAAAAGAAAAAGGACAAAGGAGGCCGTGGAAAAGAGAAGGGAAATTAGGTTTAACATATTACGTTGTCAAAAATACCCCTCATAGTAAACAATAATGATAAAACTAGAACACTTCTAACTTGTTTACCCAGCTTATTCCCCACAGAACAAGTCTTGCCAAAAATACCTGCCCAAATCAAGAAATATCTAGCACATTCGATATCTGGCTATGAGATATGAGGAACAAACTCCTATATTTTATGGACAATGTACACATTTGGTGTGTATCTGTCTGGGGTGGGTTAGTATTTAAGTCTTTAAAAGTTTCATTCTTCTCATATTTTACGTTATCCATGCTTTCTTGTTGGCACTATCTCGTGGATTTTAATAAAATGTAATGAAGAGTTTGTCATTCATTAATGGAGCATTGTATACTAAATATAAATTATTTGTTTCAGGCAGTGTCTAAAATCTTATCATCCTCAATGTGTGGGGAAGGACGATTCATTTTTGAATGCCGGAAACCGTTGGACTTGTAGTAAGTTGCATACATTTATCTATCATGTTCCTTCATTTTCATGTTTGCCTCTTTTTGTTTTCTTGCATAGTATGTTCTTATTTTTTCTTCCACAAGTATAATTTCTAATTCTAGAGTATGGCGCATATTGTCACATGACATGAGTGAAATTTAATATCCCATCCAAGGATCAAAATTTTGTTTTAGTGAACTTGAAAATGAAAACTTTTTGGTAATGTTTCTTCGGAAACAAGGTGGAAACAAAGAAAAATTTAAAAATTTATTTTCGAAATATTAGTCAAAATATACCAAAATAAATGTCGAAACCTATTGAAACATCTCGAAACCTACCAAAACACCACGAATTTTGATATTCAATCAAAATGATTCATTTCGGTTTCTATGAAAAATGTTGAGAAAGTTACTATAATATAATTAAGTTTATGTTTATTGTAATATGTATAACCACACAAAGGGTATACTCGTCTTTTATTTTTTTGTTCAGTAACTATAAATACAAGATTAATAGTGAGAGGTAGGGTAAGTCAAAACCTCTCTTTGCCTTTCTCATATTGTGTTAAACTTCTTTCCAAACTTAATATGGTATCAGAGCAATTAGGTCTAATCTTTTATTAATTCTTTTCTTTTCCTCTCTTCTTTTCTTTTTCTTTTCTTTTCTTTTTTCCTTCTTTTCCTTCCTCTCTGTTTTGCGCCTTCACTAGGTCTCTACCAGTGTTTAATGGGTTTGCACTGAAATTGTGCATTTCCAAAGGTGTGGCTTCGGATTGAAATCGATGGTGGTTTTTTTGCTGAGTTGATCTTGATATTTGTGGTGTTTATGGTGGCGATGGTGTTTTCGTTGTTCATCATCATCAGTTGATTATCGTCACTGTTGGTGACGTGAACCTCACGTTGATCACTACCAATGTGGTGGTGGTAGTCATCGGTGTTGTCACAGATAGCGTCGTGGGTCGCCGTCGTGTGGAGTCTGTCGTGTGAGCAGACCTATTAGAGGCTAGGGTTTGCTCACAAAACAAATTTGGGAAGACGGTGAACAATAAGGGTCGGGTCAAATCTTTGATGATTGTGGGCTCGGGTCAATTCTAAAAAAAAAGAAAATAAACCTAAACCTAAGCCCTTTGGCCCAAGTACCTAGCCCAATCCAGCCCACGTCCTTTGGTAGCCCAGTCCCAGCCCAACCAGTTCATGCCGGTTCAAGCCGATTCAAGCTGTTTCATCATAGTTCAGGTTTGGTTCGTCACGGTTCAACACTGGTTCATGACAATCTTAGGCTGGTACAGGTCAGTGTTACATGGTCTACTCCTGCTCAGTCCTGATTAAGCCTGTTTCATCATAGTTTGCCATAGTTTCTATTGGCAAGGTCTAAATTTTGACCGGTTCGGGTCTGGTTCAGCACTATTCGACCGGTTCAGTTCCAGTTCAGTGTCGCTCAGGCCTTATTCCACTGGTTCTGCTTTGGTTCACCCTTTCTCCAGCCATTATCCAGCTCCTTTTTCGTACTGTTCTAGCCTAGTTTAGCCCTCCTATGGCTATGGAATCCAAGAATGATGATGTATCCATTGTTACTTCTTCTTTGTCACCTGGTTTGTCTTCTACTATTCTATTTAGTGGTCCTATGACATTGGTAAAGCTTAATGGGACTAATTATGTTTTATGGTCACGATCAGTTCAAGTATTTCTGAAAGGTAAAGGCCTTAAGAAATATCCAGTGGACCCTAAACCCACGGAAGGTACTACTGGTTATGATCAGTGGAAACCGGCAGATGCTCAGATTATCTCCTTATTATTGAATAGTATTGAGACTGGTGTTAGCTCCACTTTACTTTATCTTGACATGGCTAAAGAAATTTGGGATCACTTGGTCATTATATATTCGGGTACAAGTAATTTTACTCGTGCATATGAGTTGTGTCAATAGTACTTTCGTTTAGACCGAGGCAATCTGAGCCTTATAGATTATTATTCCCATGTCACGGGAGTTTGTGAGGAATTGAAGTTTTACCACACGTTGACCATCGATGTTGCAGTGTGGCAGAACGAGCATGAAGATATGAATGTTGTTCGTTTTCTGATGTGTTTGAAACCTGAATATGATGCTATTCGTTCGTAGATTTTGGGTAGTTCCAGCCTCTTATCTCTGCTTGAGGTTTTCTCCCGTTTACAGCGTGTTATATTGTCTACTGGGACTTCTAGTGTTGACCGTAGTTTATCTCATGATCGCCGAGTTATATTCTATATTTGAGACCTTTCGTCAAGAAGTAAAAACACAATATGGTTGTCGCATTCATATTCTCCGTTCTGATAATGCTAGAGAATATAAATCTGATCATTTATCATCTTATCTTCGTAAGACTAACATTATTCATTAAACTTCTTGTGCCTATATTTCTCAGTAGAATGGTTTTGCTAAGCGTAAGAATCAACATTTATTGGAAGTTACCTGTGTATTATTATTCAAATGCATGTATCTCGTGTGTTTTGGAGTGATGATGTTCTTATATCCTGTCACCTTATTAACCGCATACTGTCATCTGTGTTAAATGGGCAAAGTCCATACTCCATCCTTGTACCTTATACCTCCTAAAGTTTTTGGGTATGTTTGTTGTGTCTATAACTTGGGGCCAAGGTTTGATAAACTTGACCCTCATGCTACCAAGTGTATCTTTCTTGGATACTCTCGTACACAAAAAGGGTATCGATGTTATAGTCTTACTCTTTGTCGATATTTCACTAGTGTTGATGTCACCTTTAACGAAGAGGTTTCGTATTTTTCGGCTCCTGAGCAGCCTTTAGATCTTGATTTTGGGCAGTCTACACCACAACCTCCCCTTTACCATCACCTACTCTATCTATTGTATCTCTATCTCCTGCTCCTCTCCATGTATACTCTCGTCGTGTGCAGTCATCAACTGAAGTGCCCTTGCCAGCTTCCTTGCCATCTCCTGATCCGAGTTCCTCAGGTAATTCTGGCTCTTTACCGATTGCTCTTAGGAAAGATATTCGATCATGTGTTACTAATCATTCCATTGGTAATTTTGTTTCTTATGATGCCTTGTCACCTATTTTTTCCTGTTTTATCACGCATCTCTCTACTATCTCTATTCTTAAGACTCTAAAAGGTGCCTTGTTTGATCTGGATTGGAGAAAAGTTATGGAAGTTGAAATAGATGTCTTACATCAGAATGAGACTTGAGATCTTGTTCCCTTTCCGCCTGACAAACGGACGGTTGATTGTCGATGGGTGTACACTGTTAAGTTTAATCCAGATGGTTTTGTTGAGCGTCTCAAAGCTTAATTTATTGTTAAGGGTTTCACTCAAACATATGGTGTTGATTATGCAAAGACATTTTCACCCGTTGTCAAAATCTCCTCTATGTGTGTTTTAATTTCTTTGGCTGTTAATCTTGGTTAGCCCCTGTTTCAGTTAGATATTAAGAATGCATTCTTGCATGGTAACTTGGTTGAGGAAGTCTACATGGAGCAGCTACCTGACTTTACTGCTCAAGGAGAGTATTGTAGGAGTGTGTGTCGACTGAAGAAATCTTTGTATGGTTTGAAACAGTAATCAAGAGCATGGTTTGGTAAATTGTTTGATGCAATATTAGAGTTTGGTCTTCTTCGATGTTAGACAGATCATGCTGTTTTTCACAGATAGACAGATGCAAGGTACATTCTATTGGTGGTTTATGTTGATGATATCGTAATTATTTGTAATGATTATGAGGGTATTACTAAGTTAAAAATATTTCTGCAAGATAAATTTTATACGAAAGATTTGGAAAAACTTAGGTACTTCTTGGGTATTGAAGTTGTCAGATCTAAGCAGGATATCTGTCTATCTCAGAGGAAATATGTACTTGACATGCTAGAAGAGGTAGGTT
Organism: Ilex paraguariensis; assembly: GCA_963454935.2. Lineage (NCBI taxonomy): Eukaryota > Viridiplantae > Streptophyta > Magnoliopsida > Aquifoliales > Aquifoliaceae > Ilex > Ilex paraguariensis. The sequence continues at coordinate 8,948 of CAUOFW020000348.1, forward strand.
TACTCGGTAGTAGACCAGTTGATAGTCTTATGGATCCAAATCAGAAGTTGTTGATGGATGATGGTGCTCTATTTGATAGCCTTGGTCAGTATCGCAGGTTGGTTAGGAAGCTTAATTATCTCACTATTACCCAACTAGATATTGCATATACAGTTAGTATGGTAAGTCAATTTATAGATATCTTAGAGTACCACATTGAGATTCAGTCATTCGTATTCTTTGATATCTCAAAAGTGTTCTTGGTTTTGGATTGTTATATCGAACCAATGGATATCTTCGAGTGGAAAGTTTTTCGGATTCTGATTGGGTTGGTTCTCTATTTGATCGGCAGTCAAATACTGGTTATTGTACCTTCTTGGGAGGTAATGTTGTTTCATGAAAGTAAAAAATATACATTGGTAACACGATCCAGTGCTGAGGCTGAGTATAAAGTAATGACATATACGACCAGTGAATTGATATAGTTACTACACTTTATTCGGGAAATTGGTTTTCTAGTTCAGCTACCGTTACAACTGTTCTGTGATAATCAGACAACCATTCATATTATTGTCAATCCAATGTTTCATGAGAGAACCAAACATATTGAAGTTGATTGTCATTTTATTCAAGACAAGATACTAAGTGGAGACATTGTAACTCATTTTTTGAGATCTGAGACTCAACTTGACATGTTCACCAAAGTATTGAGTCGTTCTCGTCTTGCGGATATTTGTTCCAAATTTGGATTATATGATATTTATAGTCCAGCTTGAGGGGGAGTGTTGAGAAAATTACTATAATATAATCAGGTTTACGTTTGTTGTAATATGTATACCACACAAAGGGTATACTCGTCTTTTATTTCTTCGTTCAGTAACTATAAATACAACTTTAATAGTGAGAGGTAGGGTAAGTCAAAACCACTATTTGCTTCTCTCATATTATGTTAAACTTCGCACCAAACTTAATAGAAACAAAATGTTTTGACCATTTCGAAACGAAATTTAATTCCCTGATCCCGTCAATTGACATACTAGGCCGATGTGTGTCCAAATGGAGCTTGCATGTATTTTAGATTGGAAGTATTGATATCATTTAGTTTTGAAGATTTTTCTTTTTATGTTCGTATTAAGTAATTTATGTATAGTTCACTTGAAGGTGAGCAGACTGTATTATATCCTTGAGCACCGTAAATTGTTAAATATGGTTGTATATACTGTGAAGACATAAATCTACTTAATATATCTGCTATTGTTTTTGTACGTGCATGGATGAGTCTTTAGATTCTCCCCCAACTTGACAATTTAAACTAGGGGGAGCAACCTGTGCAAGGTTAAGGGTCAACCCAGACTCGAAACACTCGAGTGGAGCTCAACCATAACTAGAGCCTAACGCGAACTATTCAACCTGATTATTGCACATATTTAAATTTTTGAAATCTTGGTTGAACTTGTTTACAAGATTGTAGTTGAAATTTGGTTCCAATTTGGGTTTCTTGAATTACCCTTATTTATGTTCAAATTCGAGTCTCACAATCATTTGTACAGAGGAACAAGTTTAAAGAAAATATGTTTCGGACAATCAACTATTTGACCTATTTATCATTCACATCTGGGCATAGTTTTTTCTTGAAATTTTTAAAAATAATCAGTGTGAGCATGTTTTGGTTTATTAGGTTGAACCCGAGTTATGCAATTCCGGATGGATTGTTGTTTATTTGATCAACACGATTATTGTGCCTGAGTATCGTTTAAAAGTAGGTTGACATTTTTTTTATCCAAACCTAACTCCAATATTGTAAGTATCTGCTTATTGATTTTTCAACTCGGGATTGGGATATATTCGGAATAGCCCGTCCAAGTTGCACCTTTCGTGGAAACCTATTTGGACCTCATGAGAATATATTGGGATGTATGGACAAATAAACTTTTGTTATTATTCTTAGGTTCGACCAAGTTAAAAAAAACTATCACTATTGTTTTTGTGGTTGCTTTGGTCATATTGTTGGTGTATTTATTTTCTTTTAGGTATGATGAAGAAGAAAGAGTGATGGAAAAGGAGAAAATATTTTTCGATATTTGGTTATTGTGATAGTAAAGAAAGGTGTTATAAACTTGTAATTTGAGATGATGTAGCTCTAATGAAGCAAATGAAATAGTAGGATTCATGTAGCTGAACTTGAAATAATTGGAACAATTTTTTGCTGAGTTAAACAAATTAATTTTTGTAGAAAATTTTTGGAAAAACTTTTTGCTCTTTCTCCCTTTTCGCACGTCTCCTTCTCTTATCTTTGAGAGGCTTGGAATCACGGTTGCATCATGTTTCTTCTATATGAATCTGAAGCCTAGAAGATGCATTGCACCTAGTCTTTCTAATGTTCTTCTCTTTTCTTTGATCTGTAGATATAGTGACCTTTAGTGCACCAAGAGGGTGTATCCAATGTAAATAAGCTACATACAAAACTAAGAAAGTGCAAAAACAAACACAACTAGAAAACCTATACCAAACACAAAAGGAGTCCAAATCTAAGAAAACTACATAAATCTAACTCTCCAAGCTCCTCAAAAAACCAAGAAAGTTGTCCACAAAAATAAAGCCTTTCTCCAAAACCAATAGGAAAGAAGTCTTTGGAAGCCTCTCTTTAGCCCAGATGCCTCTATGTATTCAAAAGTGCCAACAATTTTGCTCCAAGCAAATTATGATAGTAGCAAGGTTTAATTGAACAAATCATTTTGTGAGTTGAAATAATCTCCAATAGCATACTTTGAGAGATTCACTCAGGTCATGTTTAGATATGGTTGGTGATCATATTTAATTTGTTAAGCATTTTCCTCAAGGAAAGGTGTCATTGTATATGATGACGATATTGTGCTCAATGGTGATGATGTAAGGAGATTGGGAAATTAAGGACAAACATGACCCAAGAATTTGAGGTAAAGGATTTCAAAAGTTGAAGTATTTCGTGGGTACTGAGGTTGCGACATCTAGATGGAGTATCTTCATTTTACAACAGAAGTATGTGCTTAATCTACTTAAGAAGAGACAGCATGTTAGGATGCAAGCCTGTTGACACTTCAGTGAAGCAAAATCATAGGTTAGGATAGATGGTTGATGATATTCCTACTGATAAAGGCCGTACCAGAGACCAATGGGTAGCCATATTTATCTTTCTCTTTCTTGTCCAAATATTGCTTATGCAGTCAGCGTGGTAAGATAGTTTATGCATTCATCTCTTTGACTCCCATGTGGAGGTGGTTTATAAAACCCTGAGGTATCTTAAACTAGCTCTTTGTAAACAGTTACGTTTTGGTATTAGTCTTGAGGTGCCGATGAGTTCACATTGTGATAATATGGCAATTAGCACTGCTCACAACCCCGTGTACCACAACAAACCAATCATGCTGAGGTTGACTGACACTCCATTAAGGAAAATTTGAATACTGATTTGATTTGTACTCCATTTGTGAAGAGCTGGGGTTTGGGGGGGGGGGGGCAGCAGCTTGTAGATATTTTTACAAATGAAGTATCTAGTGTAGTGTTATTTTTAGTTATTGGCAAGTTGGGCATGCACATCATTATACCAGCTTGAGGAGGAGTGTTAGAAGTGTTCTAGTATTTTATCTTTATTGTTATGGGGGGTATCTTTGTGAGCATAATGTTTTACCCAAAAATATTTCAGAGGAAGAGAACCCTAATACTCTCTTCTCTCTTTCCCAACAACCTCTCTTCTCTTCCTTTCTTCTTTTCCATAGTTTATACTACTTCAACTAGCCTACTCTCAAGCAGAAGAAAGGACTAAAACTCAGTCTTACCCATTTTGTCAACATCATCATTTTTAAGGACCTTACAGGATTAATGACTAGCATATGCTAGGTGATACATCGGCTTCCTGTGGGTCCCACTTCCATATGGTTGCATATTTTTCTGTTGCTGTACTCAACCCAAATATCCTTATCTATGCGACATTATGGTGTTATCTATTGCCTTCTCTCATTATGCTTTCCTTTTAGAGGATTGTTTGTAATAAATACGGCAATTTTGTGTTTTTTTGTGTTGCAGATTGGCATTCTTGCTTTGTTTGCCAAAAAACGCCAAGTTTTCATTGTTATTTCTGTCCAAATGCCATGTGCCAACGTTGCATTGCCAATACAGAGTTTTCACCTTTTAGAAGGAAGAAAGGATTCTGCAATAACTGTCTGAAGCTTGCACTACTTGTAGAAGATAACATGGATGTTGACTCTGATGGGGTATGAATAGCAAAAGCTGCATATTACAATCTGTAAAAGACATTGAATGCTGTGTAGCTTGGTTATTGCTTGATTGCTTAATTTTCTTGGCATGATATCATGATCATAAAGAGGAAGTTCCTTGTTACAAATGCTTGAGACGTATGAACTACTAGAGCTTATCTCACGATGATGTAATAACCCATCATAAACTAGTGTATGAGTCTTGTGGGCCTCTTTACTCATTGCCAGTTGGTTTTGAGTTGAATGCTTTAACAAAGTCATGCAATAATCAGAGCTTTGTTGGTCAGCTAACGACACACTATGCAGAAAAAATCAATAAAGTTAATATGATCAGTGTATATTACAAACATGATCATATATAACTACTGCAGTAATATCACTTTGCATGTGATATATTGGTTGAAAAGTATGGTGAGCAAGAATAATGTTTAGTTTTTGTGTATACGAAACAGTTATGAGATGTCTGTGAGAACGGGCATTACTTCCTTGGATTTGACTATGAATATGGCTTACCAAAGAGCTGAGTCAGAGGATAAGTATTTTTGCATCTCTCACTCATATGTTCTATTTGTACTGCTTTTGAACAGGAGAAGGCAGTATTTTTATTCCCAGAAAAAGAAAGGAGGTAGAGATAGAGGTTGATGGAAGAGCAATGCCATGCGCATCTTTTGACTGTATAATGCAAGATGTCGTGCATAAGAGTTTGTTATTCTATGATTGATGGAAAGCATGGATAGCATTTTTTCATGCAATGTAACCTTTTCCATCAAATGGCATTTATTGGCTTGTCTATATCGCGGAGTTATCCTTATGTCCTTTAAACACGTTTTTTGGTTATGACAGTTGTTATAATAACGTATATTAAATTACGCCATTGCTCTTGCATACTTTGTTTCTCAAACCGCATAAGAGTAATGCAGTTGGAAATAGTCCGATCCTTTGTAGGAACTACCCATAATAACGAACTTGCAAAATGGATTTGTTTATCATAACGAGATTTGTTGTTCCTAACCCTGCTTCACCTTAATTGTTATTTGAACAAGTAAAAGTTCTGTCTTGTTCCGAGTGGGGATAGCATTTCTCTTTTGCATGTCCATGGAGTTTTGAAAAAATAGTCGGATTCTTAAGAGCTTTATATTTGGATGTCTGCAGACCATTGCATATGGAAGACAATTTTAAGTTACTTGATCTTTGTTATAGCTGAATAAGAGAGGGGAAAAAAAAGAAGAGACGAAAGAACAAATAAGGAGGAAAAGGATCAGCTAATGATTAAGGATTTTTTTGTAATCCATAGTTCTATAGTTTTGTACTCATATTGCTTAATTGTATCACTAGAATTGCCTACTTAACTCTATCTTTAGGAGTTAGGGTGTGTCTAAAAATGTTGTCAATTGAATTGAGTTGATCAAAAGAAGTGAATCTGGCACGCGTAGATTTATAAACTTTGCTATATCATTACGCAAAACGTGATTTTGACTAGCATGTTTCCTAGCCCTTAATGGTGGGGTTTGTTAATGCTTGCTGCTTTGCAGGAGACGGTGGACTTCAAAGATCGTGAAACATATGAGTGTCTGTTCATGGAATATTATGAAATCATCAAGAGGGAGGAAGGTCTCTCTGCAGAAGATCTCCGTTCTGCAAAGGCTCAATTGAAGATGTCAGAGAACTACAACTCCAGCTCCGAGTCAGATGAATATGACCAAGATGAAGAAAGTCCACTGGTTTTTGATGAAGACTATATGGATGATATAGAAGAGCACAAGCCAAATCATAAAAGGAAGAGATACAAGGCACAGCAATCCACGATGAAAATAAAGGTCAAACCAAATAGAAAAGAATTTATTGGTTGGGGGTCAAAACCTCTCATACAATTTCTTGCGTCGATTGGTAAAGACACAAGTGAAAAATTATCTCAAGATGATGTTACTACTATCATAAATGGATACATTAGGGAAAACAAGCTTTTCCACCCAAAGAAAAAGAAAAAGATTGAATGTGATGCTAGGCTACGGACTGTTTTAGGACGGAAAATGGTGAACAAACATAGAATATATGACATTTTAGAAGCCCATCTTGCCGAGAACCAGGAACTGTCAGAGGAGGATGGACCCGGATACAATTCTGAAGACAAGAATGACGTCTTCATAGCCTGTAAAAGTCATAGGAAGTCAGCTATGGAGAGAAAAATCCAGAAAGAGGTGGTGGAATTCAAAGTCCCACAAAGCTGTTTTGCATCAATTGTTGCTGAAAACCTTAAGCTTGTCTACTTGAGGAGGAGTTTAGTGCATGTACTATTGAAGCAACCTGAAACCTTTGAAAGCAAGATAGTGGGAAGCTTTGTGAGAGTCAAGTCAGATCCAAATAATTACTTTCAGAGAAACTCTCATGAGCTCGTGCAAGTCACAGGTTGGTCTTGATATATATACCTGTTAACTTGATTATTTTGAGCTGGACTTTGTCTTATGCATTTGTTGAGAGTCAACGGTATGATTGGCTGTTACTAACATCGATAAACTGCAGGATTTTAGAAATTGCTCTCTTAAGTGAGGTTTGGTTAATGTTGTTTCCTTTATAACTGTAAGGTATGTCTCCAATATATAGCATTATTAGTGATTGCACCAGCTAGTTTGGGGAATATGACATTCTCGAGACTTGTACTACTGATAACTGTTACATGGTCAGTTTCATTAACTTGAGATAGATATGAGTGAAAAGGGATCCAAATTAAGTGTAGAGCCCCGTATATATATAGCCAATGAAAGTTACAATAAGGATAAAAAGGTAAAAAGAGAAAACTTAATAAGCCCTAATAAACTAGGCTGCTGTTATATCTCCAACACTTCCCCTCAAGCTAGGCGCGAAAATGTCAACTAAGCCAAGCTTGACAACGGAGTCCCAAAGAATGGATAGAGTGACAGGTTTGGTAAAAACATCCACATCCTGATCACTGGTCCCCACGAACGATGGAGTGACAATACCATTGCTAACCTTCTCTCGAAGAAAGTGAACATCAATCTCTATATGCTTTGTCCTCTCGTGTAATACAGAGTCAAAAGTGAGCTGAATAGCAGATCAATTATCACAATATAATGTAGATGAAGAAGTTACTGAAAATCCCAACTCGCCAAGAATCGATCCTAGCCAGATAATCTCACATGTGCCAAGTGCCAAGTGCCAGTGCCCGATACTCTGCCTCTGCTGACGAGCGAAAGACAACTGACTACTTTTTGCTCTTCCAAGAGATAAGATGAGTCCCTCGAAAAGTACAGAAGCCCGTAGTAGATCGACCGTCATGTGCTCTCCCATAATCTTAATCTGAATAACATGCTAGAGAACCAGTCTAAGATCCTGATGCATAGAACAACCCAAGTGCAGGACAAGACTTGAGGTATCGAAGAATATGATAAACTGCATCAAGATGAGGCTGACACGGTCTGTGCATGAACTGACTAACTCGGCTGACAGCAAATGAAATGTCTGGCCTAGTGTTAGCTAGGTAGATAAGTCTACCTACCAACCTTTGATAGACAGTCGGATCTCTCAATTTCTCACCTTCAGTAGTCAGTTTCAGGTTTGGAATCATGGGTGATGATGCCAGTTTGCACCCCAGCATCCTTGTATCTGAAAGAAGATCCAGAACATACTTTCTCTGAGAAAGAACAACACCCGTGCTGCTACGGGCAACCTCAATCCCAAGAAAGTATCGTAGAAATCCAAGGTTCTTCACATCGAAAGCCTTCTCAAGGTCTACCTTGACCTGTGCAGTCCCAGAAATGTCATCCCCAGTAATAATAATATCATCAACATATACCAAAAGGATAATACACTGTCCAGAAGTATTCCGCCGAATAAAGCAAGTATGATCAGAATGACATCTGGTGAACCCCAAACGTACGACTACATCACTAAAGCGAGAGAACCAGGCTCATGGTGACTGTTTCAGTCCATAAAGAGATTTACACAGTCGACATACCTTTCTAGCATACTCCCCCTCACCACAAAAGCCTAGTGGTGCATCTATATAAATAATCTCGTCCAGATCACCGTGAAGAAACGCATTCTTCACATCTAACTGATGAAGAGGCCAAGAGTACTCTGCAGCTAGAGAAATAACCAATCGAACAATAGTCAATTTTGCCATGGGGGCAAATGTAGCACCAAAATCACGACCTGGTACCTGAGTAAAGCCCTTCGCCATAAGTCTAGCCTTGTGACGATCAATAGTACCATTCGCAAGAAACTTCAGGGTGTAAACCCAGCGATAGCCAACAGGCTTCACCCTTGAAGGTAAAGAGACAAGATCTCATGTATGATTACGCTGAAAAGCGTTCATCTCCGTCTGCATGGCAAGAATCCACTGGGGCTCCCGCATAGTCTCCGAAACAGAGCGAGGAATCGGCGTATCTGATAAGGCCATACTATAAGCTCGAAATGTAGGAGTCAAATCACCATAAGAAACATAAGCAGAGATTGGATATAAAATCCTGGTGGTCCAACCATAACGATCAACTGGACGGCGATCACACCGTGGATAACGACGCTTTAAATCATCATCCTCCACTGACAATGTCTCTTCAGGTAAAACAACTGACTCAGTACCTGCAATCTTGTCAGTACTAACAATAGGGGCATCAATATGCTCAACAAACTGAAGAGTATTACCTGCATCGCCTGAGGTAGAGGGGACATCAGCAGGGGGATAAGAGCGAGGGCGACAAACATAAACCTGCAAAGGAAGAGAGTCTGGTGACTCTGTACCAAGGATAAGTGGCTCTGGAGAAGGAGATACCGATAACTCTGTAGTGATAGTGACCAATGACTCTAGCTCCGGGGGTAATAGAAAATCAAAAGAAGTATCATCAACTGGAGGTGCAGACACAAGATTGGAAGAAAAATAAGGAATATGCTCAAGAAAGGTAACATCTAGACTGTGATACATACGGCGCCTAACAGGATATAACACCGATACCTCTTAGACTAATTGCAATAGCCCACAAAGACACAACGAATTGCTTTATCATCAAGTTTATGACGAGTAGGAGACCGATCCTGAACAAAATATGTGCATCCAAAAACACGAGGAGGGATCGAAAAAAGTGTTTGCTCAGGAAATAAAACCTGTAAGGGAGCCCTATGACGAAGAACTCGACTTGGCGTACGATTGCACAGAAAGGTAAAAGTCAAAATAGCAAAATGCCAATAAGATTTTGGCACCCCCATGCCTCTAAGCATATAACGTACCATCCCTATCAGACTCCTATTTTTTCTTTCAACAACGTCATTTTGTTCAGGAGTATATGGACAAGTGAGTTGTTGAAGGATACCTTGAGAAGAAAGGTGAGACACTAAGGCATCAGACACATATTCCTTGGCATTATCTGAACGAAGAGCACGAACAATGACATCGAATTGTGTCTTAATCATCTGCAGAACCTAAGTGATTATAGGGAGTACATCAGACTTCTTAAGCAAAAGGTAAACTCAAGTACAACGGGTATGGTCATCTATAAATGTTACATAGTATCGGGCACCTGATAGAGCAGTAACAGGAGAGGGTCCCCAAATATTAGAGTGTATTTGGTCAAATGGGTTGGGTGACTGGTGCATGCGAGGAATATAACTGGTCCGAATATGTTTTGATAGGGAACATATAATACAGTCAAGTTTACCACTAACACAAACTTTGCTCAAAGTAGGAAATAACATACATAAATATTTAAAATTTGTATGCCCAAAATGGTCATGCCACAACTGAACAGTTTGTGATGAAAAATCATAACGACAAGTGCTAGGTAAAATACTAGCATGCAAGTTAGGAACAGATAAAGACAAAGTAGGTGATGGAGGTGGAGGTGGAGAAACTGGTGAAACCGGAGGTGGATCGCCTAAATAATACAGTCCACCTCTCTCATGTCCCCTGATAATAATCCTCCTGGTACTCAGGTCCTGCAAATAACACGAATCAGATAAGAACACAACTGCACAGTAAAAATCTCTGGCTAACTGATGTACAGACAGTAGATTCATGGCCAGCTTTGGCGTATGAAACATCGAACGTAATGTAAAATCATCTGGGAGACGGACTGTACCCTTACTAACAATAGGGGCATGTGTACCATCTGCTAACTGAACTTGAGTTTGTAACTTCTCGTCAAAAGAGGTGAAATGATGGGCCTCACCTGTCATATGACCATTAGCACCCGAGTCCAGCATCCAAAGGGGGGACGGACTGGCGCAAGTATGAAGGCACGAGGTATACTTGTAGTAGTCGCAGCAGTAGTAGTCGGACCTCGAGAAGTCAAGGCTGGCATAAGTATATTCAAGCGAGAAGTGATAGCATCTATATCACTCTTCCAATGAGGAGTAGTAGCAGGAGCAATGACTGTAGGTGGTGGTGCCTTACCAATGGCAGCTGTACGACTACGAGAAGGCGGCTTAATCTTCGGATGGAGCTTCCAACAAATAGCCCTGAGATGTCCTAGTCGGCGACAATAATCACACTGACGAGAATCCCCATATCTACGCTGATGTGGGGTACCCTGACAGCGCTGGGCCGAGCACTGTCGACCCCTGTACCCGGTGGAAGTACTAACAAATGTCTCAACGGTAGGGGTCTCAATTCCCTCAATAGTAGTCATATCATCAATAATACTAGGGCACTCATGACATAAAAACAACTCTAAAATAAATAGAGAGATAAGATAAGAGAGAATAATATACCTCCAGTTGAACAGTAGCAACATATAAAGAAGGTTCAGAAAGCTCCCAATTAATCAGGTCACGGTGCCCAGAAATCCAATAAATATAAATAGATGATCTATTGCATCAAGAGCATATCAACGGAGAAGAGGATTCAACCCCTCTTAAAAGGGTGGAAAAAGAGAGTAGTGGCGGGCAACACTACGACAAATAACGTGGCGCACAAAGGTAAAACACGAAACTGCGAGAAAGAGCGTGGTCCGTCAATGGGCTGGTTGGGCTGATTGGGTACTGGGTTGGTTGGGCTGTTTAGGTTCGTTTGGGCTAATTGGGTACTGCGGCTGATTGGATTTTAGACTCATTTGGGCTTTGGGCTTTGGTTTATTGAGACGGTGATGGCAGTCTGTATTGTTTTGTGTTGATTTTGCTTGGGTTTTGGAACGACAAATAATGTTCGGTGTTTGTTTACTGGAAGGCAGTGGGTGGGTATGTTTTCGTTGTTGGGATATTTTGGTGGTAAGTGTTTTCTTGGTGTTTGCTGGCTATGGTCTGAATTGTTGAGCAGTTTGGTGTGGTTCGATGCTGCCTGGGTGGTTCGGTGCTGCCTAGGTGGTCTGAATTGTTGAGGAGTTGGGTGGTTTCGCTGGGTAGGTTGTTTGCCGAGGACGGTGGAGTGAATTTATGGCAGTGGGAGTGTTGTTGGCAGTTGGGTGGTCTGAATTTTCAGCTGGTTTGTTGGTTTGGTTTGCTCGTTGATGTCGCTGGATGGTTGGCTGCCGAGGATGGTGGAGTGGAGGCTGCTGAGTATGGTGGAGTCAATGGTGGAGGTTAGGGTTAGGGTTAAGGTTAGCGTTTCTGTTTTGCTCTGATACCAACTTGAGATAGATATGAGTGAAAAGGGATCCAAACTAAGTGTAGAGCCCCGTATATATATAGCCAATGAAAGTTAGAATAAGGATAAAAAGGTAAAAAGAGAAAACTTAATAAAGCCCAAATAAACTAAGCTGCTGTTATGTTTCCAACACATTACCATGTCATCAAGCCCTAAATAGCTGAAACTATGCTGTTCGTTGTGGGATCTTTAATTATTGATGTTTCTTTTTAAGCTTAGATAAAAAATGGCATGGGCATGGATATTCAGTTGTGGAACACAGATTGTGGCTATCTCTATATTTGATAGTGTTAAATTTACTGTGGCGAGGTTAGGGTATTCGAAAGAATGATGAAGTTTGGGTGATGTTTAAGAAACATAAGGGTTAAAGTTGGCTTGGTCTCTACAGTGTCCATTTTTGAAACTATTGAACAGTAACCTTTATCAGGTATTGGAAATTGGAGAGAGGATCTTTATGTTTTGGAAAAAGGGAATAATCAGGAAAGTAGGCTTAAGCTGAAAATTCTTAAAGAAGTAACTCTTGTAGGATTGTGAATAGTACCAATGAACTTGTGGAGGTTATGTGAATGATAGAGTCCCAGGACCCATTGAAGAGAGGGATTAGACTTGTCCAATAAAATCTGAGGGCAAAGGTGATGTGAATCTCTATAACAAGTTCCAAATGCAAGTAAATAGAAGTAGTGATAGTCGGACAAAGGTGTTAGGCTTTTTTTGAGTTGTTACTATGGAGTGATCTTTTGTATCCAGTGTATGTGTAGTAGAACAGAGTTTGACCTATATTTATGACTTCATATATGACTAAGACCATAGTTTTTACTCCTCTGAGATATTTCTTTTTTCAAGTTACATTACTCCTTTGAGATATCAAATTCATATAGATGTATTCCTTGAGCAAATCAAAATGTTTTGATAAATTACCATTATATGGGAATCTGTGTGTGAGTTGTCATGTTCAGATTGAAGGTGGAGGCACATATTAGTAGCCTTCTCGGGGAGCCAAGCATCTTTGGGAGGCATGTGACATCTCTTCGAATGTTCTTCTTTTGGCAACTATTACTCAGACCATTATTCTTGTCTTTGTTATCGCCATCATCATCGATTTCGTCCTAATCATGCTCTAATTCTCTTAATAATAAGTTGTAATTATACGGTGTGGAAAAAGATTTTTCTGAAAAAAGATTCTTCTTGAGGCATAAAAACCATTATGTTTCCAGCTACTTCCCTCAATCAAAATACTGGAAAAAGGGGACCATTCTAGGAAGCATAATGACAACAATATTGAGGGAGGTATTCTAGCTAAGGCAAGTGTACCAGTCCTAGATTCTTTGAATTCTCCAGTTCCTAGCCAAACTCTGATTGTGGATGAAGAAGAATGCACAGAGCAGTGCACCAATGATTCTGGTAAGGAGAATTCTCACAAAATTTTAAAGATAGGTGCAGTTAATAAGGTATATCAAAGGCAGCATAAAAGAGTTTCTTTCAATTTGCTTAATCTGGATAGAGAAGATGGTGAGATTCTTTCAAGTAAAGATGATGGTGAGATTTTCTCTAGTTCAGATGATGATTCAGAAAATGATATTGAAGAGTCTTTCTCTTTGAAAGGTCCATGTATTCTGAATAAGCAAGCATTGGACCCATTGTACAAGCCTTTAATTATTTCTAAGGAAATGGTGGAGGAAGTTCACAAGCGTAGCCATAGTGAAGAGGAGCTCATTCCAAATATGTCCAGGAAAGAGATTCACCAAGCATTGAAATTAAATTAAAGTTTTTGTCATGATGACTATGTGAAAGAGTTTTCTCTTCAGGGAACACAAGAGGGTTTTCCTCTGATGGAGAAGAGGATAGTTTAGTGCCTCAAATGGATTGTAAGTCTTTTATGGCTAAGTCTAAAGAATTGTTGGGAAAACTCAATATTGCTGAGAGAAAAAAAAGGAGAAAAGAAGAGGAGCTAGGTGCTTTGGCGTTGGCGTTGAATAATACCCAGGCTGTGGAAAATTCAGCAATAATGACTAGGTCCAAAATCCAAGCTAACCTTTAAAATTCCAAAGCAAAAGAATCCACACAGATATAGGCGCTAAATGGAGGATATTTTGCTTCAGCTGGAGGCTCAGCTGGTCTTATCAACTATTGCACAGCCCCAGTTCTTTCAATTCAGCTAGTCTCCTAGTTAACTGGCCTACCTACTATTAGCTGAACACTCAGGAATTTATAAAGCTGCATGTTTAGGATAATTTACTTTTTACTTATTTGATTTTCTTTACTTATTTTATGTAATTAGATGACATCAAGGGGTTAGGTACATACGTCCCCCCTTAGTTAGGTGTAATTTGATTTTTTCAAGTTAATAAAATTTCCTTGCACCGTTGAGGTTCAAAAAAAAAAACTATGCCTGTTAGATCATCAGAAGGGAATTAGAGTAGGGAGCACCAGCATGTAGCGTTGTATCCAAATTCAGATTGGTATGAAGTCTATTGAGTGGCTTTCCAGAATGATCTTGTAACATACCAGTTAAACATGTAAAAAGTGATGCTTAACATATAAGGTAGGATCAAAACTTTGCCTTAGAAGTAGAACGGCTGAACATTTCTGTTTCTATGGAAAGCGAAACGAATTAGTAATTGAATGTCAATATTCCAATGTTCGGTGGTGTTTCGTCTACCAATGTTTCAGAATGGTTTGAGATTTCAAGATGTTTGTATCAATAATTCAAAATGTTTTGAAAATAAAATCCCAATTTTTTTATCTGTTTGCATCTTATTTCTGAAACGTTTCAGAGACATTTTTAAAATACTTTTGTTTCCTACATGACCTAGACAATGCATTGAAGTGAAAATTTGATCCTTGTGTAGAAGGCTGTAAATTGTTTAGATATCCTTAAATGTGTTTCTTTGTAGCATCTTAAACCTAAAATGACTTAAACCTAAAATTATGAAGAATCAAAAACAATTGTATCTATGACATACTTCAAAGAATTATTGTAAATTGTAATTCTCTTTTATATTGTTGATGTGTATTGTCAGGCATAAAGCAAGTTTCAGTTGGGGAAACCAATTCAGAGATTCTTCTAAAAATATCGGATTTGCCCAAAGACATCTGCATTGATATGCTATCAGATGATAATTTCTCTGAGGTAACTAAATTGTTCAAAAGTGTTGAGTTTTCTGCTTCTTACTATAAATGATTATTTGAGTCTGCATCATCTGTGATCTAAGTCCTGATTTCGTCACTTGTGTAAGTAGTTGGTCCAGCAAAATTTAAATTTCTTAGGAACTAACAGCTCCTGCTTGTCTTACCTTCTAGTATCTTCTAGGGATTTTGTGGACGATATGCTCCAATGGTTCATGTGGCTTTCAAAACTAAAGATTAAGAAGAGGATAGGAAAAAGGGAAAGGGAAAGGGAGGGGAGGGGGGGAGGGAGGTGGAAGGGAAAGGTCTGAAGAATGTTTGCGTTCTATATGGAAGTTTTGGCTCTTGAAAACCAGAGGTGATGTATGATGACTATTCTTCATAATTCTTGTATTGAATGTAAGTACTAATGGAGTTTGGAACAACAAAGCAACCGAGGTTTTCTTGACTTTATTGTCTTATAATTCCTGGGGAAACAAAGTATTGAAAGGGGACTTATTGTTAGAAGCTATTTGGCCTTCTAATTTTTTATCTTTATGTTATAATAATTCAACTATAAATATAAGTGATAGAAGGAGAGAACCCTAACTCTCTCTTCTTTTTTTTCTCAGTTGTCGTTCTTTTTTTTTTCCTTCTCTTTTTTTTACATTACTTTAACATCATACGTGGAACACAACCAACTTTTTTTTGGTCTGCTAAAAAAAGCATCGTCTATTTTTTGTCGACTTTTTTTCTTTGATTTTTAAGAAAATAGTCATGTTTTTCGGATTTACGATTTTCAACCTTCTTTTGAGGGATTTGTTGCTTGGAAGGGACACTATGGGTGCAGATTTTGAATGCCCAAGGGTTGCCCAGTGATTTAGAGTTGTTTTTCTGTGTTTTATGGCTTCAAGAGGGACAACACCCATGGTTTTTGGCCAATAGCAGTCCGTCTTGTGCTCCGGTAGTGATTTCGCCCATACTTTGTGATTTTCAGGTTTGATTAAATGCAAATTTGAAATAGTAACTATGTTTCTTCTTGTTTTTTTTGAGCCATTCAGCTTGTATCTGGCCATAAGAAGAGGTTGAAATCAGATTAAATATGTCAGAGTCTAGCACGGTCTGTTAGAACAGTAAAAAAATGCTGCAAGTCAGATTGGACTTTAGACTAATAATCCCAACCTACATATTACAATAGTAAAGCTTGATGACAACAATTACTTTGCCAGGTCACAGTCGGCTATGTTATTTTGTTAGTTGTATGGAAAAGATGAGTTACTTGACTGGAAAAATTAAGGAACCGAAGACTGATGATCCACTTTATGATAAGTGGGAAGCTGAAAATTCAATGGTATGTCTTGCCTACTACACTCAATGCCATCAAAGATTAGCAATGGTTATTTGTGTCCTAAGTATTTTTAAGGCAATTTTGGAGGTAGTATCATAGACCAACTCGAAGATAGGCAGACAACTTGACAATACTAAACAAAAGGATTCCCCTTTGGCGCCTTATTTTCATACCTTGTAAGGGTTATGACTTGAATTTGATCACTATCAGAGACTTGACATGGAGTGAGCTAAAGATGCCACAAAACTACATAAGTTGATTGAATATGAGAGGATTATTGAGTTTCTTATTGGCTTGAATTTGGAGTTTGATCAAATTAGGATTCAAATCCTAGGGAAGGAACCTCTTTCTTCCTTGGGAGAGGTATATAATTATGTTCAGTCAAAAGAGAGCAAGCGAGGGATCATACTTCATCCTATGCCCCAGGAGAGTTCAGTCTTGGCTATTGCCGCTTCTCAAGATGGTTGGGAAACAAGAAAGTTGAAAGCACGTGTAAATGATGTTGCATTTGATAAGAAGGATAATTTGTATTGTGATTATTGCCATAGGCTGCGGACATAAGAGAGATTTATTGGAGATTAAATAATTGTCCTCAGTTTAGAGGTAGAGGAGGACAATTAGGTGGTAAAGCAGGATCTCGAACCCATCTTACTGCTGCAGTGGATACTTTTTCAACGGGTCCCAGTCGTCTCCATCATCTACAGTAGAAACAATGGTTCTTACTTCTTACTAAGGAGGAAGTCGAGAATATACGTCGCCTTATGTTGAAACTGGAGAAATTTGCCACAGCATCCACTTCTTTTGCCCATGTGGACAACCTTTCTACAGCATTAAGTACATCGTGTATTATTCCTTTTGCCCCTGGATCATTAATTTAGGTGTCTTTGACCATATGGCTAGACTATCCACTTTGTTCTCATCATGTTATGCTTGTTCCGGAAAACAATAAGTTAAAATAGCTGATGGTTGCTTCTCATCTCTAGCTGGTAAATGTTCTATTCCAGTCATTTCCTCTCTATCTCTCTTATTTGTTTTACATGTTCCTAATCTTTCAAATATTTTTCTTTTTGTCAATGTCATTCCTAGGAAAGTAAACTATAATGTAACATTATTTCCTTCACATTGTGTCGTTTAAGACCTTGTCACGAGGAAGATGATTAGCGATGGTGAGGAGAGAGATGGTCATTACTTTCTAAATCCTCATAAGCCAAGCGATGCTATCATTATACAAGCTCATAAGTATATGTACCATTTGGGTTTACTTGCTGAAAGAAGTATTATCTTGTTTTTAGACATTCCACCAAATGGTGCGTACTCAATTTCGTATTCAAGTACAAATTGTTCGTTCTGATAATAGGGGTGAGTATATTTATGGGTGACTTTAGTCCTATTTTGCTGAGCATGGTATTATTTGCCAAACAACTTGTTGATACACCTCAGTAAAATAAGATTGCTGGGAGAAATAATCGCAATCTATTAGAAGTTGCAAGGGTTTTGATGTTTTCTCTAAATTTTTCAAAGTTATATTGGAGAGATGCAATCGTTACCCCGGCATATTTTCTCAATAGAATGCCTTCTCAAGTTCTAAATTTCCGGTCACCAGTTGAGGTATTATCTTCTTTTTCTTCGTCTTCTTCCCCTTCTTTCTCTAACTGTTTTTTAGTTCCTCCTCGGGTGTTTAGATGTGTTTGCTTTGTTCATGTTTCTCCTCAGCTTCAAAGTAAGTTAGATTCTAAAGCAACTAAATTCATCTTTGTTGGTTATTCTCCTATACAAAAGGGTTACAAATGCTTTCATCCTTCTTTGGGTAAAAGATTTGTTTCTATGGATGTCACTTTTTGTGAAATGGTAGCCTATTTGTCCAAAGAGACTTCTTCAAGGGGAGAATCTAAGTGAAGATAAGTTTTGGTTTGTTCTCCCATTTGCCTTATTAGTGTTTTTTTTTTCATAGGAACAAGAGCATGACAATAATGAGGAACATCCTTTCTAAACAGTTTCGTCGGGATCATGTAATCCTACTCTTGAGTTTGAGTCTGATATTCTCATTGCTCTTTGTAAAGGTTTTTGAGCTTGTACTTAACCCATATCTAATTTTGTATATTTGCATCACTTTTCACTCTTTTATCGAGCGTTTGCATTGCAATTGTCCTGTGTGTTTATTCCTATTAATTTGGAGGATGCACTGAATGATTTCAAGTGAAAGGAAGTAACATATGTGAAGAGTTGAATGCACTTCAAAAAAATCATACGTGGGAACTGAGGAGAAGAAGCATGTTGGGTGTAAATGAGTGTTTACAGTGAAACATAAGGCTGATGACTTGGTTGAAAGATACAAAGCTAGATTTGTCATGAAGGACTTCACACAGACTTGTGGGATTGATTATCAGGAAACATTTGCCATGGTGGCAAAGATGAATTCCATTCGTGTCTTACTTTCCCTAGCTGCAAATCGAGGTTGACCTCTCTCAACAGCTTAATGTGAAAAATGTGTTTTTACATTGGAACCTAGAGGGGAGGAAGTTTATATGGATGTTCTTCTTGGCTTTAAACTTCCCACAAATGGTAGCAAGGTATGCAGACTTAAAAATTCATTTTATGGATTGAAGTAGTCTCCAAGAGCATGGTTTAAGAGATTTATTCAAGCAATGTTGAGGTGCGGTTATCATCAGAGTCATGATGATCATGCTTTGTTTGTTAAACATTCTTCCCACTCATTGTGTATGTTGACAATATTGTACTTGGTGACAATAATGTAGTGGAGGTGGTGAAATTAATGACATATTTGGCTCAAGCATTTAGATAAAAGATTTGGGAAGTTGTAATTCCTATTTCACAACGAAAGTATGTGCTTGATCTACATAAGGAGATAGGTATGCTAGGGTGCAAGCCTATTGATACTTTGATTGAGCACTATCATAGGATGGAGAGAGATTGTTGATGATACCATGTAGATAAAGGTTGATACCAAACTGCTCATTTATCTCTTATACTCGTCCAAATATAGCTAAGGTTTTTAAAATCGAGATCCTACATTGAATCGATTGGGAAGCCTATAGAATCGAGGTCTTAGGTTCGGATCAAGAATTGTAAGATCCTACAAATTGAAAAGACAAGGCAAAAAATATATGCAAGCCTAGTATATATGCATATGGAAGTGTTATAGAAAACACAAAACTTAGATATATGATTAGAATTTGAGAAACTACGATCTGAGCATTGAATATGGTTAAAAATCAAAGGCGGGTTGCTAATCTTGTGGGATAGTGTGAGGAGTAGGAGAATTGAATTATTTTTATCTTAAATTTTAAATAGAGACGAATATAGAGCAGTGGATATTGAATAAATGTTTGACATCTAAACAAAAGAATAGAAGAGAGTGAAAATGGAAGAATATTTGGCAATTATCACTCGTGAGATCAAATGGTTGTTTTTAATTTTCAAAGAGAAAGATAAATTAATGAAGCGAACTTTCTATAGCAAAAAGAACTTCATGCAGTTTTTCTCATTCGTTGAAATCCCCAACTTGACTGACAAATATACGGTACAATTACATCTGGATTAAGTTTTTAAGCATTAAAACAATAAAGCTGAAATGGGTCAGCTTAATAATTAAATGTGTAACAAACTGACCCAACAACTAGGATTGGTAAGATCTCAATTTGGATTGGGATGCTACGATCCTATAAGATATGGATCACGATTCATTAAGACCTTATCAATTTAGGGTTCTACAAAAGATTCGGATCGATTTGTCTGTTCTAGATCTTAGAATTATCAGATCCGGATTGAGATTTTGATAATCATGGATATAACATATGTGGTCAGGGTGGTAAATTAGTTTATGCACTCACCTCATGAGTCTTATATGGTGGCGCTCAC
Organism: Ilex paraguariensis; assembly: GCA_963454935.2. NCBI lineage: Eukaryota > Viridiplantae > Streptophyta > Magnoliopsida > Aquifoliales > Aquifoliaceae > Ilex > Ilex paraguariensis. The sequence continues at coordinate 29,103 of CAUOFW020000348.1, forward strand.
CAAATTTTAAGGGACCTTAAACTAGCACCTGGTAAATGATACTTTATTCTAAGCACGATCATCTACTAGTGGAAGCTTATTTTGGTGTTGATTGGTCTGGAACGTTACAGACTGAAGATCAATTTCAGGATATTGTACATTTGTTGGAAGAAATTTGGTATCAAGGCATAATAAAAAACAGCTGGTTGTGACCAGATCAAGTTTAGATGCAGAATTTAGAGATATGGATCATGGTATTTGTGAATTGTTGAAATCCATATAAAAGGAACTTGGTTTTAATTTGAAGGAACATATGAGATTGTACTATGATTATAAGATAACAATTAACATCACTCACAATCCAGTTCACCATGATAGAACCAAGCATGTTGAGGTCGATAGACATTTCATCAAGGAAAAATTGAGTATTGGCTCAATTTGGACTTCATGTGGGAAGACAATGGATCAACTTGCTGATATCTAGACAAAGGAAGTATCTAATAAAATGTTCCATGCAATCCTTGCAAGCTGGGCTTGTGTGATTTCCTTACACCAACCTTAGGGGTAGTGTTAGAAGCTATTTAGCCTTTTATTTTTTATCTTTATTGTTATGAAGGGTACTTTTATCAGTTTGATATTTCAACTATAAATATATGTGACAGAGGGGGAGAACCCTAACTCTCTGATGTAGGACAACTTTGTAAAATAAAAAATAGGGACTGTTTAGGGGCTGTTCAGGGACTATGAACAGTACTCGTGAACAGTAGCGTAAACAGTAATTTTGGTTAGGAATCACTCCTAGGGTTCCGTAGGTATCACACTCAGGATTAGAATTGCATCACACCCAGGATTAGAATTGCATCACACAACTCAAGAAATATGTAATTGCTCAAAAATTTGAATATCTCTCTATCTATTATTAAAAGTAACACTAACTATATATAAAGTTCTAAGTAATCCTAATCCCAAAAGATTAGGATTCCAAAGTCTCTAGAACTTCAAAGACACTAGGCCCTTACAAATTAGAAAACTAAAATTAGCTAGAACTAGAACTAGAACTTTAAATTCTAGAATATTCAATATTAAAATTTGACCCAAAAATATGACCTATTCCAAAAATTCTGAAAATTACAAAAATGCCCCCAATACCAAAAAATATTAAAAAGACATAAAATATTAATATTAGTAAAGTGACTTAAAATAAGACTCAAAATACAATAATACAATGTTCCATATCTTTCTTTGGTTTGATGGAAAGTCAATTCTATTATCTTTCACATCTTCGAACTTGTATTTCCTTGAGCATCTTATGGATTGCATCATTCTCCCCTAGTTGGAGAAAACTCGACCTCGAATTTTAAAGTGTTGTAGAATGAAAGTCTAAAAACTTAGAACTTGTATATGTAACTGTCTTTGAGAAGCTTTCAGATGATAACTCCTTTTTTTTTCTAATTGAGGGAACAAAGAAAATATTTGGAAATTGATCCCTTTGATTGTGTCGTTGAAATTTTCTAGAATGATAAAATTAATTGGTGGAGCAAAGTGAATAGAAAGAAACATTGGTGACTCTTCATGTAGATCCTTGAAAGATGCAAACAAATGAAACTCTTGAAATATCATTGTTGCTGGTTGAAAGACATTAATGAGAACAATTTTACCAGGCAACACTTCTAGCACAATTTCAGAGCTCTTAGGTAGTAACGTACTCACCTCTAAATGCTTATTTAATTCAATACTAGTTGTTGGATTTTCATCTTGTCAGGCTCCACAACAATAAAATTGTTTGGATATTCATTTTTTACCTTAGCCTCTGGACAAGTGAGTAGCGTAATTACTTGGGATTGTGTTGATTCTTTTACTTGATTTCCTTCATCTTGAATTATTCGATAAGTTGTTGCTTTGGACTGTTTGATGAATCTTTTCTAGTTGCACAGTAGAATCTAAATAACTTTGAATTTTACTATTTTGCAAAGAAGAAACCCTTGATGTATTTACTTGGTGAAGGAAATTTAGTTACATCTTCGTACTAAATGTCACTTGGAATACATGCTCTACGTTGTACAATGGCTGCCCAAGTATTTCTGCCTTTATATTTGCTCTTAAACCAGTCTTGAATCGAGCAATTGTTTGGCAAAGTTCTTCTATGATATGATTTTTCAACATTATATCTTCAAATTTTTGAATATACTTTGTGACAGAAAGGTTACCTTGTTGCAAATTTATAAGTTGTTTGCATAACTTGCTACGAAAGTTTGAGGGCATATACTTTTGTTGAAGCTTAACTTTCATCTCTTGCCATGTGTTGATTGACGACAATTCCAATCTTCTTAAATCTTTTTCAACACCAAACTACCAAATTTTTGCCAAGCTTACAAGTTTCATCTTGGCAAACCTTACTCTCCTCAGATCTGAGAAATTATACCTAACAAAATAGTTCTCCATAGAAGTAAGCCAACTAGAGAATGTTGTAGAATCATCCCTTTCATCAAAATCTTGGATCTCTATCATCATATATCAATATTTAAGTTGCATGACATAGGATTTTTTTTTTTTGGCTCTGATACCAAACTGATGTAGGACAACTTTGTAAAATAAAAAATAGGGACTGTTTAGGGGTTGTTCAGTGACTGTGAACAGTAATGGGGTTGTGAACAATAGCATAAACAGTAATTTTGGTTAGGAATCACTCTTAGGGTTCTGTAGGCATCACACCCAGGATTAAAATTGCATCACACAACTCAAGAAACATGTAATTGCTCAAAATTCTGAATATCTGTCTCTATCTATTATTAAAAGTAACACTAACGATGGATAGAGTTCTAAATAATCCTAATTCCAAAAGATTAGGATTTTAAAGTCTCTAAAACTTCAAAGACACTAGGTCCCTACAAATTAGAAAACTAAAATTAATTAGAACTAGAACTTTAAATTTTAGAATATTCAATACTAGAATTTGACCTAAAAATATGATAATTCCAAAAATTCTAGAAATTACAAAAATGTCCCCGACACCAAAAAATATTAAAAAGACAAAATATTAATACTAGTAAAATAAGACTCAAAATACAATAATGCAATGCTCCATATCTTTCTTTGTCTTGATAGAAAGTCAATTTCATTATCTTTCACATCTTCGAATTTGTATTTCCTTGATCATCTTATGGATTGCATCACTCTCTCTTCTCTTTTTTTCGGTTGTCTTTCTTTCTTCTCTATTTCTTCTCTTTACATTACTTTAACACTTATATCGGTTGTGCTAAAAGAAAGAAGTTTTGTGATTGAAATTTGTGCAATATTGGTGAGATTTGGAATATTTTTGCGTTTTTTGGCCAGGAGGTAGATGTTACGAGTCTTTTTAAGGATTATGAGAGTAAATTCAAGGAGGTTGGGAAGCCTGAGAGACGAAGGTTGTTAATTTGATGCTGGAAGGAACTTGAAAAAGTTCACAAGCACAAAGTATCATTATCAGTATCAGATAGGAGCACATCAAAGATATCACATGAGGCACGTGATCAGAACTAGTGGCTTACTGCTTATAAGCCAAGCACAGAGGACGATTCAATTGTGGTCCAAGAAGTTATCTCAGACCAAGAGAAGAACCAATAGTCTGTGTTCAGCCTACCCTCCTCAGCTTGGAAAATAACAATTCTGAGATGAGGAGTGCATTGTAGTGCCAAAACCTAGGACAATATGCAGCGCAATGATGAGAACCATCAAATTTATGGACGGCTTCCTAAAATTGAAAAGACTTGGATTGTTGCCCCATTCTTGATCATCAGTTGCTAGAGACTTGTATTAGGGAGATAACAAAGGGCCAATCAAAAGTTGGTGCCGAGCAAAAACCCAAAAATTTATAAAGTTGTGTGCCGTAACAGTCTCAGAGATGTTTACAGGGAAGGAAAAGACATTGCTACCTCATTTTTTTCATGTTGGGACATTTCCTAACCATGCTCATTTTAGAAATATCACGGCCATTGCTTCAAGAATTTGATGATTGGATGCAGCAAGCAGAACCACTGCTGTGCTAGCCACTATGAGGTCTATTGACTTGAAATCGAGAACCATGGCATCTACCAAAGTTGATGCAATATTTGAGTCAGTCTAAAACAGAGCCAGTCTTGCAACATAAGGTCGAAGAGTTATCTCGAAAGGGTCAAGGAAGAAAGATCAGGACTCTCATTGAAGTGCCTGCGGTACACGCTTCGGTGATAAGATAAGGTTACATTTGGAAGCAAGTGTGACAAGAGAGGTCCTACAGGTCCGTAAAGATAAGGTTCTAGCATGGCCAATTCCAATGACAAACTCCAAAGAAGGTTTTTACTTTCTTATATGAAACCCAGTAGTGAATGATGCAAATATCCCGTGAAGGAGCTAATGATGAACCTAAAGAAGGTGGATAATGTCAAAAGACTCAAAACATAGATAACAACAAGCTTTGGTACTCATAGGATTCCGTTGGCTTTTCCATGGTTGGCAAACATGGTCTCCAATCTCTTCACTTGGTTGGCCCAGTGTTCAGCCCATGTCTGGTTGATCTTGAAAAGCCATTGAATTTTGAATTGCTACAAATTCACATTTAACATGAAAGGAAAGTTGTATACGAAAAATTCTCTCTTAGATGGGAAGATGTCAAGTGCCAGGTTGAAACTTGACCTTGAGTTTCATCTAGTGGAGGAGTTTTGATGCTAAGTAGAATGAGAGGGTTGTTCTAAATAGGTGGGTCTATCAAAAGTTTTAAGCACCTTGTTGCCACTAGAAATATTTGTGAGTGAATGAGATACAAACTAAGTGTAGAGCCTCTCGTATATATAGCTAATAAAAGTTACAATAAGGATAAAAAGGAAAAACTAACCCTAATAAACTAGGCTGTTATATCTCTAACACTCTCCCTCAAGCTAGGCGCAAAAATATCAACCAAGTTAATCTTGACAACAGAGTCCCGAAGAATGGATAGAATGACAGGTTTAGTGAAAATATTTGTAACATGATCACTGGTCCCCACAAACGATGGAGTGGCAATACCATTGCTAACCTTCTCTCGAAGAAAGTGAACATCGATCTCCATATGCTTCGTCCTCTCGTGTAATACAGAGTCAGAAGTGAGCTGAATAGCAGATCGATTATCACAATATAATGTAGATGAAGAAGTCACTGAAAATCCCAACTCGGTAAGAATCGATCGTAGCCAGAAAATCTCACATGTGCTAAGTGCTAGTGCCCGATACTCTACCTCTACCGTCACATACTCTCCCATAATCTGAATCTGAATCTAAATAACATGCTAGAGAACCAGTCTGAGATACTGATGCATAGAGCAATCCAAGTCCAGGGCAAGACTTGAGGTACTGAAGAATATAATAAACTGCATCAAGATGAAGCTGACATGGTCTGTGTATGAACTGACTAACTCAGCTGACAGCGAATAAAATGTCTGGCCTAGTGTTGGTTAGGTAGGTAAGTCTACCTACCAACCTCTGATAGATAGTTGAATCTCTCAACTCCTTACCTTCTGCAGTAAGCTTTAGGTTTAGAATCATGCGTGATTATACCTGTTTGCACCCCAGCATCCCAGTGTCTGAGAGAAGATCCATAACATACTTTCTCTGAGAAAGAACAATACCACTGTTGCTACGAGCAACCTCAATCCCAAGAAACTATCACAAAAATTCAAGGTCCTTTACATCAAAGGCCTTCCCAAGGTTTACTTTGACTTGCACAGGCCCAACAACGTCATCTCTAGTAATAATAATATCATCAACATATACCAAAAGGATAACACACTATCCAGAAGTATTCCGTTAAATGAAGCAGGTATGATCAAAATGACATCTAGTGAACCCTAAAAGTACAACTACATCACTAAAGCGAGAGAATCAGGTTCGTGGTGACTGTTTCAGTCCATAAAGAGACTTACACAGTCGACATACCTTTCTAACATACTCTCCCTCACCACGACAGCTCGGTAGTGCATTCATATAAATAATCTCGTCTAAATCACTGCGAAGAAATGCATTCTTCACATCCAGCTGATGAAAAGGTCAAGAGTACTCCGCAGTTAGAGAAATAATCAGTCGAACCAGTGTTTTGAAAAGCTTGCCTAGGCGAGAAGCTAGGCGAAGCGAGGTCTTCTTGCCTTGAACACCCCAGGTGAAGCGAATGTGACTGATTCAAGGGAAAAACGAGAAAAGCGAGCACCTTGAGATTAAGCAAGGCGAAAAAGCAAGTGCCTTAGTTGTGCGAGGCGAGCTTGTGTTTTATTTTTATTGTGGACCGTTGGATTAGGGCAATTGAAAAAAAAATTATAAGATGCCCCTACACCCAATTACCCCTTATCCTGTAAATATAAAATCAAACCCTAATTTTGCTCAGGATCAGATCAAACGATCGATTGCTGCTCCTTCCTCTCTGATTGACTGCTGCTGCTTGTCATTGGTGACAGGTTTGTCTTCTTCTTCTTCTCTGGTTCTCCTCTTTTTCTTTTCTCTTCTGATTCTCTTATTCTTTGCTTCTGCTACTGCTTCTTCTCTCCTAGTCCTCTTTTTATTTTTCTTCTCTGTTTCTTTTTCTTTGGTTCTCCTCTTTTTCTTTTCTCTTCTGCTCTTTTGGTTCTCAGATGGTCTGCTGCTACTGTTTTTTTTTTTGCTTCTGCTGATGTCTGATAGTTCTGTAATTTTTTTTCTGCTTCTGATTATGGTTCTTCTTCTGTTTTTTGTTTTCTGTTTTCTGTTTCCTGTTTCTGCTGCTTCTTCTCTCTTCTGTTTTCTATTTTCTGGTTTTGCTTCTCTCTTCAGTAATTTTTTGGTGCTTCTGATTCTATTTTTTGTTTCTGTTTCTTCTCTCTTCTATTTTCTGTTTTCTATTCCCTCTCTCTTCTGTTTTCTGTTTCTGCTGCTTCTGCTTATGATAATGCTGCTTTTTTCATCCTTTTTTAATGTTTGTATGTTGCTGCTTCTGTAATGCTATTTTGTTGATATTAGTGTTGATTTTCTGTAATGATGATTGCTGTTTTTTTGTAATGCTGATTCTGAATGCTGTAATGCTGAATGCTGATAGTGCTGATTTTAAATATTAGGATTTGAGATATTATTAGTATTTGTTTGAATTTAAATGTTTAAGCTATGACTGTTAATAAGATTTTGAGATATTATTAGTGTTTAATTTAAATGTTTATGGTTTTACTTGCATTTAAATATTTAGTATATATAAAATTAGAATTTAGATGTTTAGAAATAATTAAACTAAAATGTTTACTTTTTTTTTAACTGTTCGCTTCACTTCGGTAAAACGTTTCGTTTCACTTCTCGCCTAGGTGTTAGGAGCTTTGGTCGCTTTGGTTCACTTTACGCCTTAAATAACATTGAGTCGAACAGCAGTCAATTTTGTCATGAGGGCAAGGGTAGCACCAAAATCACGACCTGGTACTTGAGCAAAGCCCTTCGCCACAAGCCTAGCCTTGTGACGATCAATAGTACCATCCGTAAGAAACTTTAGGGTGTAAACCCAACGACAGCTAATAGGTTTCACCCATGAAGGTAAAGAGACAAGACCTCACGTATAATTACGCTGAAGAGCGTCCATCTCTGTCTGCATGGCAAAACCTTATTGGGGCTCCCGCATAGCCTCTAAAACAGAGCGTGGAACCGGCATATTTGATAAGGCCATACTATAAGCTCAAAATATAGGAGACAAATCACCATAAGAAACATAAGCAGAGATCGGATATAAAGTTCTAGCGGTCCAACCATAACGAACAACTGGACGACGATGACGCCGTGGATAACGACGCCCTAAATCATCATCCTCCACTGACAATGTCTCATCAGGTAAAACAACTGGCTCAATACCTGCAATCTCATCAGTACTAACAACAGGTGCATCAATATGCTCAACGAACTGAGAAGTATTACTTGCATCGCCTGAGGTAAAGGGGACATCAGCAGGAGGATGAGAGCGAGGACGACGAACATAAATCTGTAAAGGAAGAGAGACTGATAACTCTGTACTGATAGGACTGAGTGGCTCTGGAGGAAAAGAGACTGATGACTCTGTAGTGATAGTGACCAATGGTTTTAGCTCCGGTTGTAATGGAAAATCAAAAAGAGTAACATCAACTGGAGGGGCAGACACAAGACTAGAAGAAAAATAAGGAATATGCTCAAGAAAGGTAACATCTAGACTGTGATACATATGACGCCTAATAGGATCATAACACTGATATCCCTTACACTGATGACAATAGCCCACAAAGACAAAACGAATCGCTTTATCATCAAATTTATGACGAGTAGGAGACTGATCTTGAACAAAACATGTGCATCCAAAAATACGAGGGGGGACCGAAAAGTGTCCGCCGAGGAAATAAGACCTGTAAGGGAGCCCTATGCTAAAGAACACGACTCGCATACGATTGCATAGAAAGGTAGAAGTCAAAACGACAAAATGTCAATAAGATTTTGGTACCCCCATGCCTCTAAGCATACAACGTACCATCCCTATCAGACTTATATTTTTCTTTTTAGCAACGTCATTTTGCTCAGAAGTATATGGACAAGTGAGTTGCTGAAGAATATCCTGAGAAGAAAGGTGAGACACTAAGGCATCAGACATATATTCTTTGGCAATATTCGAGCGAAGAGCACGAACAATGACATCGAATTGTGTCTTAATCATCTGTAGAAACTGAGTGATTATAGGGAGTACATTGGACTTTCTATGCAAAAGGTAGACCCAAGTACGTGTATGGTCATCTATAAATGTCACATAGTATCGAGCACCTGACAAAGTAGTAACAAGAGAAGGTCCCCAAATATTAGAGTGTATTAGGTCAAATGACTTGAGTGACTGGTGTATGCGAGGAATACAACTGGTCTTAATATGTTTCGATTCGGGAACATATGACACAATCAAGTTTACCACCAACACAAGCATTGCGTAAAGCAGAAAATAACATACATAAATATTTAAAATTTGTATGTCTAAAATGGTCATGCCACAACTGAATAGTTTGTGATGAAAAATCATAACGACAACTATTAGGTAAAATACTAGCATACAAGGTAGGAACAGATAAAGACAAAGCAGGTGCAGATGATATAGGTGGAGGAACTGGTGAAACTGGAGGTGGATTTCTTAGATAATACAGTTCATCTCTCTCATATCCCCTGATAATAATCCTTTTGGTACTCAGGTTCTGCAAATAACACGAATCAAAGAAGAACACAACCGCACAATGAAAATCTGTAACTAACTTGATGTACAGATAATAGATTCATGGCCAACTTTGGCGCATGAAAAATCGAACGTAATGTAAAGCCATCTGGGAGGCGAACTGTACCCCTACTAATAATAGGGGCATGGGTCTCATCTGTTAACTGAATCTGTGTATGTAACTGCTCGTCAAAAGTGGTAAAGTGATGGGTCTCACCTGTCATGTGATGATTCACACCCGAGTCCAACATCCAAAAGGGAAGCGGACTGGTACAAGCATGGAAGGCACGAGGTATACCTGTAGTGGTGGTAGTAGTAGTAGCAGTAGTCAGACTCTGAGAAGTCAGAACAAACATAAATATATCAAATTGAAAAGTGATAACATCCATATCATTCTGTCAAGGAGGAGCAGTAGTAGGAGTAGCAGTAGTAGGTGGTGGCACCTCAGCAATAGTAATAGTATGGCTACGAGGAGGCAGCTTAAGCTTTGGATGAAGCTTCCAGCAAGTAGCCCCGAGATGTCTTGGTTAGCCACAATAATCACACTGACGAGAATCCCCTGTCTGCGCTGATCTAGGACACCCTGACGACACTGGTCTGAGCGTTACCCACCCTTGAATGAGGATCCTGAACAAAACCCTGCAGCAACTGCAAGGGTCATATGATCAGCCGAAGGAGTCAAGGCCGCAACTGAAAGTGATGCAATACGGACGCGGCGCTCATATTGCTCAATCATCGCATACACCTCATAAAGAGAAGGAAGCGTCAAACATCGATAAGGTTTGGGAACGAGGTCCCTCAAACTCATTACGAAGTCCCATAAGGAACTTGTGAATCCTATCCTCCTTCTCTCGAGTATTCGAGTATGCTGCTCCCTCGGACTCTATCTTTAGAATAGCAGCAAGAGGACGTAAAGTCTCATACTCAAGCCAGTGTCGGGTCAAATAGCCATAATAATCCTGAACGGTCATATCTCCCTGCCGAACATATGAGAGTTCCTAAGAAAACTCATAAACACGTACTCCCTGTCCTGATTGGGAATATATCTTTAATAATGCGCTCTATAGCTTCGGAACAAAGTTATGAAACTGGTGAATCCTACAAACAGATGGCTCCATCGAGCCAAATAACCATCCAAGAATAGCGCAGTTCTCAAAGAACCACACAGAATATCCAGAGTCGGCATCAACTGGCTTTGGGTGAGCTCCCATCAGCTAACCAAGCTTTCCTACACGGCTTAAGAAAAGTTGGAATGAGCGAGACTACTCAGCGAAGTTACAGCCATTTAAAAACTGTGCCGTAACTTTCTGAGAGATCATGCCCAGTAGTGCTGGTAATGCAACTGTGCCAGTAGGTACTGTATACTGGTCAAACATAAAAGTGAAAGTACCAATAGATGTCTCGACGGTAGAAGTGTCAATAGTAGGGGTCTCAAGATACTCAGTAGTAGCCATATCAACAACAATACTAAGGCACCCGTGACAGAAAAACAACTCTAAGATAAATAGAGGATAACATAAGGGAGAACAATATACCTTTAGTCGAACAGTAGCGACAGATAAAGAAGGTCCAGAAAGCTCTCAACTAATCAGGTCACGATGCCCAGAAATTCAATAAATATAAATAAATGATCTACTGCATCAAAAGCATATCAACGGAGAAGAGGATTTAACCTTTCTTAAGAGGTCCTACGGTCCCAAATAATCAGATACACGAAGGCAAAACACGATGATGAGTGTGACCTAGCAGTAGGCTTGTTTGCTAGAGTGGGTACTGTGTTGGGTTTGGGGCTAGACTGGGACAGTGTGTAGGTCGCTGGGTTGGCTGATATGGTTGTTGGTTTGCTAGTTTTTTTTTTTTTTGGCCAAGAGTATATGTCATTTGGCTGCTTTGTTGGTTTTTTGCTGTTGTTTATAGCAGGTTGTTGTTTCGGTGAAGTGGGCTTGCTGGGATGGTGGAATTCTGTAAATATATGCTGGTTTGTTGGTGGCCTGGTATGTCGATATCGGTGGAGTTTGATGGGGGCTTGGATGCTGGTCTGACGGTCGGTGCATTCGATGCCTTTTGTAGTCAGTGCCTTGTTTATAGCAGGCTGTTTTTTTTTTTTGGGAGTAGTGGGCTTTGCTGGGTTGGGCAGGTTGCAGTTGTGGCTTTGCTGGGTTGTCGCTGGTTTCGCTGGGCAGTGGCTGTAACGTGGTGCAGTGATCGGCGATGAAGTAAAATTGGGCAATGGGTTGATTTGTCGGTGAGGGGCACTGTTTATGGGCTGTGGGTGAGGCAGCAGAGGTAGTATGCTGGTCATTCAGTGGCGTTGCTGAGGTTGAGGTTTAATGGCTGGGTAAGATTGCTGAGGCAGTCAATGGAGTTGAGGCTAGGGTTAGGGTTAGAGTTAGGGTTGTGGCTCTGATACCAACTAGAAATATTTGTTAGTGAATGGAATACAAACTAAATATAGAGCCCCTCGTATATATAGTCAATGAAAGTTACAACAAGGATAAAAAGGTAAAAAAAAAAACTTAATAAACCCTAATAAACTAGGCTGCTATATCTCTAACACTGTCCTTAATTCTGCCAGTGTATTTGCAGTCAACAGTTTATGGTGGTAATCATTTGGAGTCGGCTATATGAGTCAGTCTTTGCCATTGATTTCGATCATGTGCTATACGCTCATTTAAGTTAAGTATTTTTATATCTTTTCTTATTATTTCGTTTATTGTTAATTTAGTTCTACCCTTACTCCTAGTACCATTAAGAAAAATTATATCACTTTTTCTAATTGGAGCCTATGTTGGCCTCTGTTGAACATGACTAAATCATCTTAATTTATTGCACAAGTTGAGAGAGAATAGATCGAGGTGGTTACAACTGGTCGGTTAGAACTCTGAAAAGTGATCAATAGATAGGACCATCAAAGATCCAACAAGATGCTGCAAGCTGTCTTTTTTATCTTCTTCCTAGTCTTGGCTTAGTAGACAAAAGGTTGGACAAGCTTTAGAGGGACTTCTTGGTGGTAGCAGTAGGATATAGGATCAAGTACCACTTGGTGGATTATGATGTATACACTTCTATCTTGAATGGGGGCTGGATATTTGGAAGTCCAGACTTGCTAACCAGGCTTATTTAGGCAAGTAATTGTGAACCAGGCTTATTTAGGCAAGTAATTGTGGAAGTGTGGAATGGAAAGCTTTGGCTTGGCAGTTGGGAAAAATGTTTGCTTGCACGGAATCTGGAAACTTGGTGATGTCAAATTTCTAATGTGGTAAGTATCCTTGTGGGAGTACGAGGGCTCCTGGCCTATGGTCCTCTAATGTTGTGATATGTAGGAGTCATAGTAAGACAAATTCTTAGATCTTTTTTGTCATTACATTCTTAGAGCCTTTTCCTCATTGCGGTGAATAAATAATATAGTTTGTTGATTACTCTTCAATCATGATCTAATTTGGAAACCTCATTTCATAAGAGGTTAGATGTTGTGGTTTTCTTAAAAATGGAGTCCATTCCAGCCACAGGTTGGGTCAACAATTCTTGGAGATGGGAGCCTTCTAGCCTGGTAAGCTTCAAGATTAAGTTCTAGGAATCTTAGCAATTGGTGACTCCTCATCCTCTTTCCCTTGGAAGGAAGTTTAAACCCTGAGGTCACTTTCTTTGAATGGATAGTAGTGTTAGAAATAAATTCGAGGAAGGGCCAAATTATTTTTAGTGGATTTATATACGCTAGGCATGGAGGAGCTTGTTACTCACGTACTCTTTCAGTGTACGTTTGCCATGGAGTTGTGAGTGCTCCCCTTTTCCGTAGTTAGAGTTGGTTGCCTAGTTGATTAGTTATGGTGTTAGAGATAGTATTATGGAATGAGGAGAGATGTGGAACTTTGTGGGTAATACTTATACGCTATGAAGCACGGATACTTGAGAGAGAGAGAGAAGCATCTGTATACGTATCAGAAATAGATACGCTTCTGATACAGTGGGATACATATTGGATACGTCATGTATGTATCTATTAATTAAGAAAAATAATTTTTTAATTTCAGATAAGTATGGAGTACGCTGGGATTTGCATAAGATACGACGGGGGCTAATGTATAATTTTTGTTTTTAAAACAAGGGTACCAGAGCAAATAATATAGGTTTCTATAAATTTCAAATCATTGGGGTCTTATATGCAAAAACCAAAAAAATAAATAAATGCAACAAAATGTCATTAAAGAAATTGATCATTGGATATATATATATGTGTGTGTGTGTGTGTGTTATTGTTATTGTTTATATAGCAACGATAGTTCTGATTAGAATAGACCAAATGTCTGTTCTCTCTCCCACTAAAGCCCGATTGACTTTCGTTGGAATAGAAAACATGAAATCCTCTTGTTCTATTTTTTCTCTCTTTCCCCTTCCATGTCCCCTTTATTGCTGTTCGTATTGGCGATTAAGGATCACTATTGTCAAAATCTTGCGATTAGGGTTCAATATATCCATCCAACTTGCGATTCGTCAATAGAGATCACTATTGGGTCATTGGCTGTGATTGCAAGTGACCAACAATCGTGTCAGTCATCTACTCGATCATATTCACTTCACTGTGACTACAATCTCAAATACTATTGATTGACGTTTCTAATGGATTTCGTATTCTCTACCACAAAGAATAAAAAAATAAGAAAAGTCATTATAAAGTCCATGGTACAGAATGAGTTGTAGAATTATGTAGTCATACATGTGTCAAGCGTCACTAATTCCCTATAAGGGTATGGGTTTGTTTTTCATTTTTTTTTTTTGGTTACAACAAGGGTATAGCTACAATGAATACTTTGTTGACATTAGTTAGATTATGAAGTAATTAAGGTTTAGAAGAAGAGGAGAAAAATAGACAAGATTATGAGAAGATAGTAGTGTTTTAGGGTTACACAGTTACATCCATAGGCGAAGGAAGGTAGGGGCTAGAGTGGCCACGTGGCCCCCCCCCTCAAATTTTTTTTTTATATATTTATACATATATATTATGTGTGCTCACCTCATTTATATTAGAACCACATTACTTATCCAAAATAATAAAACAATTAAATCCATTTAAAACAAAAAAAATTAAACTCACTATTATCTATCCAAACTTATTAAAAAATCAAATATTTGACCTATCGCAATCCACCCAAACCTATTAAAAAAATAAAACTTCTAGCCCAACATTAAAAACAAAATTTTTGACCCAACATTAAAAACAAAATTTTTGGCCCACTTGACTAAAACCTATCTTATATTTACTTTTTTTTTTCTCTCTATATTACTCACTCCCAGCTGCCTACTACTTGGCCACAAGAAAAAGAGAAGAAATAGAGAAAAACTCAACGCATGAGAAGCTCAGTTCCTTGAGTTTTTTTGTCCGTCCTTGCACCAACTTATAAATTTATTTTATACATTATATTCTAGTCTTTTTTTTTTTAATAAATTAATGGACCACTAACCCTCTAAAATAAATATGTTAGTTTTGGATTGAGACAATGTTTTATTTGTATATTGACGAAAATACAATATTTTTTTTTATCTAACACAATGTTCATTACTTTTTAAGAATAATTTTTAGTTTTCATTTATCATTTTTTTTAGTAATAGTAATCTATAACCTAATAAAATACAAAAATTAATTTACATTTAATTCATATACAAAATTTTAGAGATTTTAAAAATTTTTATATTTTATTGAAATATATAATTAGGTTAAAATGTACTAAAAAAATTATTTTGTGTCTTTTTGTTAAGATTTTGTTTCGACTAAATAAAAATTGAACTTACTATTTCACAATAATTTAGTATTGATTCTTACCTTTTTTTATTCTTGAACTGAATTTTTTTGTATTAATTTTTGCTTAATATTTTTTTATACCAGTTATGTTTTGTCTCTATCATAAATATTCATGGCTCTGCCCCTGGCAATATACATTTTTTTTTGGAATTTTTTATGTTAAATGGACTTCATAATATAATAAATGTAAATATGTTACATAGTGTGATTGGTTAGAAGAAAAAAAATTAAAGTGCATAATTAAAGTGCCCATCCTGAACAAAATTCTTAGCTCCGCCCCTGGTTACATCCCAATTTATATATAACCACAAAGTACCAAAAATACCCTTAAGTTAGAAATACAACTTAACATAAGGTAACACTCCCTTTGCAAGTTAGGTATGGGCAAATGATAGGATGAAAAGAC
The DNA here is from genome assembly GCA_963454935.2 of Ilex paraguariensis. Taxonomy (NCBI): domain Eukaryota; kingdom Viridiplantae; phylum Streptophyta; class Magnoliopsida; order Aquifoliales; family Aquifoliaceae; genus Ilex; species Ilex paraguariensis. The sequence continues at coordinate 44,492 of CAUOFW020000348.1, forward strand.
TTATTACCAAGTTTTTTTGTGAAAATATCAACCAATTGTTTTTCTAATTTCATTAAGGGAGGACATATCAAACCTTTTTCCATGTTGAACTAGATTGTGTGTAATGTTGATAGCTACCTTATTATCGTAGTACAGTCTCAGAGGCCCATCATTGCGAATTTCAAGCCCACCTAGTAAAATTTAGAGCCACATAAACTTACAAACTATATGGGTCATTGCTCGGTATTTGGCCTCTACACTAGACCTTGCTACAATTGCTTGCTTTTTACTTCGCCGTGTGACAATGTTTTCTCCTATCAAGGTGCAGTATGCCAAAGTGGATTTACTGTAATCTATTGAAACTATCTAGTCTGTATCAATGAATGCTACCAATTTCAAGTGACCATTATTGAAAAATAAGATTCCTTTTTCTAGAGCTGACTTGAGATACCTCAAAATATGATAAATAACTTCAAGATGAGGGGTTTAAGAATCATGCATGAATTGACTTACAACCCTCACCACATAAGTAATATTCGACCAAGTATGAGAAAGATATATCAATCTTCCCATTAATCTCTGGTGCCTCTCCTTATCCAAAACATCACCAACGCCGCTACCCGGTCGATGGTTGACTCCAATAGGAGAATCCATAGGTGTGCAATCCAATATACATTTTTCTTCGAGTACGCCAAGAATAAGGGTGTTAATCAAGCTGAATTCGAGTCTAATAGTTCGACTATTTACACATAAACGGGCATTCTTGTTTGACTATTTACATATTAACGAGCTTAAAAAAATATTCAAGCTTGACTTGATTAACAGCCCTAGCCAAGAACACATTTTCTCTGAGAGATACCAATGTCTTGATCTAATTTGACAACCTCAATCCCAAGAAAGTTTCTCAATATCCAAGTCCTTGATTTCAAACTCCTTAGTCAGTTGTGCTTTTAGTTTGGTAATTTCATACCCATTATTCCCAGTAATAATTGTATCATCCACATATACACTTTGAACTGTCATCTTGTCATGTACACATCTGATGAAACATAGTATGATCAACATGACTTTGATTATATCCATATTTCAACATGGCTTTGAGAAACTTGTCAAACCAAATTAATTGCACAAGAGAGAACACATATAGAGTTGGCAAAGGTCTCATGATAATCAATGTCATACGTCTGAATGAATCACTTAGCAACCAGCCTTGCCTCAACTGCCCTTGCTCCAATAGGAAGTAGAACTAATTCCCATATATCATTATTTTTAAGGTTCTCATTTCCTCTACTATAGCTTCTCTCCGCTTTGGATCAGTGAGAGCTTCCTTCCGACCCTAAAGAATAAATATAGAAAACAAGTCGGAAACAAAGATTCCAAACTGCCCTTTTTCAGAAAACTGATCTACTTGGAATCAAGATGAGGGGTCTGTTGGCACTACTATGACCTTATGATAGTCGATTGACCATTATTTTTGTTGTTATCTGCATAGAACACCCATAATGCATAGATCTACATGTGACCCAAAAATTCCAAACTGTCTTTTTTGCAATTTTGACCTTTCTCTAACTCACAAATGCTTTCCAAGCATGAGATATTTGTGCTGGAATAATCCTCAGTTTCTGAAATTCATTAGTTTTTATCATGCTTTAATTTGGCAGCAGCTGACCTTGTTTTACATTTAACTTAACAATTTGAGGCATTCTTCAAGTTTAGGACTGTAGAAAATGAAATTTACTCTAATAGCTACTTTTTGAACATAACACTGCTTCCACTGCAACTCATTCTCGAAGTTTTCCTCTACTATGGATGATATATTAATTTCAGAAAATCTCATGAGTCCAACTAGGAGAATTTTGCAGGTTGTCATTTCAAAGACAACAATTGTGACTTAGTTGCATTGTCTTTTTTGCAGGACGAATGTGAAGATTTGAGACGGAAAGTGAAAGGTGGTCTTGTTAAGAAGCCTACTGTAGTAAGTACTCTAATACATATGCAAATGGTGATGTAGATTGGGAGAAGAAATTAGGATGAGAAAAGAAAAAATAAATTGGGAGGAAAGAGATTGCAATTTTATTCAATACTTCGAATTTGATACAATATGTACATCCATCCCCTTTTATAATGACAACTCAAATAACTACTCTAAGAGTTTTAAGGATTCTATTATTCCTATCATCTATCAACTACTAATTTAAAAATTAAAATAGATTTCAAGATAATGCCCAAAATACATTATCCAAAAGCTCATCAAAATCTACATTTATGTCTATTGTAACAAAAGATAATTTGATTCCCATCTTTTCTCCCCAGATGAGAAAAACTGGCCTCCGGAGAGGTACAATGGAGGTATTGCTCTAACAAATCTGGATTGAGACGACGAAACTCCTCTGTAAGCTAGGAACCATCAGGCCAATCCTTCCATGAAATTAGATAACGCCTATATCCTCCATTTGAAGAGCTAAAGAGCTGATAAATAACTTAAGATTCATTGTATTGATATCTACGATGAATCTATTTTGCAAATAATCAATTATTGGATTGTAGTTTAATTAGTATTTTTAGAACATAAGAAAAAAAATATATTGGGCAACTTTTAGAAAAACTCGGCAGATCCTTCAGTTTCCATTTGAATTTCTCTTGCACAAGGCTATATGTTTGGGAGGCTTCACATGCATGATGGATGATGCATACGAATACTTATTATAATGTTAAGCATATAATATAAATTTTAAATCATAATAAGTTTATTGCATATGCTTAACCATAGTATTTTGCTTTCTAGGTAGAGCTTGAACAGAAGGCCAGAAGTCTGCATGAGGATATAACTAAACATGTATGCATCCCTTCTTCATTATTGCAATAACATCTAGAATACAATTTTTTTTTCCCAATTTTTGCTTCTTATCATAGACTCTCAAGTTTGTATGGTCCACGAGTTGATTCCATCTATCATGAGACTAAGAATTACTCTGGAAAATAAAAGCCCCAATATATAGTGTAGATTTTTCATGGCACCTTTTATTATGCTGTATTTGTTTTGGGTATACCTATCGTATGAGACCTAGAATTAGAATTCGGCTTGAGTACTTAAATAGGTTGTTCCTTTGGAGTGAGGATTTTTGAACGAGTGATGTGATAACTATTGATGGTAATCGAGGCGGCAACGGAAGATCAAAATTAACTTTAAATAAAATAATGGATCAATAGAAAGTGTGACTCTTAATGAAGCATAATCGTGCAACAAGTTTCATTTAGTTGACACCACAATGTTGAGTTGATTTGAGTCTCTCTCTCAATTTTTAAAGTAATGCCCCATAAAATGAAAATGACAAGATGTCATATATGATATAATATATATGTCATCTTTGTTTTTTCCCTCGATACTCACTTTATTGGTTCCTAACAACTGATGATCCTGATATCATTCTTGGCCAATGAATCTATGACCCTTTTGCAAAATAACGTGAAGATAATCAAATATGGTGGATGATGATGTGTCATAGAAGTTATTACATCATATTACACAGCTTTTGAAGCGCATCCTATTTCTTTCCTATCATAAGGTGTTTTTTTTGTCTAACACATTCTAAACACAAGGTCATATGTACCTTTGTATTAGGGTTTCTGATGTAGGACAACTTTGTAAAATAAAAATATGGGTTGTGAACAGTATCTGTGAACGGTTATGGGGCTGTGAACAGTAACTTTGACTAGGAATTAGGGTTCTTTAGCTATCACACCTAGGGTTAGAATTGCGTCACACAACTAAAGAAGCATGTAATTGCTGAAATTTTTGAATATCTCTCACCATATTTTATTAAAAGTAACACTAACTATATATAAAGTTCTAAGTACTCTTAATCCTAAAAGATTAGGATTCCAAAATTTGTAGTACTCCAAAAACTCTAGGTCCTTACAAATTAGAAAACTAAAATTAACTAGAATTAGGACTTTAAATTCTAGAATATTTAACCCTAGAATTTGACCCAAAAATATGACCCATTCCAGAAATTCTAGAAATTACAAAAATATCTCTGACTCAAAAATATTAAAAGGACATAAAATACTAATACTAGCAAATTGACTTAAAATAAGACTCAATACAATAATGCAAGGTTTTATATGGATCTTTGTCCTGATGGAAAACCAATTCCATTATCTTTCACATCTTCGAATTTGCGTTTTCTTGAACATCTTATGGATTGCATCAGCTGCATTTCCTTTTTAACAGTTTCATTCTGTTAATTATGCCGAGAATCTATTTTGAATGAAGTGTATGCCTCAATCTCATTTCAAGGAACTTATTTATGTCACCTAGTTTATAGTTATCTACCTATCTTTTTGTTTACTTAAGTATTTATTGGTTGTTTTTATCTGTCCGTTTCCTTCTTTCTCAGTGGATTGCCAGAGAACTGGCTTTATTGGAAAAGCTCATTGATCGGGCGAATGAGAAAGGATGGAGGCGTGAATATCCTTTTTTGATGTTAGTTATCCAAGGTAGAGTCAGAAATCAGAATAGTTGCGTAGCTTGTGTAAGAAAGCTACACATATTAATAAGCTAGTAGAGAAAGTGATGCACAAGGTTAAATTCTTTGTTCATATTTACTCCTGTTATGACACGTCAGTCAATCAAATTGGCATACAGGAGCATTTTTATTTTTATTTTTTTTCCATTGGAAAATCATGTACAGGAGCTAAGAAATTAAAAGATCTCCCACTGTGGAGCAGCGTTGCAAATCCAAATTATCTATCTGACCATACTTTGTATGGATCTGAGATGGATTGACAATATAACAAGATGTTTAGTCTCTCATCTATAAAGACACATATAAACATCCTCACACTTGTGCATGATGTGGAGGTGCCTTCAATTTGGCTATTATAAGGTAACTTGTTATCCCAACAGAAGGTCATGTACACTTAACCCAAATTTTGACCTACGCTCTTTGAATACATGGAGAGAAAACAGCTCCTACAGACATCGTCAGAACAATCACGACTGCTACAAAGTGTTCCCATTGTTATTCCTGATGTAGCAGAGCTCGAAACTATTGCTGAGGATATTATAGAAGATAAAAATGGAGATGAAACTTTGCCAAAATTATTCCTCACAGGTAGTTCTGAAATTCCGAGTGCCGAGCTGGAAGGCAAAAGAATTGCTTCAGGTATGACAGATGCTTGACTTTCAGTAAGTTCTACCGTTATTTATTTTTTTCATTAAGAATCTCTCCTGCAAGTGTTTTGGATTTTCTGAAGCCATCGTGCTTGACGAAGAGTTGGTGATTAAGACACATACATGGTTACGAAACTTCAACCCATTCAATTTCCAATCTTCTAAGTCTATTTTAATATATCCCTAAAAACATGGGAAGGTTGAACAAAGTCTTGGCACTTCACACTAGAGAAAATTTGGGTATTTAAGGTTTAGGATGTTTCTATCTTCCTAGAACTATTTCAAGTGGACATAGGTAATGGAGTAAGCTAAGAAGAAGCGTGGGTCAAATTGTAGATTTCATGCGCATGGGACCTTGTCTAATCTAGTTTTTATTTAGATTTTATTCCCATTTGTGGTGATTTTCCGATTAATACACTTGACTTCTGTTTTCTGTAGTTTAAGAGTCAATGATATTCTATTAATTTCAATTATTTGGCCGATGTTTGTTGCAATAAGTAAATGGTTACGTGTAATGCATAAATTCATGGGATCAAGTATAAAAGTAGTTCATTTGGATAAGAATCAAATTTACGATGTAAAGACAAAACAGGTCGATGTGAGGTATCACACCCTCAGAGAATGGGTAGAAGGTAAAGTGAATTTTATTAAAGTTTATATAGAGAACAATTCGGCAGATAAATTTACAAAGAAATTTACTCCACAGATGTTCAAACATTGGTTGAACTTTATCGTTTTTCACACTATTAGATTGATGAAGTGTCACAAGGCATGGGGATAGACATTAAGATGCAGACTTGATGTTCAAGGTGGAGGTTATTGAATTTTCGTCAAGGTAGAGATTTGTCGACTTTAGTGGCTCAAAATCAATATTCAGGCATGAGTTGCTGGAGAATTGCGGATGCTGGTGTGGACTGCAGGTGGGCACCAAATTGGCACTGAAGGGAGGCAAAGTATGGTGCGAGACACGCACTCGAGATTGTCGGCAAAGAAGACGTTGAAGAACGAGAATTCTTCTCTTGATTTTCTTGGCCTAAAATGCTTTGTGTTCACATTTTTTGTAATCATCTTGGAATTTACCAAAACATCATTAAGCCCAACACCCATAGATAAGCCTTTAACAAGTTAGTTTGGGTATCCGATTTGAGTGAGAATTCAGTGCAAATATTCTCTTTTTTTTATGGGTTTGAGAGGGTTAGTGAAGTGGGTGTACAAGGAGTTTAAGGGCACAAGTTTAGGTTATTAAACTTGAGTGTTCGGGCATGTACCATTGTATTCAATTTTTGTCAATGGTAAGAAAGTGATTAGATCATGCCCCACGAACGTAAGCAAGACTTTTCCTTCGTAAATATTGGTGTTGTTTTTCTTTTGTGCTATGATTAATTTTTTTCATATTTTTTTTTTGGCTATCGCATTGACCAAATTGTTGCGACTTGGGAAAGATTTTTTTTGTTAATGACAACCAGCCCCTAGTTAGAACCCTGGCCATTCCATTGGCTTTTGGCACTGAATTTAGGCTCCATAACCATAAGCAAATGTTGTCTTGAATTTCCGCCAACTATTTATCACTCTACATCAAGGCAATTGATTCCTTTTCACATTCGCAATTCTTCTGAGATCCAAACTTTACATCTTTCCATAACCTTTTACAACCATAAGCTTCACCATAGGCAACATTCTTTTTGTCCTAGAGTACTCTCCTACATCCCCCCTTGGTGCTGTTTGATTTTCCTCATCTTGTGAATAAAACGAAATTTATATGTATTGTACAGTCATAGGATCCTCCCATCGAAAGTTTTGGCATCCCATAGTTACAGAATGGCCCCATTTACTGTTCCATATTGTTTAAGTTTCCCTTCGTATTTCCTGCTGTCTAGGGGAACTGAAATAATTATCCTAACTAACTGTTGCCATATCATCCAATCCATTTTGTGAAATCCTTAGAGTGAGCTTCCAAGTGCTCTGATACAAAAAAAAAAAAAAAAAGGAGAAAGAAAGTTCCAAGAGCAAATGAGATTATGGGTTTGATCATATCCTATAAAAAAATAAACAATACTTTTCAAGAGCTACGTGAATGATTGTAGGAAGCGTAACTGCAACAGTGCAACCTTATTAAACAGGAAGTATACTAATGCTGTTCCTCCATCTTTTGGTTCTTCTTTTCATTAATACTGTTGTGACATTTTGCTAACCTTCATATTAGTTGGCTTCAAATAATGTTAGGCGGCTACTGTTATGACTTTGAAATAAACTTGTCAGATCATGAGATGGACTTGGAATACATCCAATACAAGTAATGTCTTTTCTTGCAAATCCTATTTCCATACTTTGATTGATGACCAGTTGGCTACAATATTTGAACCTCGAGATAATTTGGAAGGCTAGAGTGCCTGTTAAAGTGTAGGTTTTTGCTTGGACTGTAGCTCATAGAAAGCTAATTACTTGTGCTTTGTTGCAGAGGAGAAGACCAACTTCTTGTCTTTCTCTGTAGTGGTGCACAATGTGCAAACATGATAGAGAAAGTGCGGATCAAATCTTTCTCCACTGCTCAATAGTCTTCAAACTGTGGTGCAGAGTCCATTTTGATTTTAGTTTGCATTGGGTTATTCCTAGAGGATGTGCTACTCTATTTTACACTTTTCATAATACCTTTGGGAAGGGGAATAGAACTATTTTTGGGATTGTGCAATTATGGAGATCTTTTAGGTGGTTGGAAAGAAACACCAAAATTTTTGAAAAAAAAAAATTGTTGTGGAATATCTTTGGGATAGAGTTAAATTTTTGGCTTCTCTTTGGCCATCGGCTGCAAATGAATTTAAGGATGTCCCATTTTTCCAATTGGACTTGATTGGATAGCTGCATGTAGTAGCTAGATGAAGGCTGATTTAGTTTTACAGTCATGTAGTTTCTCTCATGTGTTTGTCTTTTATTCTCTTAATGGGTGGATCACTTGTCCCCTAGTTTGTCTTCCTTTACCTCTTTGTGATTAATTAATGAAAATTTTGTTTCCTATCAAACAAAAATGCCAACACACAGTTCAGAAAAAAAAAATAGAGACCAAGAGTCATCTTTACAATCACCAGTCTCTTCAGCATTCAATAAGCTTATAGCTTGTCAGAGACATTTGACAGAATATATTATTTATGCTGGAGACGGAGCTGTCATCAATGGGAGATCTTTGTTTCAAAATATCGAATCAGGCTTAATTAACAAGGGAGATGGGAATGGACAATCAAGAAATGGGAATATTGGCAAAAATGACACAAAAGGTTTGGATATATTACCATATTCCTTAGTTTGGGATTATTGTAGTATCATCACTGCGGTGCTTAAAAAATGTGAAACAAAGTTTCCATTTGAGTTGCTGTAAATGAACATATATATTTACATGTAGAGGGGCAGCCATTGGATGAGGTTTCCAGGTATATGCTTGGACAAGATTCAGTCGGCCGAATTTTGACCATATGATCTTAAGAGATTCCCATTGAAAATATTGCCATTGGTTTTTTCATTTTCCAAGTAAATAAAATGAAGTCATGGTTAAAATGGCGCCAATTTTTTTTTTTTAAAGCTTTGAAACCCCATCCTTGAATAGAACCATTTCCTGAAATGTAATACTCCATAAAGTCATTAGTACTCAAATCACTACCGATCAATTTGAATAAACTTTGCTCAGAATAATTTTAGATTTTTTTCATTTATATATGTCACGTATATTATTTCATGGTTTTCAATTGTATTTACATGTGCTCTGCTCGTGTCTGTGCAGGGGAATGTGATTTCCCCAGTTCTAGGTAGTGAAGTTTTGTTTCCGTTGACAGTGTTATACTCAATTTATATTTCTCTCTGCTTCATTTAGCTTGTCCCTCATAATGTCAAAATCTCTCTTTCAATATTCTCTCACCCACTCCACTATTAGCTGGAAAATGCTCCAGAACATCACCTTTGGATACACCACGTCACTATGGTCATTTGGTGTCACCATCCAACATATAAGCAAGTAGACCTCATTTAGTTTAGTAACTACCAAATCCATGTAGGAATGTGTAAAGAAGTGAGGTTCACTTTTCCCACTTGTAGGACCAATACACCCAATATTTACTCCTCTCTCTCTCTTTACCTCCTCCACCACCCCCCCCCCCCTGCAAAAAAAAAAAAAAAAACCTATATAAAGGGGAACTTTGCCAAAAAACATGAGAGGTCATTTGGCTTGTGAAGGACTCCCATCAATATATGAAAGAAAAATAGCTTTCAAGCAAAGAGGGGAGGCGTAAGCCTGGCCTCTGCTCTAGTAAAGAATAGCCCAATCACTAACGAAAAAGAAGAAATAAATAGGCACAGACTTAAGCTTTGATCTTATCATAAACAGGACTTCTTTGCCCCAGTTGTTATTCATCTTTCCGCCCCAAACCTTTAATGGAGCCTCTTTACTCAAGCTCAGAGTCTCACACTTCACACTCGCTGTTGTGCATTCATGAATGATTGAGTTTGGCATGCATATGTATTATGGCTCACTTTGTATATATATGTAAACATATATTTTGAAATTCAGCAATTTTTTGTTAGTTTCAGTTTAGCCTTATTTGTCTCTAGACTCTTTTGTTTGTTCATTGGTTAAATTTAAAAGAGGTGAATGAATCAAAAAGATAAAAACTCTTTAACACAGTATATTGCCTGTTCATCTCTTGATTTTTTCTTATTTGCTGAAGAGTAGGAACCTTATGATTGTATATGTACTCACGCAGAAAAGCAGCATCTAGCTCAATCATGTGTTTTAGAGGAATTGCCTCAACATTCTCCTCTTCTTGCTCCTGAACTTCAAGATAATTTTCTCCAAAGAGAGCCTTGTCAGTCAAATTCAACAGAAAAACAGAACGGGTTGGAAATGGCTACTCTTGAAGAACTGCCACAGCAGTGTCATATTCCTGCTCCTGAAGATCAATCTAATGCCATACTCCAAAGTAAGCCAAATGCATCTAGTCCTTGTATTGCTCAGGCAAAAGAAAAACAGTTGATGGATGTCGAACAGTCTACTGCAAAACATCAAGAGGCAGTGGCAGTCCAGTTGATTGACTTGAGCAGTGATGATGACAACCAGAAGTCGAGTTATGCAATAGGGAAGCGAAAAATCGAGGACTCAGAAAGCTCAGAATGGCATTGTTTAGGCCCCAATGGCGAAAGGAAGGGTCCCCATACACTCTCACTGCTCAAGTGCTGGAGTGAGGTCAGCCCTTTTGCATTGAAGTTCAAGGTTTGGAAAACAAGTCAAACCAAAGAAAATTCAATTTCATTGAGTGATGCTATTAAGCTGGCTTTCCCGTGATCTAGAAGTTGAAACTGTTCAACGATCAAGAAAGAACTTCCTCCAAATATGTAAATGAACTATGCAAAAACTTTTTGTTCATCAGTGTCTAGTGAGCAGGTCCAATTTTGGGAAATGGACTTTACCTCACAGGAAGCCATGTATTACTGAAAGTAGACGTTTTTATGATGCCATCGTAAAGAAAGGGTGTATATATAGTATAAACGACGTTTGTAGGTATATTTTGGTATATGTTTTGCAGTTACTTTTGCTATTACTCTGTGCCTCACCGTTGAGGAGAGTCAGAATATGCTTCCGTAAATTCATGCAATCAGATGGTATATAGGTCACAGCATATTGTTGATAAGAATTGTGGAAAAGTGCATAGGAGGATTACTGATTTACATCATTCAGGATTGGAGTCTGAGATATGTAGGGTTCAAGCAAGACCACACTATAAAGATTATAGAAAAGAAAATAATTTGATTTACGATCCCTCTGCAGATTAAATCCTACCAATACTTGGAGCTAATCCTATACCAGTCCTGCCAGACTGCTACACCATGCCGGAAAAATATCAGATAACAACGTAATGATCCCCCTCCCTCTCAGGGGCCCCCCATCCTTGGGTTGGAAAGGAGAACATCACACTATGTAGCTGATGTAACAGAAAATGAAAGATTACTGATAGATTTAAGAGCAAAAATCCTTCAAAATCGTTTAGAGTGTTCAAAAAAAATTTTTAAAAAAAATAATTAATGTATATATAAATAAGGCATAATAGTTTATAAAATATGAATTTCAATTTTTTATGTCATTGATAATATTTTGTGAATACAATAAATTAAAAACTTATAAGACCTATGACAAAACTCCAAAAAAACCGAATAAAAAAACTAATAAAATTAACTTTTTGAACCAGCCTAACTAAGTTTTTTTGGGTCCAAACTCAAAAAAAAATCAAGGTTCAAACGAACCAATCTTATTTTACTCTAAAACCCTTAAATACTATCTGTTTAAGTTAGCTTTAAACAGACCCATAATATAGTGTCAATAAATCAAGAAGACACCAATACAAAATGAGACATGGCACTTCAACCATATTGGCAGTAGTCTGTTACGAGAATGCACAATAATTGGGAAGGGATCTAAAATTCCAACATATACAGTCATCCACTCGACATACAAATATCTAGCTGTAGGAATCACATATATTGCTTAGTTAAAATCTGATCCACAAATGATTCATGCTTGTAACCATTGAACTTAATGTCTCTCCGTTTGACAATTTTTTCCTGGCGGATGAAACACTCAGCACAGTAACACAGATTATATTCCAAATTATCTCCTGATAAGTAATTTCAGTGTGCTGTTCATATGTCCCTCTAACTAGCACCACAGAGTTTGATGGAAGCATTTGCTTGTCTGAACTTTTAAATTATCAAGAATGTTTGACACCACCTCTCAATTCATCATTAAGCTTGCATGAAGTTCTCATCTTCTTAGTTTCTAACAGCATTCTCCTCCCTGTAAGCTCGCAGCCTTTCTTTAAGTTTCTTACTCTCTTCAAAATTTGCCTTCCGCTTCAAAGCTTTCTGTAAAACAAAAACAAATAATTTCTTTTTTTATATTTCTACTAGCAAGAATGGAAGAAATAAAGATGTTAATTATGACGGGTCATGATAAATTCCAATCAGGTAAAGACGTAAAACCCCCAGATAAAGAAACCTTACTTCCTGCCGGAAACAGCGATCAAGCTTTAATTTAAGATCTGTGCATTCCCCAAAGAATTTTGCAATCGGATGGTCTAGATGACACTTCTGGAACTGCTCAATAATCTGCACTATGCAGTAATCAATCTGAAGTTGTAAAGATACAGACTTTCTTTCTATTACTATACCAAAGGGAAAACAAATCAACAGGCAGTAATAATCTTTATCATAAAAACCACAATGATGGTTTCCATCGCAAAACACAGTTCACATTTCATATAAGTGATCCCCCCCCCCCCCCCTCTTCTATCCCAAAAAAAAAAAACAATCCCACCCTGATTCACAAAACTCCAAAGAGTAGACAAGATGGCCATAGCCCACTTCATTTAAAGTCTCCCTCGGATCATCTCTCAAGTATTTATCACAGTGGTTGCCCAATGTATGTAAGATGAGGGGTCGCATTGCCTGTAAGAATTAGACAGATGCTTTAAGAGGTCCAAGTAACTCCTTGTTAGAACACACAAGAAAAAGAACACAGAAGGAGCAACACAAAAACACGTATTCCCAAGCATTTAGGGTCGTGGTTGAGTCCCTGGTTCATTTTTTGCAATACAAGGCAAAACATATTTTCAGAACTCTTCATCCTTGAGAATTAGAAAGCTCCATTGGGTTAAACTAGTGTCCCAACTGGAAAGAGATAACTAATACTAAGGATCATAGGGTTGCAAAGGATGGAGCACCATAACCGGTGCATGGAGAATTTGCCAAACATCCGGGTATGCAGTGAAATTTGCATAAAAAACATGTATCACATTTGTCCATGTGACATCCGGGTATGAAGCGAAGCTTGGTCAAAGTTAGAAAGCTCAAAATTATCAACGGTTATGTTCATAAAGAGTATAATATTAAGATTACATTAAGCATCAGTATGCCACCACCCACTGACCGTTATAAGATTTGACTCCTAATGTCATCATGAGGAATTACCTATACAACATAAATAATCCAAAATCGTGCACGTACACACCTCGGACATGATAAACAAATATTTGTGTGCTACAAGACTCTAGTTTTGTAAACAATTCCATAGCATAATGTCCAACCAAATTCCTTATGTTGTACTTGGACATCTCACAATGAAGGTACAGTCGCATTCCAGACCTTGTTTATACCAAGACATACTTTTGCCACAAAAATATTAAAATTAAAAATCAAATTGTGCCTTGGCACAGGGTTCAAATCTCATTACACGCAGAGTTGAGTTCACATAGCTGCAAACAAATAAAAGTCAAGTAAATCTCCAACCCAGACACAAATTCACAGTAAACAACCACAACCAACTTAATGAAATTATGGGATATGATATAAAGCATAAACTGAGTAATTCATTCCCAGATGTAAGCAATAAACATCTCCTAAGCACAAAATGAATAACCCATAAAACAAGAATGCGAGAGAAGCAACAAGATGGAACTTACTTGGGCGCACATTGGGTGCCTATGTAGTGTTAAAGGAGGATGCATTTTCTTCCACACTAATTCAATCCCTACAAAACTGCAAATCACAATCCCAATGACGCTTTCACACATAAACTTAAAAAGCCAGAAAAAAATAAATTAAGTTTGTTCCCCCAAAAAGATAAAGAAATCAAAGATGCTTAAATTTGAGGCATAGGTATTCATTATATAACAATTCCAGCTAACCCTATTATACATACTTGTATCTATCTACACATGGAACACACGTATATGCCCTAATTACTTTGAAATCAATCCACTACATATGAGATAAATAAAACTCGATCACAATAAGTATCAAATTTATAGATTTAAACAGTTTTGAATCCGACATCAACCATTACCACTCGTCTTTCTACTTCAATAGTTACAGTATCATTAATTGTGTGTGCGCAAGGGCGTGTCAAGACTCAAGATTGATTTAACTAAATACTCCATAAATGAAGATTAATTTGTAAAGCAGCAGAGAAGAAAATAGTGAGAGAAAGGAGACCTGAGAGGTAGACTTCCTCGCACACAAGAGTCGAACAAGAGCGAGACAGAGAGAAGGGGAGGAGGGATGGTTGGTTCTACTTCAGTAAATGTTAGCACACTGTAGGCCAGAGATTTATACTAAAGTTAATCTCTCTATTTTTCGGTTTTATACTTTTTGCTTATCAGATAAAACGGTAAATAAATAAGGGTCAAAGCCGGTTTACCCCTTTGGCTTGGCTTGTTTGGATGAATTTTTTAGGGTGTTTGGATTTGCCTCAGTAATCTAGGTAGGTACGACTTGATCGAAACTCACCCTCCATGGATTTGATGAAACACGCATTCAAGAGATTAAGGTGTCGGGCCAAATAAAGGTCGGGACTATTGTCCATGACTTTTTCAAGCCATCCAATCCAAACAAGAGTTTTGGAGTCTATTGAATTAATTTTCTCAAACTTATCTTATCAAGTCCTCTCATACTTACTTACCAATCAGTTGAACTTTTGCACTTGACTCATAGTTTTAATGCCCGATCTACATCAACCCGATAAAATGACTAGGTCAATGAGTCACTGACTTCAAACCGGTCATATGGTATAAAAATTAAAATATAATTATTTATGATAATTAGCAATACATGACGTGCTTTGCACGTAAACAAATGTAAATAATATTTTTTTGATAAAAAAAAGTAAATTATATGAGTAATTAAATTAAATAATAAATTAGTTGTCAAATAATTAATCTGTATTTTAATTATTAATTTATTCTATAAGTTTTTGAATAAGACCGCTTATAATATTATTATATTATACTATACTAAAAAATATATTTGATGGTAGAACTCAATGTCATAACTACATATATATAATAATTTAATATATATACATATATAGGATTTTACTTCTTCATATAGATATAAAAAATTGTATGTAACTGTACTACTAATAAATGAGTTTTAAAAAATTTAAAAATCCTTATAAAAAGTTCAAAATAAGTTGAAAATCAAATATGAGTAAAAAATAAAAATTGGACAAAAGTATATAGGCGGGTATAATTGATTTTATTACAATAATTAGGGATAAAATAGAAAATTAAAAATAATTTAATATATATAAGACTTTATTTTTTCATATAGATATAAAAAATTATATTTAATTATTACACTACTAATAAATGAGTTCAAAAAAATTTAAAAATCCTTGTAAAAGAGTCTAAAATAAGTTAAAAGTCAAATATGAGTAAAAAATAATAATTAGATAAAAGTATATAAGTGGGTATAATCAACTTTATTATATTACTTAGGGATAAAATAGGAAATCAAAAAAATTTCGTGAATACTGATATCTATAAATAGTATTTAGATAAATTTACTAAAAAATATATAATAATTATAAAATTAATACGTTTATTGTATATTAGATCACACAAAAACTCAAAAATTATCAAACATATATACAATCCATCCACTTTCCAAGACAATTTATAAAGCTATAGACTACATAAGAGAAAATTATCAAACATATATCGAGGGCAGTAGTCACTCAGTAGAAGAAACAACTTAGGAGACTGAGGAGAGTATGCGAGTTTAATATCCACATTTGTTTAGTGCAAGTAAGTAATTTCGATGACGAAATTTTTATTAGTGGGGGAGAGTTATGAGACCCAATTATGCATTGCATGCATATTAATATAAGTTTGGGAGTTAAATTATAATTACGTAAAATTATTAAAGGGGTTAATTAAATTAAATATTTCATAAGCATAATGTGAGTGAGCATACATTGGGTTTGTGGACCCCATTAGTGATACATTAGTAAGACTCATTTATAAAAATTTCATGTGTGAAAATATTAATGGGTTAATTTTGAAATTATTTAAAACTTAGGGGAGGCAACAATAATTAACACACGACCTTTACATGTGTTAGCTTAAGAAAAAGAAAGAAAAAAAAAAAAGTGTGTCGTGTGTGTGTGAGTGTGTGCCGTTTGTATGTGTGTGTGTGTTTAAAGGCGAAAAGTGTGTGTGTGTGTCTGGTTGTTTGACAGAAGCCGAGAGTAAGGAGAACAAGAGAGAAAAAGGAAAAAAAAAAAAAAGAGAGAGAGAAGAAGAGATCAAAGAAAAAATACATGCGTGTGTCCATTTGAACCGTGAGTAAAAAAAATATATGAATTTAAGTTTTGAGTTGTGATTAATTTTAGTATATACGTATTTATATATGTGTAGGTTGTTTTAGCATGTTTTAATTAGTAGGTTGTTTTAATTTAAATACATAAGTTGTCTTATTTTATTTTAATGGGTTGTTTTAATTCAAATTTCATAGGCTAATTTAGTTAATGTCAAAACAGATTTTTGTATGGGTGTAATTAAATATATTTAGCATAATTAACGGACTGTTAAAAATAGGTATTAACTGGGTACTCAACGGAGTGTACGAAAAGTGTGAAAATGACCATATGACATATTCAGGAAGCATTTAGTGGGCTAGGTTGAAAACGAAAATTATGGGAATAAAATAGGTGGTTTAAAAGCTCACTTATGAGCTGTTTTGCATTGATTAAATGTGTATGTGAATTTAAGTGTGGCGGTTGTCAATAAAAAGTACG
Organism: Ilex paraguariensis; assembly: GCA_963454935.2. Taxonomy (NCBI): domain Eukaryota; kingdom Viridiplantae; phylum Streptophyta; class Magnoliopsida; order Aquifoliales; family Aquifoliaceae; genus Ilex; species Ilex paraguariensis. The sequence continues at coordinate 61,255 of CAUOFW020000348.1, forward strand.
ATAGAAGTGGGAAAAGGGTGTCGGTAACGCCGAAACCCTGATTTCTAAATGTTATTATCACATGTGCGAATTTTAATCCAAATGACCTGAAATTTTGCATGCAGCATTTTTAAATGATGCGTGATGTGATAATATGACTTTCGAATGCAAATGAGTATAATATCCAGTGCAAAATGTATGAAATACCGGAAGTGCAGTTTTTAGGATTCGAGATTGAAATGTGTGAAAATGGACCCCCGGTTAATGTGTTTGACCTAATTAATTCTAATTGTGATTAATATGAGTGATTTTGGGAATTTGGGGAGGGAATTTGATCCCTAAAACAAAAGTACTAATGTGTGAGTAAATAGTGCGGTAACCAGGGCACTTTGAGGTGCATCATTTGCGTGCATTAGTGCATGATTAACTATTAAATATAATAAATTTATTGATATTGTAATTATAAATGTGTTAGGTGGAACAAGTGAGACAATCGGTATTGGAACAAATACGGTGACACCGAGAAGATTAACCGATAGGACCGAAATGTCATAAATTTGTACATCTGAGGTGAGTGTATATCTTTATATGTTTTGGAAATGCTATTATAAGATGATAGTAAATGATCGAAATTAATAGCAATTCTCCAAGATTATGTGCTACGTGCTTATGTGACTGGGTGATGTTTTGTACTGTGTATTGTGTATTGTGGAATGTGACGCACTGTTTGAAACAAGGGCGTCAATGCCTGGTCACTGGGTGTGCAATGATGTGCTAGTACTGTGGTGTTCCCGAGAGGTTCGGGAGACACAGATCTATGTGGGATCGATTACCCGATGAGGAGTAGTATGAATATGATGTAGTTTGTGAATTCTTTGGAATTGCATTGATGTTATTGTTTGATACGTATATCTACGTAGTATCTATGTACTTTAGTGTATTACTGTCATTTTCATTTCATATACAGCATGTATACTCACTGAGCGCGTGGTTTAGCTCACACCCCTACAACTTCTTCTTTTCAGGTACTATAAAAGAGGATACATACCGGTCCACTGTCCAGTTGATTGAGTCTTGTGTAACGTTAGTGTGATATCACTCAGGTTGAGTGTCAGTATGACTAATTTCTGGGTTGTGTATTCTATTTGTGAGAAATTATTATAGCAGGTTAATAGTATATATTTGTAAATAGACTCATCAAACATACTTTGTGATGTATGTTATGTGGATGTGGAATTTTATATATGTCTATAACCCAAAAAATAAATGATTGGTACAGGTGTTTATATATGTTACAGGTTATAAGATAGGTTTTACCGCCATACTCAATAATTAAGGTGATGAGTGGTGTTGTTACACCTGTAGGATTATATCATGTTTGATTAGTCAAGCTTATAATAATAATAAACATGTGTATTAAAAACCTAGTCGCATCTTATCTTTGGGAGGCCAGGATGGGGCGTGACAGTCCTCTTTGTAGAAAACCTTAATAGCCAATATACAAAGAACTAGAGTCCCTAGAGAGTCAAACAGGCCAAGGGACACAGACAGGTTGAGGAAAACCCAAGTCAATGATGCACGTATAGAAAATTTTAGGTCTACCTACAATATTCCTTGGAGAACACCTTGTCCATCAAATATTTGATTATAGGGTCCATCCAGCTTTGAGGTAAATCTTGGGTGCGCATTGATATCACCTCCTTGGCATCTAAGTCCCTTATACTCGGGATTTCAAGGTAGTCAATGGTAATACGCTGAGTTACCTCTAAAGCTAAGGTCAAGGCGAGGCAAGCCAATACATCTACATGGCTATTGTGATCTTTTAAAATTTGGGACACCTCTACCTTTTCGAACTTCTCTATTCTCAATTTTGCCCTCTAGTAATAAGCTTTCATCCTATCGTCTTGGGCCTCAAAGTCCCCATTAATTTGATTTAACACCAACTAAAAATCGTAAAAAATATGAAGGTGTCTAACCCCAACCGAGTACGGGATATCGAGTCCATCCAATAGTGTCTCGTACTCGGCCTCGTTATTAGACTCTTTAAATCCGAGTCTAATGGCTCGTTCCACTGTAAATCCTCTAGAATTGGCCAAAACTTCACCTACTCTTGCCCCCTTTGCATTCAAAGATCCGTCTATGTGTAAACTCCAAACTTCATTATGGTCGGAAGCTAATGTTTTCTCCTCTATAGGAAACTCGGACGCAGAGAACTCAGAAATGAAATTAGCAAGGATTTGCCCCTTGATGGCAGTACGAGACTTGTAGATTATTTCGAATTCTCCTAGCTCCATGGCCCACTTGGAAACTCGTCCTGACATATCTGCTTTGTGAAGTATGGGCTTAAGGGATCGGTCCATTAAGATCTCAATGGGATAGGCTTGAAAATAGTGTCTAAGTTTCCTTGCCAAGACAACCATGGCTAGTATGAGTTTCTCCATCAGTAAATATCTGGTCTCTGTATCAAGCAGGGTCTTGCTTATATAATGCACTGGTCTATGTACACCGTTGAGCTCTCTCACCAAAGCCCCGCTAATCGCCCATTATAAAATAGATAAGTAAAGGTTCAAGACTTCACCTGCTACCGGAACGGATAAAGTAGGAGGGGACTTCAAATACTCCTTGATTCTTTCTAGGGCCAAATCACATTCTTTGCCCCAGGAACCTTTCACTGTCCTTTAAGCATGGCAAAGAACGACTTACACCTATTCGAATACTTAGAGATAATTCGATTGAGAGCCGCTAGCATCTCAGTTAGCTTTTGTATGTCCTTGACCGTCCTTAGCCTCTGTATGTCATGTACGACCTGTATTTGATTGGGATTGACCTTTATGCCACGATGATTAATCAGAGCACGACAAAGGTGACCTTGAGATCCTAAAGATGGTTGGCTTTCACCTTGCTATTTACCAACATGTCATCAATATAAACTTTCACAATGACACTGAGTTATTGCTTAAAATCTTATTCATTAGGCACTGATATGTGGCGTCGACGTTCTTCAAACCGAACGGTATTACTGTGTAACAATAGATCCCTCGGGATATGATAGACATTGTGTTCTCTTTATCAAATTTGTGTAAAGGGATCTAATGATAGCTTGCTTGGGCATCCATGAAGGTAATTCATTCATGTCCCGCAATCACATCGACAAGCTAATCGACCTTTGGTAACGAGTACTCATCTTTAGGGCATGCTTTGTTCAAATCCATAAAGTCCATACAAACCCTCCACTTTCCACCTTTCTTTTTGGCACAAACCGTGTTGGATAGCCACTTGGGGAATTGGACCTCCCTAATTGATCCAACCCCGTGCAACTGATCTACCTCCTTGTCAACAATCTGTACATGATAAGGCGCCGACCTCTGAGCCTTTTGCTTCACGAGTTTGAAGGTTGGATCAACATGAAGCCGATGACATATTACCTCAAGACTTATCCCTATCAGAAAAAATCACTCCTCGTCTCTGGGATTTAAAAGGACCTTAACCAGAACCTCTATGGATCGATCGGTTAGGTTTATCATGGGCTCATTAACACCCAACCGACTAAACTGTGACTGTTATTTGGCCAACACTGCCTCAAGGTCACACTCCTGGGACTTAGCACTAACCCCGGTCTTCACTGCCACGTAAAAACAATTTTTTGACGATGCTTGGTTGTCATGGATCTCCATAACTCCTCTTGGCGTGGATAATTTTATCTTCTTGTGGTAAAATGAATACACCACCTTCATAGCGTGTAACTACGTTTTACTTATGATGACATTGCAAAAGGAGTCAGAATCTATCACCATGAATTCAACCGGGACTATGACAATCCTAGCAGTGACCATAAGGGTAATATTTTCGAGGGGAAGGACATAAGAACCACTGAATCCTACAAGCGGAGTATTCATGGGCTTTATGTCTTTTTGAGTGAATCTCATCTTGAGAAAGAGGTTGTCGTACATTACCTCAAATAAACTTCTCGAGTCGACCAGGATCCTCTTTACATCGTATTTCTCAAACTTGAGGTGATCACCATAGTGTCTTCATGCAAAAGGGCAAACCCAACCAAATCGACATCAGAAAAATGAATGGACTCAGTGTCGAGCTGAGGTCTTTTAGATTATTATCCCCCACACCTACTTCTTTCTACCTTCACGGCTTATGCAACCTTCTAGAGCTCGGCTCGAAGCAAATCATAAGTTAGCCTCTTAACCGTGCAACCGTGTATCACTTCGATCACGATCACCAGTTCTCGAACTACACCTGCTTCCTCCCTTGCCGAGCCCCTGGGAGCTGCACCATCAATGATTTCCCCAACATAACCTTCTCGGACCAATTGCTTTAGGAATAACTTGTATACCTTGCAGTCCTCGGTCAGATGCCTAATATCCCGATGATAAGAGCACCAGGAAGTCAAATCCCTAGTGGATGGGTCACCTTACATCTTGGGTGGCCACTTGAAGAAAGACTCATTCTTTATCTTGTGAAGAATTTTGTAAATGGGTTATTTGAAGACCATGTTCACCCCTAAAAATACATGCAGCTTGGGGCCGGTGCCCGCGCCCCCATTTGACTAGTGTCTCCTTATCCTGCTTTTTCAATGCAAGAGCCTTGAACTCAGGAATAATAGACTCTTCTTTCCACCTTTGCATACTTGTTTATACGAGATAGGAGGTCCTTTATATTCACTAGAGTCCGTTTAGCCAAAGACCAATACAAATCAGTGTCTCGGGATAGCCCTAGCCAAAAGGTCACTGTCATCATGGTCTTCGAACGTGCCTCAACTTCGTTTACTTCCTCCCAATATCAGATTGCATACTACCGAAAGGTCTCCCCACTCCTCCGCTTGAGTGTTAGTAGAGCACCAATGTCCTTTGGCTTTTTCTTCTGGTGATAAATTGAGCAACAACATAGCTAGGTCATTGGTTTCCAAGACCTAATACTATTCGGAGCCAAGTTCTCAAGTCATTTTATGGCGGTATCCCCAAGGCTTATAGGGAACACTTGACACAACAATATCTAATCCATGTCATAAATAGACATAAGTTGCTTGTATTACCATAAATGGCTCTTGGGATCTATCCTCCTGTCGTACACCTTGAAATGGGGGACGATGAACTTCCTCGACATCTTCATCTCCCTGATAGCTAGGACAAATGGAGACACGATTTACTCATCCTCAGTGTCCTCATCCTCATTTTGATACGATTTTTGGCGCTCAGCACCCAGGCGTAAATGGAAATCCTCTAGGGATTTCTTGTTTCTAGGTCGCCTAGCTGCCGAGTTCGTGTAGGATTTTGCCACCGCAACACCCCCCGAGAGTCTGTGGCAGAGATATCCAATGGGCAGATCTCGTCGGCACTTTATACTTCCTTCAGATATATCCTCGAGGGCATATCCTTCATAACTCTACACCCCCGCGTTTCTCACCCAGGTGCTCATGTAAGCTTTGCCCCTGGTCCTCCTACCTTATATCTCAGGAATCACTCTGGACGATAATCCTATCTCTATGTCTGCTACTCCTCCAGCTAGTATCCTCTGACTTCTCAAAATTGTCGAGCTGGGTCTGCACGTCAGTGTTGTCTTTTTCGAGCCATTTCAAACAACCTCTCATCTGTTTCTCTATCAATTTAACAATTTCCCGACCAAAGACACCTTGTCCCCCAAGACTCTGGTCCATCGGTAATGTTTGTTGTGAGTAACGCTGGACTCCATTCGAGTGGTTCAAAGAGCAAGATTCAGTGACTACTGGGAGCCGGCTAGCTTCTGCGTTCCTCACGCATAGGTTTCCACCTTGGGATCGTGTGTTCACCATGATACTATTGCTATCTTCCCACAAACGATGCCAAAATTGTACGGGTGATTTCCTACAATAAGTTAAATTAGTGATTCGTTGAATAATGTTGAATGGTGAACCTGAAACATAAAAGGATTAGGAAAGGGGTCAGGTGTGTACCCAACTAATTCCCTCTGAAGCTCAAGTCAGTCGGTGTAAGCGTCATAAGGCACAACGTATTCTCTATTTTTAGATGCATACCTTAGTCTAGCTTTTGAAGGGGTATTTATATCTAAATTTGCAATTATAACCCTGCCTTTGAGTTCCATCCTTGAGGTTAATGGCTTGTGCTCATCTTCTTGTAGAATGAGCATCATTCAATCAAGTCTCATTAAGATTAGTCCTCCCGTGCAAATTGGCCCTTGCTCGGTAACCGTCGAGCATTTATGGCTCATTCCTGGTCATTAAATACCTCATATCGGTGCTTGGGACCTACGTCCGGGCTTTCATGAGTTGAAATAGAAAATCCTCGGTCTGTCCCAAGGTCTTCAGGTTGGCACGGAGATCATTAATGCCTCCTAATGATGACTCTCCACATTATTCAAGAATCTAGACACTCATTAATAGCTCTGTCAATTCACTCAAGACCCACATTAATGAACTATCAAATCTTATTTAATGCTAGGCTTTGAGAGACATGCTCAACCCTGTCTGACCTAACTCCTCGGTGCCTCTCTGAAGCCAGCCTTTGTGCATTTTAACGGTTGTAGCTGCCCACATGTCCACTTCTTATTAGCAAGCCGCCTAATGTCTTGTCAATATCCTTAACCTTCAAAATATGTAATTGTAAAGCTAGTTGAATGTTAAATGTAAAACACAGACACACACAAGAACCAAAGATAATCCATAAGTTGCATAATAAGAAAAGAGAGTGAAAGTCGGAGATGATCTCAAACCTAAGTTAGTCGAACTCGGGAAAAATCTGATGATGTTGGTGTTGGTGACTACTGAGATGATCGATCCTTCAAGAGAAGAAGAAGATGAGAAAGATGAGTGAGAGGCATTGAAATGAGCGGTCTGTGAGACAGATGATCGAGAGAGATCTGACAGTCGAATTAGGGCAAAACTGCCCAAATGGCCAAAAAAATCTGAATTTATGGGACTTTAACTAAATTGAATTTCTTAATAATAACGAATCAACCTAATTGACGAATCGAACTGATTTAGGGTCCAATTCATTGAATTTTTGGGTCAATCGACTGCGTCGTTGTGATTCAAAAAACAACACATACCCTCTAAGAGTGTGACTATTTCTATCCCAAAAATATTCATTATCATCTAATTTAATTTTTTATTATCAAACTATTAACTACTAGTCCCACTTTTTTTATATTCAGTCCACTAGTAACGAAGTCCATCCCATGTAATATATACCCCTTTAATAAGTAAGAAAAGAAAATAAGAAAGAAAAATTTATCAAAACTCAATCAAAAAAACAAAAGGAAAAAATCTATGATCAGAAAAATAGAAAATGAAACAAGTTTTCTAATTCACAAAAAATATTTCACAAATGTTAATTCACAAATGAGACAAGCATCTCAAACGAAATAAGTTTTCTATTGACACGCGCACATATATAACTTTAAATCAAAAATTATTAAATTTTTGTAGAGATATCAAAACAAAAAAAAAATAATGAAAAATCCACTTAGCACACATGAAATCAACATAGAATTAAACCAAAAATTAATACTAATTTGTATCTCATTAGATAAATCTATTAAAAAAGTATTTTTTTTGAGTGTATGAGATGAGATGATAAATGAAATCCTAACTATGAGAAGATATAAGGTGTACTTATTAAACTAGCAATGCACCACGTGCGTTGCACGTAAATAATTTTTCTTAAAAAAATTAATAAATAAATATTTGGTATATGGGTACTTGAATTAAATATTATCTCAAATTTACCAAATTTATTTTTCATCTTTCATGCTCCACTATAAAATCTTTGAAAACTTTGTATATTTTCAAGAGTTATTGTTCTAACTTTAAGAAATTTAATTAAAAAAAAAAGAAAATAAATAATTAAAATTCTATTTTGTTTCTATAATTTTGTAATTGAAAATGATTTTTTAGTGATGTTTGAAAATAAATTTTTTAAAAATTAATTTGATTAAAATTTCACTTATAAATCATTGAATAAAATAAAAATAATTATCAATATATCAATCGTATTGGAACTTACTATGTTTAGGATTAGTTAGTTCAATTGAGATGAAATTTAATATACAACGCCATAATATATATTATAAAGCATATTAAATTTTTTAAAAAATTCAAGTTATCACATAAAATGTTAACATAGTTTAAAAAATTTACTGTGACTAAAAAATTATGTAAAACTATATATACATTATTTTTTATTTTAAAAATAAAATGGTTAAATATTTTGATGAAAAATAAAATATACATATGTAGTCATAATATTATCTTTATAAATGAGATGAGTATTATTATATTAATGGAGTTTTTGAAAGTTTTTTTAAAAATTTTGTTAAAATGTAAAATAATGCATATATTTTTAAGAATAATATAACCAATTAAAAAGTTTCATAAAAATTTACATTTATAAATAGAGAGTAGATAATTAGAAAATTAATTTGATACAATGCTATAATATATATTATAAAGCATATTAATTTTTTTTTTTTAAAAATCAAGTTTTCACATGAAATCGTAACAAAGTCTGAAAAGTTTACTATGACTAAAAAATCATGTCAAACTATATATACATTTTTTTTATCTTAAAAATGAAATGGTTAAACATTTTGATGAAAAATAAAAAATAAATGTGTAATCATAATATTATATTTATAAATTAGGTGAGTAATATTATATGATGGAATTTTTGAAGGCTTTTTTGAATATTTGTTAAAACTTATAATGACGTATATATTTTTTAAGAGTAGTATAATCAATCAAAAAGTTTCATAAAAATTAACATTTATATATAGGGAATATATAACTAAAAGTGATCTTAGATGTAATTTAGGGATTTAAATGCATAAGAATATGATAGTAATTTAGATATTAAGTGTAGAACGATAGAATAATCTTTTTTAATTATTTATGAGGGTAAAATAATGAATCAAAAGTTTTTTATGTTAAGATATTTTTAATAGTAATATAGATATAGATAGATGTATATAACATAGGAGGTGGACTTATTAAAGTGATGTATATCTCATTAGATTTAACAATTTGATAATAAAAAATTAAATGAGATAAAAATAAATATTTGTGGATAGAAATAATTCCACCCAACCTAACCTAACCTCTAAAAGTAGGAAAGTATCCAATGCCTTGCTTATTTCACCATAAATGTCCCCTCTTTTATCTCTTAAAACGTCCACCTTTTCCACCACTTTATATCTTCTTCTTTAACATCATCATTATTATCTAACCATTCACCATCTCAAAGAGAGGATGGGGGTAAATAGAGGATGTCATGGGTTTGGCTGAGAGTATGAACATGGGTGTAAATATACTAATGGGTATGATGTAACTTGATTTATATTAGAGGTTGTCCACATACGAAGAAGTTACAAATAATTAAATAAAAGAAAAACATAGAATACTAACAACAACTATATAATAAATTACCAACATCTACTCATTAAGAAAGAGGATAATAAACACACATTCTCCTTTTATTACTGGTATAGATTTATTTGTTAATGCAACCAAATCACGGGGATCTCATGAGAAGAGGAGGGTGTGCCTGTAATTAAGCCAAATATTAGAGGTGCGTGTGAAATTTACTACAAAAATTAAGATTGTACTTTTTCAATTATACGAAAAAATAACCTAAATCCTACCCCACCCTAAGGGCCCACAAGTAAATATTGAATGTAACGGTGATACTCTCTATCAGTAATATTAACGTGGTATTTATCAACTAATAATAAAACACTAAGAGAATAAGATGAATTTCACTTGGATTTTTTTTTTGGAAAATACTAGATAACTCAAATTTATATTTCAAATGAACGGGAACTATTAGATGTGTGAGTCTATCAATTTTTTAAATTGAAACTCACTGATTCAACCATTTTTATTGATTTATAATCATATTTGAGATATAAATTTTGGATATATAATATTGCTCATACTGTTATTTGTTTAGATAAAAGTTTGATTATTAATTTTTATAGAGTCTATTTATTTATTTCTTTTGATACGTAATATCACGTGGTATCCATAATATGAATATTTTTTTAGGGGCCCACATCAAATATTGCCAATTGACTTTTGACAAAGGACTTTAGTGGCCCGTTGGTGCCATTACCATCCGCACTACATTAGAAGGTAGCCTTACCTAAATTTTCAATAATGCATGATACGTTTAAATTTTATTTATTTATTTATTTTGTATCATTTTCTTGTTTTTTATAATTAAAATTATAAAATAATTAAATTTTTAATCAATTTTAATATAATATCTATTTTTTTTGCACAGTTGTGGTATTTTATTTTGGTGCATTTTCTAGTCACTGACTGAGTGGGGACCACTAAACCAATAGGTATCCCCAATATAACAGTGAACACAATTTTATCATACTGGCATTGAATACAACCCCACCACACGTCCACGCACGGCACTACATTCCGCCGCGTACCTCGCCCCCCCCCCACTCTCTCGAATCTTTTTCTCTCTCTACACTGTCCAACTTCAAACACAGAGAAAAAACAGGACAGAACTCAGACAGTTTAAATTCTAGTACTCCTCGTATCTGCTCCCTCTTTCTCTCTCTCTCTAAACAAGCTCATCTTGTCTTGGGGGTATTACTGCTTCCTTGCCTTTGAGGAGGATTGAGTTTTGTTTTTCGTCTTTCGGTTTTCCTTTTTGTTGGACCGCCAAAAGTGTTAACTTGTCTTACCGTTACACAAAGTCACCTTTTATTGCTTTCTTTCTCTTTACTTTCTCTTTTATTCCTTGCTTTTGTGTATATACTTTCCTGTCATTGAAAAAAGGCCATTTTTTTCCTCCTTTCAAGAGACATCTGTGGATGTCTTTGGTGCTTCTTTCGACATGAAGACATACACCTATGTAATCTCTCTCTCTCTCTCTCTCTCTCTCTCTATACACACACACACACATATATATATATATGCATGTATATATAATTGTAGTTGTTCTGAGTTAATTTTAATTTGTCTCTATATTGTTGTCTATGTACAAACAAGTATATGGCTTGTGTCATGTTGGTGTTGGTGGGATGGATTTTTCATTTTCGTTGCTGTTTAAGTGTTGTGTTGGTCTGTGTTGTTTGTATAGGCCTTGGTGGGATTGATTCTAGTAGATGGTCAAGTTTTGTTTGGTATTTGTCTGCTTTTGATTATATATATATAGTTTCAAATTTGGTTCTTTTTTTGGGGGGTGGGGGTTGAAATTGGATGTTCAAAGTCTGTAATAATTCAACTTTTTTTGGGTATCTCAGTTTTGTGTGCAAAGAAACAGAAGATTGTAGCATACCCTTTTCATTTCTTGCTTTGATCAATCCCTGTGGCTGTTTGGTTTCTAAGAAAAAACAGGAGAGAAAAAATGGAATTTTGCTGCTATATAAAATGCTAGTTTTTGAGGTATGTTGTTTTTATTGGAGTGGGTCTTAGACACCCATTTGATGTCTGATGAAAAGTTGTTAGGTTTCAAAATTTATTTGATTTTTGTCTGGTTTATTTTCTCAGCAAGCCAAAGGTGATGATGGTGTGCTACTGTAGCATTCTGTATCGCCTTCTCTCACTCTAACTTTGGACCATTTAGACTATTTGAAATTACATGTTCTATGAGCAGGACACCGATAAATTATTCGACCCGAGAGTCAGTTTCTATGAGTCCAACTGACACCAGTGGCATTTTATGAATTTGCGTGGTGGAAGATTGATCTTGATCAAAATTGACAATTTAAAATCGAAAGGATCCAAGTCCATACAGTTATACTTGCTATAATTATTAGTTTTCACACGACTTGGCTCACTTGGAGTAATATTAGTGTAGGTTTTGTGATTCCGAAGTAGAATTGACTGTTTTTCTTGTTGATGGTACTGTGTTAGGAACTTCGGAACTAGCATAACTGCACAAGTCATGCAACCACCAAATTGGATTGTGTCACTAATATGGATCTGTTTGGATACACTTTTAAACATTTCTTATTATATTATTAGAGTTATTAACAATCTATTGGGTGCCTGAGCATTTCCGTTTCCACCATGTTGTACCTGTGACATTTTTCTTAGTGGCCACAACATTAACATTTTTAGCCTCGTGCTCCTTTTGGCTGACAAGAATACAGAGAAAAGTAAAAGAAGAATGTCCCACGACTCGCAACAATAGCACTCCATAGGTTTTATATCCAAAGGCCAGTAGTTGTGTAGTTCATAATATGTTAGTTGGCATTTTTTTTTTTTTTTGGGAAGGGGAAGGAGGAGGGGGACTTGATCCCTTGTTAGAGTACCATTGAACCAAAGGAACATTGGTAATATGTTAGTTGGCATTAGGAGGTGCACCTGCCTTTAGATGTAATTATGTGCATTTGGGACTTAAATTTGCTACAGTAATTTCTTCCATCGAGTCTTATCTAAGGGACATCTTTTCTTATTAATATGATTATCTTCAACCAAGAAATTTACAAACATGAACAGAATCTTGGAAGGATGACCAAGATAATGGTAATCTTTTTTGCTGTCCAAGTGAAATCTTCCTCTTTAATTTTTTTTCCTTTGCCATCTTTTCAGGTTTCTGTACTGTCGGATCCTAAAAGTAAATCATGTCTTTGCAGTCTCTTCATCACTGCTTCATTGATTTGTGGTGCTTACTTCTTTGGAGTGCTTTCGTCGCAATGGAGTTCAGGGTACATAATCTTGTTTTAAATGATTATTTATCTTCCATTTTTTTGCACAGGAGAGATTGGATTGTTTTTTTATTTTGCATGTGACATGTTGGTGTGTAATGTTTTGACATTCAATTTGAAGACTTCCTTAGCCTGAAGAGCTTAGTTTGTGTTGATTTTTTTCCAAATGAAAACATGTGGAGGGGCATTTCTATTCATCAAATTCAGCATGCTTTGCATGTCGCAAAGATTTTCCTATGCCAAAAGTTACACCCCTTTGATTGACAAGTTGTATTTAGTAGGTTAATATTTGAAAATGGCCCATTACTTACTTCAGATAACATAAGAAAGGAAAAGATCAAGATTTACAGAAGAAGTAAGCAAGCATTAGAAAGGATATCTAGAGACATCATATGTTATGTAAAGGCCTACTGCACGAGGATCCCACAATTGCAAGGTTTGGAAAGAGTCAGATGTATGCAACCTCGCTCCCTCATGCAGAGGGGCTGCAGCCTTGCATAATTCTATCAAGTATAGAATTATGTAAGTTTTTAAACCACTTAAATTTCCGTTTTCTTACCATTAAAGACTGATCTTGGTACCAAGATATATTGATGTTGAACCAGAGAAGCAAAGTAAAGAAAGAAGGAAAAAGGAAAAGGAAGAGAAGAGAGGGAGAGAAAAACAAACAAGTTCAGGGAGAATGTTTTCAACATTGGAATAACTCAATGCCCAAGCTGCACGATAAAACTCAGGCCCATGTATCCAGTCAGTCCAAATGAAAAAATAAAATGCAACTTGCTTTATCTCCCCGTGAAAACCGTGCACAGAGAGAGAGAGAGAGAGAGAGAGTGTTGGGATTATTTACTGTTTTCATAATCCTAAGATATTTCTTAAATTCTTTGTGTACTGTAGAGGATAAGAACTTCCTATATAGCTAAGAGAAACTTTAAATTGGATGAAATCATTAAACATCCCAAAGTGCATAATGCGGCATTTGGATTGTTTTCTTTATCTCTCTTCTGCCAACTATCTTGTTACCATTTCTGGGAATTTCCTTAAAACTTTGCTTGAGCTTCCTATTTGGCGAGTGGCACAAATTCCTCCTCTTGCTTCCTTCTTTCATCTTTACCTTTCCAATTTACATTAATCTTTCCTGCAAGAGTTTGCCTCGAGATTTAGAGGTATAAAAAGGACTTCTATCCTGGTGCTTGTTGTCTTCCATCTTTGAGGATTATTCCAAATTGACTTGAAATTCTGAGACAAACAATGTGGCTGTGTCTTTGGGCTCTGTTTCTGATATAAATTGAGCTTTAGTGACAGAAGGACAAGAAGTGTGTATTTGAGCTTTGATTCACCTGACATCAACTATTTCTGTGTTAACATCCAACTAACAAATATCAAATGAAAACTGCTTGTGTAGGTTTGGCCAAAATCTGAAATGGAAATAAATGATACAAGGCAGAATACACAATCTCATATATGCAAGGTTTGCCTTTTTCATAGACAACTCTTTGCTACCATGGCACATGGTTCTTTTTGTACTTTTTTAATTTCCCTATGCTTTTAAAACTTATTATTTTTTCCCTCTTAGAATCAATGCAGGCCTTTAGGTAGTGAGTCGTTGCCTGAAGGAATTGTTGCCAAAACTTCTAACTTGGGGATGCGCCCTTTGTGGGGTCCTGTTGCAGAAAGGGTAAGTGTAGCCACAGCTCAGATTCTCAATAGTGTCAGAATCAAAAGCTTTCATTAAATTAGTAGCTTGTAAAAGTATTGCTTGCAGTCCATGGTATATGGAAAATTTTGTTTGGGCTTCGAAATTATGATCAATCGAGGATACATTCTTGGCTGAAGTTGTAAACCCATGGGGTGGAACAGGATTTTTTACAATTGGATGATGCCTAGCCAAAACCAATAGGGGAAAGGTCTTTTTGATACTGCTAAGTGCTAAATATCCTAGGAGCATTTTAGAACACTTCATTATATCCGAGGATTTCCCATAACGCATAAGCATCCATTCTCCAATGTGTGTGCAATTCAGACCATTCAGGAACCTGCTGGCCTTGTGTTTAGGCCAGTAAAGAGATTGGGTTTGATGAAGACAATGTCACTTGAAGTCGTTAAATCTTTAGTTTTTCAGCATCATGATGATGCAAGATATAAATTATAAATGATTAAAAATTGTGACGTGTATTTTTGTTTAATTGTATTAAAGGAAATGCTGAATGTTGTTTAGGGAACTTGGTAATTCACACAGGTGGTGCTCTGCGACAGTGAAAAAGAGTTTAAAATGAGCATGTTGTTTAGGCAACTTGATTAACCTGCAAATGGTGTAATGATACTACTTTTTGGGGGGATTTCTGTACTGGTTATGAATTGAGAACGTGCTTAGATAATAACTGTGCTTGCTGACATTTTATACTATCCTAATTGTTGATGACAAAAATTATGGCCTTATTCAGTTACTTTTAGTAGAACTTTTCATGCAACTGCTAGTGCAAATGCTGGCAGGGAATTTCAATGCTGATCCTGTTAGAATATTCCCTTTCTTGCATCATAGTATTATCTTTTATTTACTTTTTTTTGAAATACTTCCTATTCAGAGCAATTCAAAGCGTTCAATGAACCTCTTGGCCATTGCAGTTGGAATAAAGCAAAAGGAAGTAGTGAACCAGATTGTCAGTAAGGTGACAGCCATAGCTGTTTCCCTGCTTGTATAAACATCTTCTGTTATCTATGGTTATCAGAAATACAAGATTTTTAATGATTAATGTTTATCGTTTCTCTTTTCAGTTTTTGAGAGATGACTTTGTCGTAATGCTTTTTCATTATGATGGCATTGTGGATGAATGGAGCAATTTAGAATGGAGTGACCGGGCCATACATGTTTCTGCCATGAATCAAACAAAATGGTAATATATCCATTATGACTTGTTCCCCTGTGACTATTTTGTGAAATTTGCATTGCTAAATGTAAAAATTCCCTTTGATGGCATAGGTGGTTTGCTAAACGTTTTTTACATCCAGACATAGTTGCTGAATATGATTACATTTTTCTGTGGGATGAGGACCTTGGAGTTGAAAACTTCCACCCAGGAAGGTAAGTCTGATTTGCATTTGTTATTCTTGCATTGCAATAATAACAACTTATGATCTCTAACATATATATTGAACCTTTAGACAACCAAGTCCTACAATGTCAATTTTTTGCTTCCCCACCCCCAAAACCCAAAAAAAAAAAAAAAGGGAAAAAAAACCTTCCCTTCTTTTCCTTGGGACATAGGTTCATAAAGCCATCTGGTTGACGTGGTTGATTTCACTTGGAATAAATGTAAGTGAAAAGGGATACTCAAACTAAGAGTAGAGCCCCATATATATAGTCAAATAATAATACAAAGCGACCAAAACATCCTTGTGGTCTAGGCAAAATATAAAATCATAGTAAGTGTAAAAAAGGGAAAAGAAACCTTAATAAACTAGACTATACTCCAACACTCCCCCTCAAACTAGGCACAAAAATATCAACTAAGTCAAGCTTGACAACAGAGTCCCGAAGAATGGATAGAGTGACAGGTTTGGTAAAATATCTGCATTCTGATCACTGGTCCCCACAAATAATGGAGTGACAATACCACATCAAACCTTCTCCCGAAGAAAGTGACCATCGATTTCTATATGCTTTGTCCTCTCGTGTAATACAGAGTCAGAAGCGAGCTGAATAGCAGATCGATTATCACAATATAATGTAGATGAAGAAGCCATTGGAAATTTCAACTCGCCAAGAATCTATCGTAGCCAGATAATCTCACATGTGCCAAGTGTCAGTGCCCGATACTCTGCTTCTGCTGACGAACGAGAGACAATTGCCTACTTCTTGCTTTTTCAAGAGATAACATGAGTCCCTCGAAAAGCACAGAAGCCTGTAGTAGATTGACCGTCACATGCTCCCCCATAATCTGAATCTGAATAACAGGCTAGAGGACTAGTCTGAGATCCTGATGCATAGAACAACCCAAGTCTAGGACAAGACTTGAGGTACCGAAGAATATGATAAACTGCATCAAGATGAGGCTGATACGACCTGTGCATGAACTGACTAACTCGGCTGACAGCGAATGAAATGTCTGGGCTAGTGTTGGCTAGGTAGATAAGTTTACCTACCAACCTCTGATAGACAGTCGGATATCTCAACTTCTCACCTTCAGCAGTAAGCTTTAGGTTTGGAATCATGGGTGATGATGTCGGTTTGCACCCCAACATCCCAGTGTCTGTGAAAAAATCCAGAACATACTTTCTCTAAGACAAAACAATACCCCTGTTGCTACGGACAACCTCAATCCCAAGAAAGTATCGCAGAAATTCAAGATCCTTCACATCGAAGGCCTTCCCAAGGTCTATCTTGACCTGCATAGTCCCAGAAATATCATCTCTAGTAATAATAATATAATCAACATATACCAGAAGGATGACACACTGTCCAGAAGTATTCCGTCGAATGAAACAGGTATGATCAAAATGACATCTGGTGAACTCTAAACATACAACTACATCACTAAAGTGAGAGAACTAGGCTTGTGGTGACTGTTTCAGTCCATAGAGAGACTTATGCAGTAGACATACCTTTCCATCATACTCTCCCTCAATATGAAAGCCCGATGGTGCATCCATATAAATAATCTCATCCAGATCACCGTAAAGAAATACATTCTTCACATCCAACTGATGAAGAGGCCAAGAGTACTCCGCAGCCAAAGAAATAATCAATCGAACAGTAGTTAATTTTGTCACGGGGGCAAAGGTAGCACCAAAATCACAACCTGGTACCTGAGTAAAACCCTTCGCCACAATCCTAGCCTTGTGAAGATCAATAATACCATCTGTAAGAAATTTCAGGGTGTAAACCCAGCAACAACCAACAGGCTTTACCCCTGAAGGTAAAGAGACAAGATTCCACGTATGATTACGCTGAAGAGCGTCCATCTCTGTCTGCATGGCAAGAACCCACTGGAGTTCCCGCATAGCCTCTGAAATAGAGCGAGGAACCGACGTATTTGATAATCCTATATTATAAGCTCGAAATGTAAGAGAAAGATCACCATAAGAAACATAAGCAGAGATTGGATATAAAATCTTGACAGTCCAACCATAATGGACAACTGTACAGCGATCACGCTGCGAATAATGATGCCCTAAATCATCAACCTCCATTGACAATGTCTCATCAGGGAAAATAACTAGCTCAGTACCTGCAATCTCATCAGTACTAACAGCAGGTGTATCAATATGCTCAACAAACTGAGAAGTATTACCTGCATTGCCTGAGGTAGAAAGGACATCAGCAGAAGGATGAGAGAAAGGGTGACGAACATACACTTGCAAAGAAAGAGAGACTGGTGACTCGGTACTGATAGGGATGAGTGGCTCTAGTGGAGGAGAGACTGATGACTCTGTAATGATAGTGACTAATGGCTCTGGTTCCTGTGGTAACGGAAAATCAAAGGGAATATCATCAACTGGAGGGCCAGATACAGGAATAGAAGAAAAATAAGGAATATGCTCAAGAAAGGTATCTAGACTATGATACATACGGCGCTTGATAGGATCATAACACCGATACCCCTTAAACTGATGACAATAGCCCACAAAGACACAATGAATCTCTTTATCATCAAGCTTATGACGAATAGGAGATCAATCCTGAACAAAACATGTGCAGCCAAAAATACGAGGAGGGACTGAAAAAAGTGTCCGCTCAAGAAATAAGACCTGTAAAGGAGCCCTATGCTGAAGAACACGATTCGGTATACGATTACACAGAAAAGTAGAAGTCAAAACAACAAAATGTCAATAAGATTTTGGTACCCCCATACCTCTAAGCATACAACGTACCATCCCTATTAGACTCCTATTTTTCTTTTCAGCAATTCTATTTTACTCGAGAGTATATGGACAAGTGAGTTGCTGAAGGATACCCTGAGAAGAAATGTGAGACACTAAGGCATCAGACACATATTTTTTGGCATTATCCGAACGAAGAGCACGAATAATGACATCAAATTGTGTCTTAATCATTTAAAGAAACTGAGTGATGATAGGGAGTACATCAGACTTCTTATGCAAAAGGTAGACCCAAGTACAACGAGTATGGTCATCTACAAATGTCACATAGTATTGAGCACCTGACAAAGTAGTAACAGGAGAGGGTCCCCAAATATCAGAGTGTATTAGGTCAAATAGCTTGGGTAACTAGTGCATGCGAGGAATTTAACTGGTCTGAATATGTTTCGATAGGGAACATATAATACAGTCAAGTTTACCACCAACACAAGCATTGCTCAAAGCAAGAAATAACATACATAAATATTTAAAATTTGTATGCCCAAAACGGTCATGCCACAACTGAACAGTTTGTGATGAAAAATCATAACAATAAGTATTAGGCAAAATACTAGCATTCAAGTTAAGAACAGATAAAGATAAAACAGGTGCAAATAATGGAAGAGGAAGAGGAACTGGTGAAACTGGAGGTGGATCGCCTAGATAATACAATTCATCTCTCTCATATCCCCTGATAATAATCCTCTTGGTACTCAGGTCCTGCAAATAACACGAATCAGATACAAATACAATCATACAGTGAAAATCTCTGGCTAACTGATGTACGGATAATAGATTCATGGCCAGTTTTGGCGCATGAAAAATCGAATATAATATAAAGTCATTTAGAAGGCGGACTGTACCCCTACTAACAATAGGGGCATGTGTCCTATTTGCTAGCTAAACCTGTGTATGTAACTGCTCGTCAAAAGTGATGAAGTGATGAGCCTCACCCGTCATATGACCATTAGCACCCGAGTTCAGCATCCAAAGGGGAGACGGACTGGCGCAAGTATGAAAAATACGAGGTATACCAATAGTAGTCGCAGCAGTAGTAGTCGGACCTCGAGAAGTCAAAGCTGACATAAGTCTATTTAAGCAAGAAGTGATAGCATCCATATCACTCTGCCAAGGAGGAGCAGTAACAGGAGCAATGACTATAGGTGATGGTGCCTTACCAATGGCAACAGTGTGGCTGCGAGAAGGTGGCTTAAGCTCCGGATGGAGCTTCCAACAAGTAGCCCTGAGATGTCCTGATCGGCCACAATAATCACACTGACGAGAAATTGCCCGTCTGCGCTGCTCTGGGATGTCCTGTTGGCGCTGATCCAGGCGACCAGGCAATACATTTCAAGTGGAAGTACTAACAGTGGATGTCTCAACGGTAGAGGTGTCAACAATCGGGGTCTCAAATCCCTCAGTAGTAGTCATATCAACAACAATAATATGACACACGTGACAGAAAAACAACTCTAAGGTAAATAGAGGGATAAAATAAGGGAGAATAATATACTTCCAGTCGAACAATAGCGACAGATAAAGAAGGTTCAGAAAGCTCCCAAATAATCAGGTCACGGTGCCCAGAATTCCAGTAAATAAAAATAAGTGATCTACTGTATCAAGAGCAAATCAACGAAAAAGAGGATTCAACCCCTCTTAAAACAGTCCTAGATATTGCAACTTGGCAGTATTATGACGAAGACTGTGAACGACGAAGTTACAACGAAGAAAAAGGACCCGACAGTGGGCTGGTTTAGTATATGTTTAATGGGCTAGGTCTGGTATGTGTTTTCTTTTAGACTGGCCGGTGCTTAGGTATAATGAAGGAGGCAGTTGGTGCTGCTAGCTGTTTGGTTTGTATAGCTGTTGGTGTAGTATTTTATGTCGCTTGGCCGTCGGTAGAGTTTTATGCTAGTCGGTGGAGTTTCATACTGGGCAGTAACTGGGTTCTTGTCAGTGATGTTGGCTATTTTGTTGGCTGTCGGTGATGATTGGTTTGATGTTTTAAGAATTGGGTTTGGCTGTGTGGATTTGCTATAGGTATGTTGGTGCTGTTTTGTTTTAGGCTGGGTTTGCTATTGGGTTTGGCTGTGAAGGATGGGCAATGGGTTTGCTATGAGTAGGCTGTCGGTGCTTTATGGATTTAGTCGGTCAATGCTTTATGCTGATTTTAATGGATTGGGTGTTTCGGTGCTGCTGGGTTGCTGTCGGTGCTGAGTATTGGTTCATTGGAATGGTTTCAATTGAGTGGTGTCGGTGGTCTGAGTTATGGGGTTTTGTCGCCGGGTAGTGGGGGATTTAGTTGGTTTGTTGTTGGTATGGTGGCAGTCTGGTGGCTGTTGGCTGCAACGTGCTGTGATGAAGGTTGCTAATTGCTGGTGAGGATGACATAGAAGGTTAGGGTTAGGGTTAAGGTTAGGCTTTGATACCAACTTGGAATAAATGTGAGTGAAAAGGGATACTCAAACTAAGAGTAAAGCCCCATATATATAGTCAAATAATAATACAAAGCGACCAAAATATCCTTGTGGTCTATGCAAAATAAAAAATCATAGTAAGGGTAAAAAAGGGAAAAGAAACCCTAATAAACTAGACTATACTCCAACAATTCAAATTTGCATCTTTTACTTTGTGCCTTTTTTTTTGTTTTGGGTTTTTTTTTTTTTTTGGGGGGGGGGGATGTGAGTTTTTGGTTGGGTGGAGTGGTGAAAGAGACCACAATGCTGACTCGGGGGTATCGTTCTTCAACAATAGGCCTCTTTATAGGTTGAGAATCAGAACATCTGCTCTATTGTAAATGTCTGCATATTACTTGCATGGGCAAGGCTGTGCCAGACAAATTAAGAGAAAGAACTTTTAACTCTATTTTTCAAAGCATGTTTCGAGGTTTCTAACTTTGTAAGATTAATAGGTCAAGTTTAGATGCTTACCCTAGGGCACTTTAGACAAGAAGATCAATATTGGAAGGACTTCCAGGAGTCGTTTATCCTCTTCATCAACAGCACTAATCGATTCAATAAATGAATTACATTAAAATTATCCTAGAGTTACCATCTAAACTTGAGCTATTAATATCAGCAGTCAAGATTCGCAGCTCAAAATTTGGTGTTTTGAGGTTGTTATGTATCATTCAGCGTAAGGAGCACAGAGACAAGTTGTGATGCGGTGCAGACTATGAAAGGAAGCACAACGTTGTAAGAAGGCATTGAACGCTGAGCAATACTATTCATCAAAGTCTGTTAAAAACCCTAGCATCAAATAACAATATAGTCTGAAAACAACTCAATTAGCAAAGTCAACCAACTAATCATCTCCAAATAATCAAAAAAAATATAAAAAAGAAAAAATGCAAGAACATTCATAGGGAAATAAATCTGAAATTTGAAAATCACCATTCTGACAAATCTTTGCCCTGAAAGCTTTTGATAACCTTCCGACACCAAGATGAACCTTTGGGTAGTCAAGATTAGAGCAAAAATCCACCAAAACACCATTAGATTGGTGTTTTTGTCTTGTGACTATGTCAAGATTGTGCTTTTGTCTTGTACCAAGTCAACTACAATCAATTGAGCTCTCCTATAATCAGACTCATCTGTTTTCAATCTCTATTCACATCTCATACGCTATAATTCTCTGCAGTTATTCTGTTGGCCTACTGAATTGATATCGCTTCTTCAGAAATTTTTGCTCGTTGTATTTACTTCTTTGAATTTCTGCTTATGTTGTGCCTTCTTAGACTATAATAATCTTCACGGGGACAACAATTCTGTGAAGCTTTGTTCTATATGCATCTCACAGTAGAACTGATCAATTATGATTTTGCCTTTTGGTCATGCTCTATATGGGCAAGACAGAGCATGACTAGTTGTCTCAGTGACCGCATTGTGCTTTATCATTTTGAAGAGTCTGTGAAAAATATTTCAGTTGATGCTTCTGTATGATGATTCTAGTCTTGCCTGTTGTCTGTACATACTGGCTTGATGCCTTAGAGGTTGTACTTCTTGGTGATGGCAATGGCATCATTGATTGGTTTCTTGATATTTTGCTTTTGCCTTCTGTAAACTGCTGGAAAATGTCATATGTCTCGTGTTCAAGCAAATGATAAGAAGATCAAGTAGAATGAATATTATCTCCTGATGAAAGCTATCCAGACTCTCATTTTCAGTGTATGAAAATTTTCTTGCAGGTATCTATCTATTGTTAAGGTTGAAGGTCTTGAAATATCACAGCCGGCACTTGATCTTGCCAAATCAGATGTGCATCATCAAATAACTGCACGCAGTAGGAAAACAAGAGTGCACAGGTTAAACGATTTCTTAAGAGTATAATAATGATCTGAAGTACAACCATAATTACTGAATGTGGACAGCAAGGCTACTGATTGAACTTTATTGATTTCGTGGGTTAAAAAACCTGCCTCTGACTGGATAACAAATTTCTTTTGCATGGATGGGATATGTTATGCAAAGAACCACAGACTATGATCATCAGTTGAGATAAAACTTTTTGAAGCAATTTCTTAAGTTGGGAAGCATGTTCACAAGGGATAATTCATTAGTTGCCCTTTGTTGTTCAAAATGAATAGTTGCATTTTTGTAATTCTCTAATTGTCCCAAAGTCATATAAGTTGAATTTATCAAATTCCATTTTTCTTGCCCTGTGTCAGAGTATCCATTCACTCGAAACTGCTAACTTATTTTTTCTTATATCTTGAATAGGAGGTTCTATAAGTTAAAAGGCGGCATAAGGTGTGATGGCAACAGCTCATCTCCTCCTTGCGTAGGGTAAAAAAATTGCAAGCCTGTAACTCTCAGTGCTTTATTCAACATTTCCTTGGTTAGCTTGATCTGTTCCTTTACTGCTGAAAACCTTCTTGTTTAGTGCTTTATGAAAAGCATTCTGTTATTACTTATTACCTGGAAGAAAAGTTATATTATCATGCCATAAGTAAAATTTGTTGCAGTTGGGTGGAAATGATGGCTCCTGTGTTCTCAAGAAAAGCCTGGCGTTGTGCATGGTATATGATCCAGGTATGGTACTGCTATCTTTTGGAGTTTTTAGGAACATAACATTGAGTATGAGTTGATGCTTAACTACTTTTGGTGGATGTTCATAGGTTTTAGATGTAATGAAGTAGTGACCAGCCCTGCAGTGCCTTGTTGGCATTGTGCAATTTATCTTTTTCGATTATTGTAGCTTTCCTTCATCTTACATTTACCTTCTTTGTTCCAACCAATATGAGATGCAAACCTCACATTGTCATATATCAATATGGTTCTTTGAGGTGCAAAAAGGGTAGAAAATGTGTTAATATGGATCATCATATTAATATAGGTCCATACATCAATATGGTTCTTTGTCTATGACTGGGTTGAAAAGTACTAACTCAAAACTAGACCCATTTATGGCTGTTAAAGGGGAAACAAATTCCTGAACATATATGATAATAACTATGATTAAACATGAACCATATCCCATTCTGTTTATGACTGGGTTGAAAAGTGCGAACTCAATCTCCATTCCTCTATGGCATAAATGGGGAAGCAACTTTCTGACCATATATGTTAGTAACTATGATTAAACTTAAATAGTGTAGTGCTTCTTCACATTATTTTCAATTTGTATTCACAGCCACACCACATTCTTTTATAGAGAGGACTAGAAGTGTGAGTGTGGGTACAGCCAAAAAGTTTGTGGCAATGAACCTTCATGAAAATATATAAAAAAAAAACACGATATTAGTAATGAGTTAGTTTGCTAAGGAGCCTATCCTTGTTTTGGAGTGTTCAAGCATTATATGGTGGGATTCCAACCCGAAGCGTACCCCTACATCTGCTCAAGGATCCATTTCGTACTGTACTTTTTTTTTTTCTTTCTGATAAATTCCAAGTTCTGCATGTCTCTATCTTTTTGTAATTCTTCTGATATAGTTTCTTTACTGACGTTTTTGTCTGTCAACAGAATGACTTGATCCATGCATGGGGCCTGGATGTGCAGCTTGGTTATTGTGCACAGGCAATTTCCCAATTGAGTGATACTTTATTGATTTATTTCTCTCTCTTCTGAGTATGGTAATGATATTTGGAGCGTTTTGTTACAGGGTGATCGGACGAAAAATGTTGGTGTGGTTGACGCCGAGTATATAGTTCATATGGGTCTTCCTACACTTGGTTTTTCAGAAGGACACAAGGCAAGTAATTTTTTTATCAGGGGCACTGATACATTAAGCCTGGATGAACTTGAATAACGGTCCAAACACTGTCTACCGTTCAAAGTTAGATGTGTTTCTGTAACTGGTTATCAACATGAATGTCATTGGGGAATCCGTCTATGAATTTTTGTGTCATATATTTTTTCCTGTGGTGTAGAGTTCTTTTGAAAGGATTTGAAGATAAGTTCTTGATTCTTGGATCCACTAAATTCAGTGAGGAACAAGCTATATTATTGATAAATAGATAAAAACATTAGAAAGAGATAAAGGTGGACAATTTGTCCAACCCAAAAAAGAACAAACACAAAATACAACCAAACAGTACTTCTTGAGTCTTCACTACATATTATCGTAGTTAGAAATCATGTAGATCTATCATATCTGCAGTAATGCAAAAGAGATGAATTTCTTCAAAAGTAATGAACTGTTCTATTTTGCACAAGTAGTCAAATCTCATAATTGTTGAGAATCTGAAATTCTTGAATCTGTAAGATCTTCAAATTCCTCCCAGAAAGCAGGTTATTTCCCATATTTTTTAATTAGGTGATACTAATGATACTGACTTGAGCTTTATTTGTTTTTAACTTAAATCCTCCAAAAGGACCAAAGAAAAAACTAATCCTTCAACTGCAATGTGGCTTTGGTTTGTCTCACTCGACTATTTCCCTTGTTTATGTAGTCAAGTTCAGAAGCACCTGTTCATTCTTCACAAACAAAGCACTTGTCAGATTCAGAACAACTGGTAAGATATTAAACCAAAGTTGCCTCTTTGCTTTTATTTTTTCCTCGTATTTTTTCACATATTTTACTCATCTTAGCTGAGAGGTACACTTTGGAAATGCAGGCAACTTCAGTGGTCTATAAGGTTGATAATAGATCTGCCGTAAGTTCCCTATGATACCCTTCTGGTAGATTTTTTTTTTCATCTGCTTGTGCAATTTGAAGATTTCCTGATTCTTTTGACACCCAAATCCACATGCGCTTGTGCTTTATATTGATGCTAAAGTTGATACATATAGTCACTCTGTGCTTGTAACCCTTGTTCTTGTGGAAACAAAATACGGTAGATCATATATAACTTCCTTATTTCCTCTCCCATCAGTAAAAAATGTGTTTGCCTACCTCTATGGGTTCAATTTTCCATATGAAGCATCTTTTTGGCCACATGGTTCTAGACCAGATGTGCTTCTGTTTTAGGAGTCTCATCGTATCATCCTTTGGCCATGTTTCGTTTATTTATCCTTCCCTTGGTTTGAACATTAATCTCTCTGGAAAGTCTCCAAACATTGCTGTCTTCACATTATATATCAGTGCCCGCAATAATAAGTCCAGGATTGGATGCATGAGAGTCCGGATCCTTCCACTCCACTTGTCTCCTTTCTTTCTTAGGAAGTATGATGCATCTGTACCTCGGAAATCCAGCACTGACTCTCCAGCAAATTAAGATGTCAGATAGGTGATAGTGTTTTTGTTCTGAGCACGAATCCAACACTTAAAGCTGATGATTTTGCTAATCTTTTTTCTTTATAATTATGCAGCACTTGATGATCTACATCATTGTGTTCAATTCCTTGTTATGTGTTTTTCAGTTGTGCCACTTAGCAAGACACGATTTGTGTGCAGGTGAGGTGGCAATCCTATATTGAAATGAAGATTTTCAGAAAGAGATGGAACAGTGCTGTTAAGGAGGACAAATGTTGGGTTGATCCATATCAACAAACTACAGGAAAAGAGAGACATTAGCCTACAAGAACTTTTCCAATCCTGTCGAACTAAGCAAAGGTCTGCAGGGTAGGTGTTATCTTTGTGCTTAAACCCACGCAACAACAGGAAAAAAATATACAAATTGCCATGCATATAGTTTTTGTGGCAAATTTGAAAGATACCATTAATACCAGTCTTGAAGAGCCATGGATGCCAAATCATGGGGTGGCAGCACTGTACAGATGATGCTGCCCTTCTTGTGCTCAAGAAGGAATGATCAATTCGGAATTTTTTTTTGCTTCCTGTTTTTGTTGTTGGGATCATTCATAATTCTTAAATCTTGAAATTACAGGAGGGTTTTTTTTTGCTTTACAAATAAGAAATAACCATATGGTGTCGATGGAAACTATGAGTATACAATTGGTGGTTGCCTTGTAAATTTTCTCATTGTTAAGGTTATTTTTTTGTTCTTAATGATAATTTTATTTTGATGATGTTGCCCATACTTGGAACTTTTTTTTTTTTTTTTTTTTGGGTAAAACGGTCAAGAATGTCTGGACCATCTTACGCGTATTTTGATTAATTTTTTTTTCTGATCCGATCAGAGGTAGGTCATCTACATTAAAACTAAGGTATTAATAAAGAATAAAATCTTTTATAGTAGACTGACTTTAATTGGTTGTTAAAATTTGAATTGAAGATATTTAAGTTTGTAACTCATTCTTGTTATCACTTAAACTTTCAGTAGTATGGATGAGTTGATAATTCGAGACGACAGACATTTTAACCAATAAAACAGATATTTTGGATTTTACTTGAACGAAACAAAAGATATTGTCGACAAATAGAAATATGTTTTGTTCGTTAACATCTAGAAAATATTTTATTATAGTTGGGGTATATGTTTTTCCTTGATTGTTTTGATAGTTCCTGAAATTCATATTAGATGAAAATGGATTTGGTTGTTGATAATGCAAAATTTCAACCTCTTAAAAAAAAAAAAAACATATGCACCCCACAATATTTGTCAAAAATTTAATTGTATTTGCAGGTCAGTTTTTTTTTTTTTTTTTTAAATTACAATTTAATGGAGTTAAATAAAAAATAGGAATTAATTCCAATTTTTTGAACTTTTAGTGGTATAAAAAAAAACTAGTTTCACTACGCCAATTATTTCCCACCCAATTCAGCAACAT
This sequence comes from Ilex paraguariensis, assembly GCA_963454935.2. Lineage (NCBI taxonomy): Eukaryota > Viridiplantae > Streptophyta > Magnoliopsida > Aquifoliales > Aquifoliaceae > Ilex > Ilex paraguariensis. Next base: position 88,879 of record CAUOFW020000348.1, read on the forward strand.
CATGTCCTGAGCAAACAAGAAGATCATAACCGCAAGGGGGGTTAGATCAGATCTAGACGAATTGTTGACCCATGTTCGATTCCCGCTAGTGTTTTCTCGGTTTAATTGTAAAAAAAAAATGGGGTCACTTTGTCCATATAAAAAAATAAAAAATAAAAATTTTGTCTACTTATTTATTTAGTATTGAACAATTACACCCAATATTTTTATTCTCATTGTTTATTTAATGTTGAACAAGTATATAATGTTAATCTTATTACATGATATAACTGTTTGTGTAAAATAATAACCACCCATGTTAAAAAAAAATATATGTTATTCCCTTGTCCACTTATTTTATTTAATATTGAATGATTACAACATATAATAATGCTAACGTAATTGTTATGCCTTATAATAACCGATAAATATTCAAGGTTTTTTTTTATTGTAATAAATATTTGGGGTTTACTCGTGCAGAAATGAGTACAAAGTTTCCCGACTTTGGAGAGGGTCCTCGTTAACATTAAAAAAAAAACAGAAAGATCACATTTGTACTTCTCCCTAATAGACGGTGCTTGATCAAGTAGACGTATGGTGCAAATAAATCGACCGTAGAATAGTATAACTCACTTAAAACCTCTTACAGTCAGGGTTTAGATGCTCGCTCTCTCCATTTCCTTATTCTAAAGTCTAAACTAGGGTTTGTAATCCATTTCGACCAGTTCACTCTATCTCACCCCACATCACTATGACTCTCTGTCGCTTCCTCCTCCGTTCTCTACGCCGCTCCACCATCACCAAGACCACAACAACAACAACTACAACCGCCTCCACCTTAGCTATTCACCACCATGACAGCCCGAATCTTCACTACCAAAACCCGAACTTTCTATTGCCAATCCGATCCTTCGCTTTCTCATCCGCAGAAGAGGCCGCCGCAGAACGTCGTCGCCGGAAACGCCGCCTCCGCATCGAGCCACCACTCGGCGCCCTCCGCCGTGACCCCTCCGCTCCGCGGCCACCTCGCGACCCGAACGCTCCCCGCCTCCCTGACTCCACCTCAGCCCTTGTTGGCCCTCGGCTCAACCTCCACAACCGCGTTCAATCCCTAATCCGCGCTGGCGATCTCGACGCCGCCTCGGCGTTGGCCCGTCAATCCGTCTTCTCTAACACTCGCCCCACCGTCTTCACTTGCAACGCCATCATAGCCGCCATGTACCGAGCCAAACGCTACGGAGATGCGAAAGCCCTATTCCATTACTTCTTCAGACAGTCCAATATCGTCCCCAATGTTGTCTCCTACAATAATCTAATCAACGCCCATTGCGATGAAGGCGAAGTCGATGAGGGCCTCAAATTCTACCGACACATTATCGAAAACGCCCCTTTCAGCCCTTCCCCTGTGACGTATCGCCACCTCACAAAAGGCTTAATAGAAACTAATCGAATTGGGGAAGCCGTGGATTTACTCAGAGAAATGTTGAACAAGGGTCATGGGGCCGATTCGTTAGTTTATAACAATTTGATTTCTGGGTTTTTGAATCTTGAGAATTTAGATAAGGCTAATGAGCTGTTTGATGAATTGAAAGAGAGGTGCTCGGTTTACGATGGTGCTGTGAATGCAACGTTTATGGATTGGTTTTTCAATCGAGGGAGGGAGAAGGAGGCGATGGAATCGTATAAGACTTTGATGGATAGGGGTTGGAGGATGGTTCCGGCGACATGCAATGTGCTTTTGGAGTGTTTGCTTAGGAATGGGAGGAAAACAGAAGCGTGGGCTTTGTTTGATCACATGTTGGATGATCATACTCCACCAACGTTCAATGCAGTCAATTCGGATACCATTAATATGATGGTGAACGAGACTTTTAAACTGGGAAAGGTTTCAGAGGTCATGGATGTGTTCAGGAAGGCGGGTAAGACTGCAAAGTCGAAGCCTTTTGCTATGGATGTTGCAGGGTACAATAATATCATTACGAGGTTTTGTGAGCTTGAGATGATGGAGGAGGCGGAGAAGATGTTTGTGGAATTAACAAGCAAGTCATTGAACCCCGATGTCACGACTTATAGGACGTTGATAGATGCTTATTTCAAAGTCGGCAGGGCTGATGATGCTTTGAATATATATACAAAGATGGTGGATGCGGGATTGAGAGTTATACCTCTTTATGCAAACAAATGGTTTGGTGAGTTGATTGAGAAAGGTAAGGTTGTGGAGTGTGCACCGATACTGACAAGAATGGGCGAGAGAGATCCCAAACCGGATGTTATAAGCTATGATATGGTTATTAGGGGTCTTTGCAAGGAAGGTAATTTAGAGCTAAGTTATGATTTGCTTGGGCAGATGATGAGATATGGTGTTGGTGTTACTCCTGTGCTTCGTGAATTCGTGACTGATGTTTTTGGAAAAGAAGGGCGGCGTGAGGAGATTGAGAGACTTTTAAATGCCAGGTATCCAGGTTATGCTGCATATACGCCGCCATCAAGACCCCCTTCAATGGCAGGACAGATAGCAGGACCCCCTCGAATGGCAGGACAGTTTGCGGGACCTCATGTGGCAGGACAGGCAGGACTGTGGGGAGGACATTCTCAAGTGGCACAACAGGTAAGAGGACAGCCTCAAATGGCAGGACAGGTAGCAGGACCGCATCCAGTGGCAGGACAGGTAGCAGGACCGCATCCAGTGGCAGGACAGGTAGCAGGACCGCATCCAGTGGCAGGACAGGTAGCAGGACTGCATCCAGTGGCAGGACCTTCTCAAATGGCAGAACAGGTGGATGGAGGACATTTTCAAATGACTGAGAAGTTAGGAGGACAGTCTCAAATGACAGAACAAGTAGGAGGATATTCTCAAATGGCAGGACAGGTTACAGGTTATCCGCAAACAGGTAGGTAGAAACTTGATTTTGGGGTATATAATTAGGCTGGATTACTTCGGCTCACATATCCTATTTTTCGTTTGGGTGAGAAATCTTATGCTTAATAGAGTATGCTGAGAGTCTCGTGGTCATTTCACACAACTATAATCTTGAGGCAGATTGTAAAAGAGTCACTGGTTAAGGGTCTGATTATGGTCATCAAGTGCCCGTGAATGTTATGCACTTTTTTTGCTCTGATGATTTATTAATGATGTATTTCGGTCCTCTACATATTTGATAAAAATTTTCTAAATGATAAACATTAAGATGATCATAATGATTTTGGTGATATAACATTTAAAATAAATGTAGCACCATACCCCCACCCCTCCCCCTCCCCCTCCCCCTCCCCATCCCCCATACCCCCACCAAAAAACCCAAAATAAAAGGAAAATAAGAAAATAGTAACTGCCCCAGTTGCAGGCCATTGGATTTCATTCTGATTCTAATTGATGTAGTTCTAGGAAGCTTTAAATTTCAGATCCTTTGTGTGGGCAATGTGATACTTAGTGCTGTGTTCGTTATTTCATCATTAGTGGCAGGAATTGTTCTGTCATGCAACCATGGATTTATCTGAGATTTTGTATGACTAATAATCACTCTTGGGTAGCAGAAGATTGCTCATATTACTCAAGAGGGAGTACAATGATAACTCAAACTACCCCTTGATCTTTTTTTTTGCCAAGCACCATAGGTATTTATGAGTCTGAAATATTTATTTTGTTTGTTCAGTTGTAAATTTGAGTCATATTGGCTTGTCTGCATTGTCAAGTTGCCTTGTATAGGGTTGGAAAGTTGAATGATTCTAAGAGGCATTGGGGAGAGGGGTTCCAGAGGATGATGTTCAAATTTGGTTGGAAGGCAATTGGAGAGCAACGGATGCTTTTAGGACATTCTTTTCCTTGCCAGCGGTTTTGGTTAAACTCTTATCATCTATAATTTGGCAAGGATGGGGATGTATGTTCCTAATTGGTTGTGCATCTACATGAGTAGATGGTGAGTAGATCCTCTTCTAATGCATTGTTTAGTTGCTTGATGTTATGGGTCTGGCCTTTTGTCTCCGACTATGACTAGGCGAGTGAGTATTAGGTGAGAGCATTCATATGATTTTCTCACAAAAAAAAGTGAGGGAGAATTCAAATGGGCGAAATGCTGAGAGCTAAAGCCAATGCGCAAAGCAGCACCCTTTTTATCCATTTTAGTGTTTGGAAGGAAAGAAGTTGATGTACCTTTGCGGGTAAGGGGATGCCTATTCGTAACCTCCTAACTAGAAATTTATTCGTACTCTACATTCATTCTAGTTCTATTATCCCCTTTCCTAACACTAGAATGACCATAGAGTTTGAATAGATTTCTAGTAAGGAGGTTAGTTTTTGTTGACATTTTATGGTTTGATGAGCGCTATGGCTTTTGTTGACATTGTGTGTAAAACTCTAGAAAATTTAAATTTTTATGAATAAGGGTAAACTGGTAATTAGTCATTGCAGTTCGAGTTGAAAACTCGAATTGTTTTAGAACTTGGATGATGAAACAGAGTTTATCGTTGGATTTGTCTTGCAAAATTTAGTTATTCAATCAATTTTCGTCAAATTCTGAAATAATCGGATTTTTCACATTTTATGATGCGATCGGGTGTTGCGCGACTAAAATAAACATGATCAGAATGTAATTGTGAAACACAAGAAATAATTTAAAGTTAGTTTAGATAAAATATATTGAACTTAAAATAGAACTATATTTAATTGATTTGGGACAAAATGGGATCAGAAAGACAGGACGTGTGGCTTAATGAGAGCCAAGCAAATGGGGGCATAAATAGGAGAATAAAATCAGATTTTTCTACTCATTTACACAGCTAATTTTCAGATAGAAGGACAGGGAAAGAAGGGAGAAAATTCAAGAATCTTCAAACTTCTCTTTGCGATCTAGGCCTATTTGTCCTTCGGATTCCTTTGGCCAAGAACAAAAAGTGTTCTACGCGATGAGAGTTACAAGTACGTTTCAAAAGATCATGGGTTTTGCCAAAATTTCAAAGACGGGATTGTTGGGGTCAAAGATTTAAAGCTTGATTTGAGTATTTTGAAACTTCTACTACACGGTATTACGCTTCAAGAGAGATAGGGTTGTATTCAACCTAGGATTGTATATGGAATGGGTAGCATGATTAGAGATGAAATTTCTTGTTTGAATATACTTCTAGTTTAATTAGAGTATGAGAAATGGTATAAGAATGTATAAAATCAATTCTAGAATGAATTGAGTTTGTTGAATTACTTGTTTGTAATTTTATGAAGGAATGTGTTAAATTGAATTACCGTTTGTAAATACAGATCTTTTAAGCAAGTTAATTCTTTCGGCACTCTGGCAGCTTGACAATTTTGTCCGCACTGCCATTGCAAAGGGTGACTGGTCCTATAGTTAACTATGTACACAGTTAAGGAACAAAACGAGTGTGGCATTGATTGAAATAGACCGTTCAATCTCTAGTTCAACATTTCAGTCATCTCAGACCAATCCCTCTGGTACCTTCTAAATATAATAGTACATGCACACCTGCGTTGCGTGTGGATGAATTCAAGTTTTAATTTGATTTTGAAGATATTCAGTCTGCTTTCCGTATGAAACAGGTTTGGAGTCTACTGACTGGTTCTTCTTTGTGGGCTCAAGTTTTTGAGTCTAAATTTTTGAAGGGGAAGAGTTTGTCAAGGTGTTTGGCTAGAAAGCATACTTCTTCTTTTGAGCTTTTAAGTCCATATTTTGAGAGAGTGGTTCAATCTTCAAAGCTTTTGGTGGGAAATGGTCTAACTGCTGATTTCTTTTGTGATAACTGGATTGGTTCTGGTGCTTTGCTGACTAAGATGCACCTGATGCCTCAAATTTTTCCCAGAGTTTCTGATTTGTTTGAGGCTTCGGTTTGGAGTCTAAGTGGAGAGGAGTTATGTTTGACTGATGATTTGAGGAATGAGGTTTTGAGTTCTAGTCTTGTTTTAACAGAGCATAATGACAAGCTGGTTTGGCAGGGAACTTCGTCTGGAATTTTTTCTGTCAAGTCAGCTTGGCAATTGCTTAGAAGTCCGGGTGTTTATGATGAAGTTGCTGATATGATCTGGAAAATTAGAACTGCTCCTAGTGCCCAGTTTATGGGTTGGAAAATTTTAAGAAGGGCGTTGCAGTTAGACTCAAATTTTATGAGAATTGGGGTCTTAATTGTGAGCAGGTGTTGTTTATGTTATGCGAACACTGAGACTGTGGAGCATTTATTTGTTGATTGTAAGTATGCCAGGGAGATCTGGTCTACTTTTGCTGCAGTGTGTGGATTCCAGATAATTCATGGTGAGAGCCCTTTAATGAGGTTTAAAAGGTTGTGCAGGATATTTAAAAAGAATTCTTTGAGTCATACTTTGATTTGAAGTATTTCTTTGATTATTTTTTGGCAACTTTGGAAAGAACGTTGTAGGAGAGTGGCTGGTGAAGGGAAGTTGTACTCCTATCCTCTTTTTCTTAGAATTCGTGGTATATTGGTTGGAGGGGGTTTTGGGTGAAATGGGTGTGCCCTCCTTGTGGAGTTTTGAAGTTAAATTCTGATGGGGCCTCAAGAAGAAACTCACTGGTGGCAGGTGGGGGTGCAGTTGTGAGGAATGAATGGGGTAAGATAGTTGTGGCTGCCTCTTTCTTCTATGGGGAAGGCTTGAATATGTTTGCGGAGCTTAAAGCCTTGTGCAATGGATTACAATTGGTCATGCAATATGGATTATCTTGTTATGAGTTTGAGATTGAATGTGATTCTCAGATTCTGGTAAAATCTGTTTTGGGTACGTGCGAAATGTCCTTGGCAGTATATAGGCTTATTGAGGAAGATTAAAATTCTTTTGGGAAGTTTGAAGTTTCGATTGGTTCACATTTTTCGGGAATCAAATTTGGTGGCTGATAAACTTGCAAACCAAGCTGTGTTGATGATAAAGACTAATGGGTGATATTGAGGTTGTTTTGTTTTGATTGAAGTGTTGATTTTGTTTGAAGTTTTTTTGGATGATGGAGTATGTCTATGATGTTCTGCTGATCTGGAAGGTTTTTGGTTGGAAGTTTTTTGTATCTTTTCTTTAAAAAGACGTTTGTGCCTTGTTTTGTTTTGGTGGTGGTGTTAGGCGTTGGTTTTCGCCTTTGCTTTTTGTAATTCTCTGTTTTTGTGAATAAATAAAATTTCTTAAAAAAAAATAATGGTTGAGAACACTCTTGTGATTGAAACTTTATTTTAGAATGGTTGAGAACACTCGATGAATGGAAGTTTATTTTAGAATGGTTAAGAGTTGGTTTGTGGAATGAGATAGCATGGGATTTATAGCAATGGTGACCAAAGGGGTGTTCGCCCCAAAAGTATGAAAATCCATTCATTATATTATTTTTCCCAAGAATATTCTGAAACTATATTGGCTCATCCTCCTCCCCTCTACTTTCCCAGGACATTTAGAGTGTGTTTGGCGAGACGTCCAAACAAGTTTCTCAGACCAAAAAGTCCATTTACAAAACTATGAGTTGTTTGGTAAGTACAAGCTTTCGACTTCTTGGCCAAAAGTGCATCTCTCGACGAATGCACATTTGCAAAAGCTTAATTCGATAGCTTTTTGGAAATGTAATTTGTAGACGTTTTAGTGTCCAGATTTAAGTGTGGCACTGCTGCCCCTAATTGTTTATGAACAATGTCTTCACTAACCTTGAAAGTTATTTATTTTGCGTTGCATTCCCTTTCCCAGTCCTCTTCTTCATCTTGCTGCTTTTTTGGCCGATGATTCTTCAGTTCACATAACGAATGGTTTGTCTGTCGAATTTTTGGCAATATCCAAATCTGAAAAACTAGAACCATTTGTATCAAAATGAGTTTCAATTGCTGAATAACCAGTTCGATTACCGAATGGAATCAATGAGTTTTAAAGAAACCTTCATATTCTCTCTATGCAACAATGGGTGTGTTACAACTGTGCGTAGCTTTTTAATCTAGATGAATTGATTGAGTGTGCACTGTTTGGTCATGAGGGTTAAAAATAGAATTACTTTTTTTAAAATATTATCATCTATCTAACATAATTTAATTGCATAAGTGACATGTTTACCAAACATCTAATATTGCTTGAAACTCCATCCTTTAAAATTAATTTTATAAAGTCCATCTTTGTGTCAAACACAATGATGAGTAACTTCGACTAAATTCATGGACAAATCCCTAATTTACAATGTTTGTACGTCTGTGTGTATTTGTGAGGGAGAGATGACTATTCAAAAGCCAATCTCATCCATGAGCCACTCCAATTAGAAAAAATGATTAATGGGAGTGTATCTCGGCATTCCATAGCCTGTCTGCACGGTTGAAATATAGCTCCTGTACAAGCATGCACGTTGTAAAGATAGAGATCGGACGAGAAACAAGTGCACGTACAACATAAAATTTCGATTTTGAATGCTTTCCCTTTTTGGAAATTCAGCTAGCTTTTCCCTCTACCCAAATTTCTGGCAAAAATAAATAAAGCAATCCTTAAACCTGCTGAGGGTGAGGGCCCAAAGTCCCCACAAAAAAATGCTGTACATTCTCCTTCAAAAGTCATTAGTCAAAACCACCAAAATTTCGGAAGTATGCAAAATACTCTGCCAAAATCTCAAGATCATAAGAAGAAAATGAAAAAAAGAAGAAAAAAAAAACACTCTTGTCCTTACTAAATTAGAATTTTCAAAACTCCATTACTGTTGAGGTGAGGTTTAATAAAGGCTCCAGAGCACTTGAAGTGAACTTTCTAGCAAAGAGGTGACACACATCTGTTTTCCCAGAATTATATGAACAGAGTGTCCCATTACTCCTTATAGATCGTATGAAACTTTCTGTAATATTGACAGCACTAAAAGTTGCAGGATGTGGGCCCCCAAGTGACCAATTGACGTAAGTAACTGTCCGATTAGAATTTAAGGCTCCGTAGAACATGTGCAGGTAAGTCGGAAGATAATGCTCATCTGGATAACAAGAAGGCCTGCAATACTTCTTGAAGATTTTGTAGTATTTGATATCCGACACTAGTGCGACTGCTAAAGTCCGGTTAAGCTCAAACCATTGGGACCCTTTCCTCCAATCAGGGAGCTTGATGTCAGGTTTCATTGCACGGTTATAACGGCCACGCCCATAACGGGTGGGATCATCATATGACTCAACAAAGCTATAGACAGATTCAATTAGATACTTGTATACTGTTGGGAAGCTGTAAACTGGGATGCAGCTCTCCGAAAGAAGCACAAACCGCTCATTTGAGAAGTCAAGCAAGGCATTGGCTAGAAGTCGTTTCTCTGCATCTACTAGGGATACCGATCCCCATCGAACATTCTGAAAGGCACCATAGAGGAAGTTAAATTTTACAGCAGGAAGTAGAGGCTTGCAAAGTAAATGAATGTATACGTGAACTGTACATAATATTGCAGAATGCAAAAAATGAAGTGAATGCCATTGTCTACTGAAACAGGCCAAATGACTCAGAAACAAAGAAAAAGATCTGGAACTGAAAAATTACAAATTTCCTATTCCACCCATATACAGCATATTAAGTATTTCTTTCCATCACATCCTACTAACATAGATACACTTGAGAGATCATATCAGCAAATCTTAATCCCCACTAAACCATTATGATAACATGGTCTTATATAATAATAATAAATAAATAAATAAAGTACATCTGGTCTTCATCTTCCTGTCTTTCCTTACCTATAAGACCCATCTTTGGAAAAAAGCACCACCATATACATAGGTTATGTCTCTTCTTCAGTGGAGTTCTGATGCACAAAATGTTAATGCATGTTAACCACCTATTGCATTGCAGTTCAGCATAACATCAATGCACTGGTTCAAGTAGCTTTTAATATTCATAGAAGATACAAGAAGTGCACATGCGCACAAGTGGAGAAGTCTTGTTTCCTATGTATCTTGGTAACATTGATGGCACACAAACTCACAGATCTCGTTTAAAAAAATTGACATATCAATGCCAATGTTACTTCTCTCATCTAACGGAAATTCTCCTCCACTTTTCAAAATAGTGTGTGTGTGTGTGTGTAGGTCCATGTTATGATAAAAAATTCAGCTGATTCATCTCACCTGATCACTTCAGGTCATGTATTGGACTGGTTGTTGATGGACAACTCAGTAGTCATCAAGTTCACATTCTTCTTACGTTCTGAGAAAAGTTCAAATCCTTCTTCCACTTGAAATCCATCAAAATCAAAAGATATACTAATTCCTGCATATTTCTACTTATAAATTTGCCCCAGTAAGTTTAACGTTCAACATAAGAGGCATTTTCAATCTTGATTTTCAGATTTTTGGGTCCAAACCTTTTACATTACCAAAACGGCCTTAACATCCTCCATGAATGTCAATAACTTTGCAACAATGGCCATGGTAGTGAGTTGCATTCAACGTGGCTGTGCTATACAATAGTTTAGAAGTTAAATGCATTGATGAATACATCAGCTAATTTAACCACCATCCTAGGCTCACACTGCATATTATGGGGGGCATGCAAAGCTTGATCAAGCTCAAAAGGATACCAAACAATGAATCCCATATTTTTGACCCATTAACCACCGAGTATTTCCACACTTGCTATGTCAACGATGACTCATCTACATAAGTCCTTTCATGTCTTGCACTTTTCCATTCTCCTTTTTCAGCAAAAACTCGGGGGACAAAGAAAACCAATCAACTATGATGTACAGCAAACCATTTGTCTATGTACTATCCAACTTTTGATAATCCTATCGATGAACTCCAGATTTTTACCCTCCTCCAGATAAGCCTGAGCCATTTCTACCATATGCCCTGCCATAAGTGGCCATGCTCAACTATCAAAACTACTTCCACAAAAGACCTCAACAGTTTATAGCATAATGGTACCTGTCCAAAGGTTTCTATAATGCACTCAGATTATCCACTCAACATCACCGTTTGTGAATACAGATCTTTTAAGCAAGTTAATTCTTTCGGCACTCGGCAGCTTGACATTGTTGTCCGCACTGCCATTGCAAAGGGTGACTGGTCCTATAGTTAACTATGTACACAGTTAAGGAACAAAACGAGTGCTGCATTGATTAAAATAGACCTTTCAATCTCTAGTTCAACATTTCAGTCATCTCAGACCAATACCTCTGGTACCTTCTAAATATAATAGTTCATGCACACCTGCGTTGCATGTAGATGAATTCAAGTTTTAATTTGATTTTGATCTTTTAATTTTTCAATTTTATTATTCAAGCATGGAAAACATGTTAGTCGATGTAGTTTTTTACAATGACAAAAAATGAACCAAAAGAGAAAAAAAGAGACAATAATATACAACTTTCATTGATATTCTACCTCCTAAGTTTGCAACTCTATGAGTTGCCAAACAATATTGCTTTATTCTTCAAGCTGAATTTCACTTAAAGATCAATAGGATGGTAAGTATTTTGGGTTGTGAGGTGGGTGAAGGGCCTTTGAATTACTAGGGATTACCGTTGAGTGCGAATCTATTATCATTATCTTTCTGTTATCCGATGGTTGAAAAAGTGGGTAAAAGACTAGATAGGTGGAAGAATGCTTATTTATCAAAAGGAAGAAGGTTTACTTTGGTTTAGTCAGTTCTAGCTAGCATTCCCGCATACTTTTTATTTTTATTTAAATTTCTTGAAGTGTAGCTATAACAATTGCAAAAATGATGAGAAATTCATTGTGAGAAAGTAACGGAGAAGGGAGAAATGATCACTTTGTCAAATGAGGGGTGGTTTCTAATTCTAGGGATAAAGGTGGTCTCTCAATTGACAATATGAAGGCATGAAATATTTGCATTATTGGGTAAATGGTTGTCGTGGTTTCCCTTGGAAACAAATTATTTGTGGCATTTAGTTATCAAGAGCAAATATGAGTTACATATCAATGGATGGGGCACTAATGTGCTTGAAAAGGTGAGTTTTTGAGCTCCATAAAAATTCATTTCTCAGAGATTGAAAAGATTTTCCCAACGTGTTAGGCTGGTTGTAGGTAATTGGGAGAATACATTTTTGGGAGAATGTGTGGATGAGAGTCTTTTCTTTCATATTTATTTCCCCGTCTCTACCATTTATCTTATTCTCATGGGTTTTCCATTGCGTCTATACTTCGTTCGTATGATTATCCGTATTCATGAGACTTTGGTTTCATAGGAATTTAGATGATAGTGTTACCATTGATTTTGTCCTTGATATTCTTAGTAATGTTTTTGTCAATCTTGAGTCTTGTGATACAAGAAGATGGATGCTTGATTCCATGAAAATAATTGTCCTTCATTCATTCCTGTTTTGACAATTTGGAAAGCTAAAGTCCTTATTAAAATTCAAATATTTGTAAGGACGATTACACATGGTAAGCTTAACCCTAATGTCATGCTTCAAAAAAGGAGGCCTCAATCTTGTTTTTCCCTTCAATAGTGTGTGATGTGTAAAAGTGATCTTCAGAATTTGACCATTTTTTTCTACATTGTCCTACTACCTTGACATTTTGTTATCATTTGTTTCATATAGTAGGCTTGAGTTGGGTTATTCCTGCAACATCAATTTATTTGTTTGTTGAAGACATGAAAGGTTTGGGAAGACTTGATAAAGGTGTTACTCTTTGGAATTATGTTATTATGGCCACATTTTTTGGTTATTTAGAAAAAACGAAATACAAGAATTTCTTAAGATCGGAGGGAATGTTGGATCATATTCATTTCTTAGCATCTTTTTTTTTTTTTTTTGTGCTTTAGTTTCAAAGGAGTTCACTGAAATTCCATTTTTTACTATTTTCGCAGGATGTAGGGTTTCATGTGATTTATAAGCTCGTTTTATTCTTATTTTTTGTTGCTCTTAGTTGGATGTCTTATCCAACCCCTTCTTATGTAACTTATCTTTTAATTATTAATACAAGAGTAATGTTTTCTATAGGGAGAAAAAAAAAAGAAAACAATGTTATACTTGTTTCCGTCATTATTTGGACTATGTTACGACATAAAAGCAACAAGATAAAGAACCTTAATAATTGTTGAACAAGGTCATACCAGACTAGGGATCTGACGCCTGTAGAAAACAGAGGTATTGGTCACATCAAGCTTGAACCCAGGAAGTGCATGCACATAAATTGAATATAGCTTCTCATCTTGACGTTGAAAGAACCTCTCCCACAGTGGCAACATTGGCAAAGGTCCCCTTGTCAAGAACATAAACGCCACTTTAGGTACTCTTTCAAAGGGATACTCTGCCTTCTTTGGCACCAAAGAAGCCCTCCAAAAGAGCTCATCATCCGACATACTGTGCGTCAGATTCTTCGGTCTCATAAAACTCTTCATGCTCAAACAGTCCTCCTTCTCACAATGCAGGACTACACTACAATTGTTGCCAATAGAACCCATTGGAGCCAATGCATAATTTTTATAAAACTGGTCTGATTGGAAAGTAAAATAACTCTGGATGTGTGAACTTGAGGTCAACCCAATAACCACACCGGCCACAAAAGTAATCAAAACTATCATAACCCTCAAAAGTCCATGCGATGAGTCCCGAACTCCAGCACCCATAGACCTATTATCCAATTCATCTCTCTCCCCCCTACTCCTTAACATATCCTTCATTTAACCCCCTTGTGGTTATTCTCATTTGCAGATCACCTCCCTTAGCTTCCAAAATGGCATATAACCCTCTCAATGGACTAAAATGCACCGTCACATTTGTTAACGGAAAAATTAAAATGACCTAAATACCCTCGTGTCTTCTTCTCCGGCCGACCAACCCCTTTCTTCTCTGGCAAACCTAAAAACAACATTTCAATTCCAAAATTCAACCCAAATTGCAAATCAAAATTAGAACAAACCAAAATTGAGACTGAAAAGATTCAATCCAGAAAATCAATCCATTAAAACTAAATTTGTCTTTGGAAATTAACCATAATCAAACCAACCAGGAATCCAACACCTTTTTTTTTTCAGTCGAAATCAGAACAAATAAAAATTAAAATCGTAGAGCAAATAAACCCGACGTTCAATCCAGAAATCAAGTCTAAAAATTTAAATTTTTCTTCACTGGAAACGAATCAAAATCAAACCAGAATCGCTTATGACAATCAAATTGAAACAAAATTGCAAATCAAAATCAGAATTGAACCAAACTAGAATTGAAATCGAATCCAAATTGGAGTCAATCCAAAATTGAAACAAAAATAAAATGTAATTGAAATTGGAAATTTAAAAATCAAAATGACCTGAGAAAGAAACTGATGTCCAAAAATTGATTCTGCCATTGATATTCGCAGAGAAGCTTCGTAAGTTGTTCACATAGTCGCCAACACTCCCTGTGTTTGAGCGAACTCAAGTGGTGGTGGTGATGGTGATGGTGATGGTTGATCGATGTAAAAACAAGAAAAAGGTTGATCGTTGCAAAGAGGAGTTGGGTGGTTGTGGTTGATCGTTGGACTGAAGAGGTGGTTGGTGATCGCCGGTCGCGTCGCCTGTAGACAGGGAGGTGGGTGTCCCTGGCACACACACAGATAGAGAGAGAAAGAGAGAGCAGAAACGCAAGAGAATGAGACAGATGCTAGAATTAAAAGAAGAGATTATGGCCCTTAATGTCTTTTTAACATGCTTTTTTTATGCCAATTTGCAGACTAGGCGCATGTATTTTATAGGACGGACGATTAAATTGGATGAATTGATATTAAAATTTTAATTTATAACTTCAATCTTATGAATTGATAGTAATATAAATCCGACACTATTGTTTAGTTTTCTATCATAAATTGAAATACGTAAATTGCAAGTGCTTTCGATTATAGGCTTATTTGTAAATTTATAAACTATTGGTACCTCATGTAAGTTACACATGATATAGTTAGTCTCTACCTGATTAAAAAAAATCATATTTTTGATACATAAAATGATGCTAAATTGATCGCAAACAAATATTTACAACGATAGACACACCTCATGTAAGTTGCACATCGTATGGTTAGCCTTTATTTGATTAATAAAATTATATTTTATTGATCGTAGACAAATATTTACAGTGATGGACATGTCTCATCACCATGCCCGAAGTACCGACACTTCACATACTTTAATTTATGAAAAAAAAAATGAGTAATGTTATATTGATCAAATTTAGAACTCAAATGACGTGACATCATATTATTTTAAATTTTTATTGGGGCCCAAATGACATGATACCAAAAAAAAGAAGCTCAAGTTAACTGTCATGTCATTTGGGTTCTAAATTTAGTCCCAAAATTTGATCATTGTAACATTATTGAAAAAAAAATTGAATGACTATATAAGGCAGACCCATATTATTACAAATTTATAATATTAATGGTGTAAATTAAAATATTTTTAAAGATATAAAATGAGATTAGCTCAAAAACATAATAGTACATTTTAATCTACTAACTATAAGAGGTTATATCCCATTAAGAAGCTTTGGGAGGTGATCCGCAAATGAGCATAACTATGAGGGGGGCAAATAAAATTTGCGAATATTTTTAATTAGTCAACGGTCTTGTTATTATCAATCATTTCTTCCAAACCTATCTCTGGCATTCAAGGTCTGCCTAAACATAAGACCATCAAAACATGGACTTTAGGCCCCTATTAAAAAAGGGGGCCGCAAATTTATAGTTCTATAATATATTTTATATCAAAAATTTAAATACATAAAAATTTTAAAAAAAATTGGGTGTGGATATACTTTTAGATCTTATTTGCATAAGAAGAAATATTATTTGAACCTAATTTACTGATATGATTTTTTGACCTAATTTACTGTGACTCTCAGATTGACTATAAGTCTCATCAAATATTATTATATCAATAAATTATGTCAGATTTTTAGGTACAGATACCATTATTTTTTGCATATAAGTTTCCAATTTTAATATGTAAGCATTTAAGTTCAAAATAAGAATCAAAACTAATAAATAAATATACTTTTAAATTTTTTTTTAAATATTACCTAATTATCATTGCCTTGATTCATGCATAACTGATTAAAAATTATTCTTTAGAGTGTTATTGTGAGATATACAATAGTTTGAATTTTAAAAAATTGATATCAATTTATTTGGCATTATTCTTTTAAACCAAAAAAATGTCTTCTTCAACATTTTAGTTTTCTTCAAAGAAACTTTTCATTTTACAAAGTATGCAATAACTTTTTTTCTTAGTGTAGCAAGATTTTGGCTTTTTTTTCACTATTTCAAAGTTTCGTCTTCTCTTCTAGCCCGACGAAATTCTCTCAACTAGACGAGTTGGTTTCGTCGTCTTCTTTTTTTAATGAATTGATTTTTTTTAAATAATTTATTAACATAAAAATATTACAAGTTACTCAAAAATAATGTGACAAAGTACACAAAAATAATGTAACAAAATAAAAAATAATATGATAAGTTATTCAAAAATAATGTGACAACATATTAAAAAAATGTGACGAGTTACTTAAATTTGTTATTTAAAGATCACAAAATTTGACAATATCAAATCTTAAAAATGACGATTCTGAAAAATAGTGGAACTGAAAATCTTATTTTGATTCAGAAATTTAGAATGGGCGAAATCAATGGCTTTCTGTTTTGAAGATCGAAGTGAATTTTGTGTTTGAGGACAGTGAAGAACGATTGACATGATTTAATGAGACGTCTTTTGGGTTACCATAATCAATTTTTGATGCTTCAGGAAGTGTTGTTAGAGGATATTACATTCATTTTCATTAAAATTAGACTTTTATCCAAGTTCTTGTTTTAAATGCACTTCCGCTCTAATAAGTTCTATAAAGTGTCTCCTTCTAAAGTATCCTAAAAAAATAAGTTCCAAAAAAAATTCAATTAAAATTTTCAATCAATAAAAAATTCTTTGTTAAATGATTAAGACCCGGAAGTCTAGCCCAATAACTCACAAAATTAAATTTAATTAAAAAAATTAATAATAAGGTCAAAAAAGGTCCAAAAATAGTGTTGTACATTAGATATCACTAGTCTCTCTCTCACACACACTCACACATTCTAGCTATACTTTAGTCCTTATTGAAAACTTAAACTCAAATTAAACTACTTCTTTTTATCCCTCTCCCTTCCAAACTCACTCTCTCTTTTTTTTACAAGTGCAATACTTTTTTAAATAATTAAAGACATAATATATGAATGTATCAATTCTCTCTATTTCTTACCAAATAGGTGGTGTTATAGGAGAATCCTTGTATCATATTTTAATTTTGTGAGCCACGACAATAAATTAAGTCTTAATCAGTTTATCATTTAAAAATAATAATAATTTTAAGATAGTAATATTTTCTTATTATAAAAGTATTTTGGTTGATTTGTAAATATAACAATTAGAAAACAAATATTTGTATAGAAAAATTATTGAACAAGAGAGAATTTCAAAAATTATTTAAATTTTAAATAAAATATTTTTAAATATATTTGTCACTAGTAACAAACACAACATAACATAAAATTTTGGTTAAATTTAGGTAAATGAACAAATATATATCATAAAATTAGGAAGACAAGGTAAATTAGTTATGAGATCAATTGAAAAGATACGGGTATAAAACTTGAGTGCAAAACTTGACTAATAATCACATCCCAAAAACCAAGGATTTTTTAAAAAGTAATATTTAAAAAAATCTTTATTTCAAGTCGTCAGCGGTTTTTTTTAAAAAAATTATTTTGAATGGAATGGATGATGTTAAGGATAAAATGATATATTTCTTATATGAGATGTGATAGAATAGATAGTTGTTTGTGGGACCCATTATAGTATTTATTAAACAAACAAGTAAGGAGAAGGATGAGATAAAAATTTAAGACCGAATATAATATATTATTAAATATGAATAAAATAAAAATAATTTTTAATACCACCCAAGTTTAATACTATAAACAAACATGCTGCTAAATAGTATTCAAAATTTGACGGATGTAGCATAAAATTCTTTCCTAGGATAGGAAGGCCATCGCATTCGAATGGGTTCAATAGGAAGTCACAATCCTATCCCATCTATCATTTCTTACCAAACACACACTTTGTGTTGTCGGCCTCATTGGCCAACATAAGTTTTGTTGCTCCCGATGCTCCTTACTTTTTGGATATAGGTGTTCATGTCCCTTGATCATACTTGCCATGTGTCGCCGTTTTGTGGTTACAACAATAGGGATAAAAAATAACATAAAACCGCCCTCTAAGAGCCTAAAAGAGTTTGCACATCCGACCTATCCTACTCATCTGTATTAGAAAACCTATGTTACCATAATTTAGGGTAAGAGGGGACTAAAAAAATGAATTTGAATCATCTAAATTTGGGTTAAAAAATCTAAAGCATGAATATTTTTCTAAATCACTTGAATTAAAAAATCATTTGTTCCATCACTCGCGTATCTATTGATCAGAGTGATATGGTCCATTGTTTCTTGTAAAATTCTCCTCGATTTATTGACTTATTTCATGTTTTGATTCAAATTCAGATAATCGAAAAGTTTGAAATAACTACCAAAACAATTGCAATTCAATTTTGAACAATCTAGCTAGGGACATGAGACCACTACCATTTTCACCTCAAATTCCAAAAGGAAAATTTAAGATTCCTATCTTATTTTGCCCTTTGTTCCATTTTTTTTTTTCGTCGTATTGCAATTATAACATGTCCGCACAAAGTTAATTGACATCATCATTATTGTGTGTGGATTTCAATGTTCAAGATGTCACCTTAACACACAACCTTAAAAAATTATATCTCTAACTAAAGTGGACTACAAATAAATGGAACTAATGGGTGTCACGTACACATTCATGAACAATTTGCATAGTAAAAGTTTTATTTCCCCTTTGATCTTCTTATCCAGACACGCCTCCAGCCCTTTGTGGCCCTAATTTTTTCTTGCAAGAATAAAAAAATAGGTTATGATGATGCATAAATTAGTTTGCACACCACTAGTCAAGTTGTAGTATAAAATGTAGTAAGTAAAAAGAGAGAGAAGACAGGATTTATAGTGGTTCGATAAATACGACCTACGTCCACTTTAAATGGCTAGGTTCGCCAGAATTTTATTATCTCCGTGTGGAGGGAGAGCACATGATTACACGTTTTGAGAGGGGAGGAGAGAATTATACTCAAATGTGTCTGATGCCCCCCAAGTGTTGGGGGAGTTTACAATTTATAGTGGTTTGACATAGTAATTGTATGACTAGTCTTACAGTTATAATGACTTAGAACCGCTTGATAGTAATTAGGTAGCTGATTTGGCAGAGGCGACCTATCATCTTCTCAATGAGCGAGGTGTGACGGTTGGTGTGCTCTCCAAAGGACTTATTCAATGATGAGGGAGGTTGACTCTCTCTAGATTGCGAGGGTGAGACTCTTGGATGCTCCCTTAGTAGTGAGGGTGAGGTTCCTGAATGCTCTTTGGTGGCGTAGAGGAGGCTCTTGGATGACCCTTACTCCAAGGTGGTAGAGAAGACGCTTGGATGATCTTTACTCCAATGTGGTAAAGAAGGCTCTTGGGTGACCCTTATTTCAAAGTGGTAAATGAAGCTCTTGGATGACTCTTACTCCAAGGTGGTAGAGAAGGTTCTTGGATGACCGTGCATGCTCTTCTGCTAATGAAGCTCATTAATCTTGATAAGATTATTTGGGTATAGACTCTTTTGAGCTTAACTAGCTGGATCTCTTAGAATTAGATCTTTATTTTGAACCAGACTTATAGTATGGGTTGGCCTTTAGCCCCGGCCCATCAGGTTGCGACAGAAAAGAGAAAATGAGTAGTTTTCACCACTTTATGCCTTCCAACTATGATACGTCGAATTGGGTACATTATTTCAGACCCACTTTCACTTTCAGTAGAAGGGCCCCTCCTCCTACAGCCATTTTTTCTATTTATTTTAATTTAAAATTTTTTTATTAAAAAAAATTATTATTTAAAATATAAATATTATAAATTAAATGTTCAAATTTTAATATTATAAAACATATTCAGACACGGGATTATTATTAATCCTATATCAAACGATAATGATGGAGACTTGATTTTTTAGGCTACCCTACATTATTTGGACACGTTGGTAAGAGTATGCGGCACTAAAAGGTCAGACAATTCCACCATTACCTGGCTTACACGTCCCACATGCGTCACTTTAATAGAAGACTAAACATGTGGATTCAAAGGTAATGTGGACGGTACCAACCCCCCACAACCCACGAGTCCACGACTGACACCCCTACCTACACACGACGCACACCCATACAGATATTTTTATAGGAAACATAATTAATTATATTTTACACCATAAAATTTGACCAATACTACTTGTACAGAGGCCTCGTACATTATAATTATTGAATGAATTGTTGGTATTATCATTGTCGCCAAACAAATTAGTCTCTCTTTTTTTTTAAATAGGTCTCGTGTCGTGTCTTGTCATGTGCGACTATAAACTTTTAAACCTCTATAATTTCCTGTACAGAAAGGCAATCCTCTACAAGAGTAGTCAATGGCTACGTCCGTCCCGCCAATTCGTCTACCCAAACACCATGCACTCTCGCAGCATCCCATAACTACATATTATGGTTGCGTTCAAACCGTTGCTGCACTCACTTAGCTTTCGGACTTAGTCTCGACGGAACCTAGACTCATTGTTCATTCAACAATCCAAATAGATTAAGTACTGAAATTAGATAATAATTATATGTTTTAGAAAAATGGATCAGTTTTTCATTTCAATTGTGTTAAGTTGGTATGATTGATATCGAAAGTAGTTCCTTTTGATATAATTTACTTTAAATCATCTGTTGTATATGATTGAAGGATTTTTTTGCCGATAGTATTCCTTTCGTTCTTAAATATCTGTCGTTTAAGATTTTTACACAGAAATTAAGAAAATTATTAAATAGCTCTAATATGAGTAAAAAATAATTGGACAAGATTAAAATACTCTTATTCAATACGTATTCGAAATGAAAAGAATATGAAAGGCACTTAACCTCCACCTAATCTAATGTATTGAAAAGTTAAGCATAAATTTGTAAGAAAAAATATTAATTATACTTTACTTTCATTAAACAACAGATATTATGGAACAAAAAAATTTATGTAAAACGACAAATATTTAAGAACGAAGGGAGTACATCATATTTTCTCTTAGGATTAAGACAACTATCGACAGAGAGATTTAACTAAACTACATCATAAAGTTTAGTGGCTTATATAAATTGTGTATCGCTATTACAAATCTCAAATATTGTTGCTAAAATAAAGTTTGAATGAATCACCAGTTTGAAAGAAAAGTAGAGTAGAACACTCAAAATCAGGGGTGGTTCAAGGAAATTTGAGACTTAAAGCAAAAATACTAAGTGAGGTTCTTTTTTATTTTTAATATTAATTTAAAAAAAATTAATTTATTTTTAATTTATTATGTGCGAGAGAGAGAGAGACAGAAGATGGACGTACTAGTTTTGCCGAGAAAAATGTTTAAATTTTGTTTTGTTTTATTTTTTACCGAAGAGAATGTTTAATTTTAACTTTTTTTAATGTCTTTCGCTTATTTTTACAGAGAGATGGTGGATAGAGTAAATATGAGTTGATTTTTGAGTATTTTTTATTTACGTTGTGCATTGCACGTAAATAATATTTGAATTATATATGTAATTAAATTAATTAATTAATTTATATTTTTATTGTTACTAACTTTAATTATTAATTTATTCTATAAAATTTTGAGTACCTAATATGTTATTTATTTAAGTATCTCTCCAATCTTTTTAGGCATTTTGACACTAATTATATTATAAAATTATTATTTTTTATATTTTAAAATAGATTGATTAAATTACATATAATACTATTATATTATTACATACCAAAAAATAAAATATAATATATATATTTGATTCTCGGACGTGGTCTCATGGAAAAGTTCCGGTGACTTTGAAGCCCCCATTCATTACAGTGTATAAATCTGATAATTATATTTGTATAATAATTTAACATAAATATACGATTTCACTTCTTCGTATAAATATAGATGTGACACCCCAAAATTCAGGTGTCAGTAATTATCCGGTTGATCACCCATCAACTCGCGGAATACCCGTGGATACCGTATAATTCGTTACCACGCCGTTATGCCCCATTTATCGAGATTCATAACTTAACGAAATTTGAGCAGAGCTTCCTTTATACGGGGAGCTCTACCCAAAACGCAATATGTGCAATCATATAACATTGACCACAACCTGTCCATTCATCTCTACTCCTTAGCATAGTATCAGATACTACTATAATTATCATCATTACATACATTCATTCATAAAAGAATAAATGTCTCAAAAGAATCTCTTAAACATGTTTTTTAAATATAAACAAGTTTTTGTTATAAAAATTACACAACGCCAAAAGTAATTATAAACAAAGGACTATGATGTCAAAAGAAGAGCCACAAACCGGATCTATCGTCAAAGCGGGCCCATGGCCTCACCTTCGATAGACGCCTGTACAATACCTGAAAAATGTTCCCATAAAGGGTGAGTCAACGCTCAATAGGGTAATTTTTATATAGAATACCTCTCAACCTAAATGCATATGAAATGTCACATACAACAATTATTTCATGCATTCATTCAAACACGTCAATTATGAACAGATATCATAAATCATGTCATGTCATGAGATGAGACTCATGCAAATAATACTCACACCGAGCCCCATCCTAAAGTCCCACAACACATGCAACGCCATGCGTATGTATCTGGGCATTTCAAGCTCCTGTCATTGGAGTTATGTACATTCAATGACTAATTAATTCATTTTTTTGTGTCTTTGTAGGGAGATGATTTATGATATTACATCAATGGGACACTAACCATCAACGGATTCTCAGGACATCTCACATGTGGCTCCGTTTTGGCCGTTATACTTTTCTGAAATTTCACCGCCGAAAAGTGTATAAACCAAGTAAGTGGGTCTTGCACCCGAGGGAGAATCTAGCCCTTCTTGCTATCCCCAACACATTTATTCATTTAATTTTTCGTGCGAATCTGTCAAACCTTGGTGTGACTTTTTCGAGCTCAAGATCAACCACCTATGTGGTGATTGATTTCATACCATGCATACACTCCCACCCATGTCAATGCCCATAAATGTAGTTCAACCCATGCATAATGCAATACAATGTCATTACATAAAAAATACAATATAATGACATTTTCAACATGGTAACATGTTTATCAATTCTATAAACATAAGCACAAGTTCACCACAATAATTATATGTTGAATAATCATTTAACATACATATTATTCCATAATCACATAACAAGCCAATAATTTCATTAAACTTGATATGTCATTTAAAACATAAAATAATGCTAATGTACAATTAACATGTTTTAAACCACTAACATTAACTTACACCAAGTTAATCATAATAGAATTTTTCTAATTACAAAATTAATTATAAATCATATATTTGACTCACTAACTACACTAGTCAAGACCTAACATGTGATATACACTCATAGCCTACCCATTTCATATGTCATATTTTATGTTGAAAGTAAATCTAAATAGGGAAACCCTATTTCTCGCGGCGTAAGCTCACGTACTGGAACTTCGACAAAACCCAATTTAACTTCCCAAACTTTAAGCCTAGATTATCTTTTTTAATATTTTTTCGGAGAAAAATACGATATTTGTTGTGGTTGCGTAACTCTCGCTAAGTAGAGCAACTTTAATTCTTGGTCCGAAACGATTAAACGGTCCAATCTTCGTAGATCTGAAGAAGAAGAAATGAAAAAAAAAAAACTATTTTCTCTCTCTCACTCACTCGGCAGCCAGCCGGAGGAAGAAAAAGTGGAAGACTAAAATCTTCCCCACTTTATATATATATTATAAATTTATAGTTTAGAAATTTATGTTTTTGACCCTTATATTTATAATTAATTATTATTTTACCCCTTCAATTAAGATTTTTAATAATAATAATAATAAATTTTTTTTCTTGGATTTTACAATAGAAAATTGTATATAATTGTACAACTACTAAAAGAATTTAGAAAATCTTATAAAAGAAGAATTTAGAAATTCTTATAAAGAGTCTAAAATAAGTTAAACGTCAAATATGTGTAAAAACTAAAAATTAAATGAAAATATATATATATTAGTGGATATAGTTGGCTTTATTATAATAATTAGGGTTAAAATAAGAAATCAAAAAAATTTTCATTTACTTCTATTTAGATATAGATATATAAAATTATATGTAACTATACTACTAATAAATGAGTTCAAAAAAATTTAAAAATTCTTATAAAAGAGTCCAAAACAAGTTAAAAGTTATATAGGAGTAAAAAAAATAAAAAATAGATGAAAGTATATTCATTGATGGGTATAATTGATTTTATTATAATAACTATGGTTAAAATCAAAAAATTAAAGGTTTTTTTACAAATACTGACATAGGTATAGATAGATTTATTTATTTAGTTTAGGTTTCTAATGTTATGAATTGAATCGTGGGCCCGGGGGCCTTTTTTGTAAGGTTTAAAATTTAAAGGATTTAAATTTTTTATAAGTTAGTATTGTACCTAAAATTATGGGACTTTCTAAAAATTTAGAGCCTAAAAACCAAATTTTTTTTTTAATGCTGTTGAGCAGCCCCTGCTCAAAATAATTAATAATAAAATTGGATAACACAACACTCTAAGAGAAGAGCATGTAAAAGATTAATCTTTACTTTTGATAAGTTTGGAGTCCCTCACATCTTAGTTGTAAGTATTTCTCTGAAACTTCTTTTAAGTGTCAGGTGCATAATTTACCCAGTGCATATCATTGTTACAATTTTTTTGGCTGTTATATTTTTTTAGATTAATTATATTGGCGGTCCTCAAAGTATTGAGTTTGTCTCATTTTTGTTCTTAATATTTTAATTATATTATTTTAGTTTCTGAAGTATTGAATATATTTATATGTGATTCCTCAAGTAAACAACGTTCAGATTGCTAACGATTTTTTATAATAAACTTGTCACGTAATCTATAAAATAAAGTATCTTATTATTCAAATTTTAAAAGATAAATAAAATGACTTTTATTTTTTGCGGTTCAGATCGCTTTAAGTTTTACTTTAAAATTAATTTAACGGCTAATATTAACACCCTAAATTTAATAAAAAAAATAGGCTTGTAAGGGTGTGTTTGAAGTAACTTTTTAGAAGTATTTCTAGAAATTACTAGTAATGTATCACGTGCGTTGCACGTGAATAATTTTCTTATATAAAATTTAATAAAAAAATATAGGTATTTGTGTACCTAAATTAAATATTATTTTAAGTTTATAAAAATTATGTTTTTATTGCTCGTATTATACTATAGAATTTGAAAATTTTTGTTTGTTCTCAACAATTCGTTGTTCTAACTATAAGAAAAAAAAAGATAAAAATAATTCATTTTGAAATTCATTTGATTAGATTTCAACTTATAATTCATTGAATAAAATAACAATAATTATCAATATTTTAATTAATACTTATTTTTAAGGGTAACATAGTCAAATAAATTTTTTTTATAGATATTGATATATAAAGAATAGAGAATTTAAAGATATGTTAGGGATAATTTTAGAGATTTAAACACTAAGGATATGATGATAATTTAACTATTTAACTATGGATGGATAATATAGTATTTAAAATTCTTTATAAAAGTAAAATAATGAATCAAAAGTTTATTAAACTAAGGTAATTTTATTAATAGTATAGATAGAAAGATATAGATGTAGATATTTATATTTATATTTTTTTTTGTATACAAGTGCATTGCACGTGGATCATTTTCAATATCAAACTGTGTAATATCTAGTGAAACTTAAGTCATGGACAAATTCAGCCACATATTAATATGTAAAATTAGAGTTTCAATAGTCTATTCCAAACTTAATATCCTTCATTTCTACAAGGATAACAAACAAAGGAATGCTTATATTATGATAAGCTTGGGACGGTCTATTTCAAAATTCATTATTATATTTTCAATGATAACAACAAATAACGGATGACCACTAATTATTTTATTATTTATTGAAAGACAAATATTAAATTACACTTTAAAAGAAATGTATTATATGCTTCATGAACATCTTAAAAAAAGAATTACCCACAAAAATCTATAATTAATATATTAAAATTTATTTTGCCACATTCAAATGGTTAAATATATATTGTCAAAAATTAGTATTTGGTACCTTATGTCCTACAGCAGTTCAAAAAACCTAATTGAATCATGATCCACATGATAGAAGATCTCATTTCAATTATTCAATGCATAAGAAGAATCACGTAATTTTTTCTATATACGAGATATAATGCTAAATACGCAAAATGAGTTTTAGTGCTAAATAAAAAATAAACCTATTACCATGAAAATTAAACACATATAAGATATATGATTTTAGAGTCAATAAAATCTCAAGATGCCATTTTCACAATGACTTTCCACAATTTATCACGTTTGTTCAAAAATAAAAAACATTCAACAAATCAAGAAGAAAATTTTTAAGATGTTAGTGCAGACTAACTCTAAGCAAAAGATAAATCATATAAAAAGAGCAATTACCTATAACCAGATAAAAAACGTGAATATGAGAGAATGAGAGAGGAATAAAATAGTATTATTGTTACTTTATGATTGAAATTCATGGGATTGAATATATTGTGATGAATAAATTTATTATAAACATAAAAGTTTTTAAGAAGTAAATGAAAAAGAGATAGCATCATTAACTCAACAAATAAAATAAAAGTATATCAAGAATCATTTAAATATATAATTAGTATTATGTAATTAGAAAATTAAAAAAAAATGCAATACATGGAATAATAAATCTCGTAGAAATTGAAGTATACGAAGAGTCATTTGAATATATAATTAATATTGGGATCTACAGTGAAATCAATAGTTGTATTATCAAGTCTATTTTTTAAGTCCATATAACATTACTCGAGACATAATAGGCAATCAAAAGTTTTTCACTTAGCTTCCTTTTATTAGTAGTATAGATTTCTTATAAATACTTTTAAAAAAAAAATAGTGTTTGAAATCGCATCACCACTACTTTTACCCCCACCGTCCCCACCACCACCACCACCATCGCCGTCTCCACCACCACCACCCCCCGCCATACTTACCAACCCCCACCACCGTCGCTGCCATAACCACCACCGTTGTCGCCACCACCACCATGGTCATCGCCACCCACCACAAACCATCACTGTCTCCTACCATCGCCACTACCGCCTACCACTTCTCACCCCACTACAAACCGATGTTTAAATTCATTTATCTTTTTTTTATATTTGTGATTTGATTTTAGATATAAATACAAAGATGTTTATTGTTTACCATTTTTTATTATTCTATGTCTTCAGGCACAGATAATAACTAGTATTTAAATATGAAAAAAATAATAATTTGGATAAATTTTAACAAAATTTTTATCCAAATTTTGTTTAAAGAGTTTATCAAATTACACAGTTTTGATCATGAATTATCCAAATTTTGGTCAAGAATTACTCATATTACACATTTTTTGTTCATAGCTATCCAAATTATTTTTTGCCCATATTTAGATATTACGTGATTAATTTATGATAAAAAATTATTAGTAATTTAGATATTGTTTACTTGAGGGATCACACAGAAATATATTTAATAGTTTAGGGACCAAAATAAAACAAATCTTATACTTCGAGAACCTCTAGTATATTTAACCCTATTATTTTTTGAGTAAAATTTATTAACTTTTAGAATGCACACACTTTTGAGTTTACTTACCACTTTTTAAGTGAAATTTATCACTTGTTAAGTTTAAATTATAATCTTTTGGTATTGTTTTTTTTTGGAAAAATTTCATTTCACCCCCCCCAAAAGATGCAAAAATTTTTAGTTTATCTTCTCGAATGATTAATATTCTGACATTGCCCACTCAAAGAAATAAAAACGTTATAATATGGTCTACCGTCTTATTTTCGTTTGTTTTACTGTCTATTTTCTGTAAAATCAACCAATCAAAAATTACAAAGCAAACAAAAATATTACTCACATTACAATGTTTTATTTTTTTGAGAGGACAATGTAGAAATACTAATCAATTAAGGAACAAAGTGAGAATTTTTGTATCTTTTAAATGACAAAATAAAATTCATCCTTTTTGTTTTCGACAGTATTGTAGCTTTTTCCAGTGGATTTTTTTTTTTTTTGAACTTACAGGTAGTTGACAGTATCGGATAATAATGATCAATTATTCTATGTATTATTTGATAGTTACATATTAAATTTTTTATACCACAACCTTATTCTCGAGGCGGTCCATGCTTTCATCATGAAGCATGCCTCGGGTGTAATGGTAATATTATTTTATTATTATTATGTGATATTATTTTTTAACAATAAATAAATATATATATGTAAGTAGACTCCCACTTAGCTTAATAACTATTCTACCTATATAAAAAAAAATAACTATTCTATATAAAGAAGTGGGATCTATTTGCATTATAGATATCAAAATAAGACGAGATTTGTTAACATGAAATTAAAAAGATTGAATTTTTTTTAAATCACTCCTTTTGTAAATAGATAAACTCGACACGACACGGTTATTAAACGAATTGGGTATGAGTGAAACTAAAAAAAAAAAAAAGTACACGACACGACTCGTTTACATACTTGTTAAATACGATTTATATACGATACGAATTTCATATGACACGACTTGTTATATACAAATTAAATATTAATAAAATATTTTTTTGACATGAACCTACTTCATCCGATACGTTGATGGATCTAATTTGCATTAATGACAATAACAACAAGATTTCATGGTTATACTAAATATTTTCTTGGAAGGAGGGCCGACCCAAGACTTAAACAAGTGACGCGTGGCTATCATTTTCATAGGGCTCCTCGTTTACCAAAGGAGATATGGAAAGGTGTTATAAAGTTTTTTAATTCAAATCTTGTAAGAGTATTTGATATCACATAATTCATTACTCATTTTATACATTAAGAACTTTTTTGTTATGAGAAAAATTATGATTATGAAATTATCTTTGAATATCAAGATGGATCCTAAAATGTTATAATCATTTATAAAATCCTGACATTGATCTCGACTTTTTGAGTTTTAACTTAATATTTCATGTAATTTAACCCTAGTTAAACTCTGACTAACATTTATTAAGTCGTAATTTTTGAAACAATTTCTATCAAACTCGATATTAGAGTGTGTTTGTTTGGGGATTAGTATTCATGAGATTGACTGATGTATTTCAATACGATGGAAAGGTAATATCAAGCATAAAAATTAAGACAATCTTATCCCTTGTTTGTTTGAATAATATATTTTGGTATGGACCCCGTAAAAATATCAATTATGTCACATCTTTTATTACATATTTTACTTATTTAACCCTGATATCATTCATTCTATTATTGAAGGAGGGTTATAATGGTAAATTTGAGCCTAATTTTGTCAGTGGCCCAAATCCCTCAAATTAATACCACCAACCAGATGGTATTAATTAAAGTCATCTACATATGGTTAATGGTACTATAGCTATCGGGTTAGTATTCAAATCTGAAAATTATTACTACACACAAAAATACAAAGAAAGTACCAAGGAGTCCTACATACTATTTCACCAAATCTCACCCCTTTATACTACTATTATACTACAAACAAATACACCCTAAATGTTCTCTCTTTTTCTCAATCAGAAAAGAAAAAAAAAAAAAGATGATAAAGTTTAAATTTGCGATAACGAGAATTTGTAGAAATAATTAATTAAAATAGAGAATATAATATTTAAATATATTTTAATTAATTATTTTAAAAAGTTGAGTTGGAGATACTCTAAGACAAAAAGTATGATACTTTTGAAGAATAAAAAACAAATAATTAATATGCCAACGTAATTTGACCAATCATTTGAAATGGATAGGCAATACCTTTTACATGTCTAAATTGGCCTTATTAAAAAAAAAAAAAAAGCTAGCCACCTAACCCACTTCAGCCTTAATTTGTTTAGACCGTGCCGGTGGTCCAACCCCCCTGTGCTTTGCTGGCTCGAAACGTGAGGTTCCATCCGGCATATTTTGACTGCTGGTTCCAATCTAAAGAAATCGACGAAATGTGTTTATAATGTATAAGTCGTGTTCAACATGTGTCTGTCTCATGTTTGAGCCACTTCAATATGTTGGTAATGTGTATAAGTCGTATTTAATAAATTTGTATCGTATTTAGTCATTTTCTTATTGATATTTTTATTTGACATGCCAAATTATCATTCAGACCCATTAAATTTAAAATTAAATTTGTTAATTTCATGTCAATTCCGCGTTGAATCCTTATCTACCTAATATATATATTTTTTTTAAAATTAAACCCTATGATGCAAAAGAAATCATCAGAAATTTCAGTTAATTACCACAGCAAGAAAGAGAAAAAAAATAAGTGTTTTTTTTTTTTCATAAAATGTTTAGACTTGTGCCGTCTATTCCCACGAACTCAACGACTGCCACTATTACTTGAACTAAGTTAGAATATGTTTTTGAGAAACGACGACGGCTAAGATCAATTTCAAGTTACAATTTTTTGAGGTCACTTTACAATTTTTTAGGGTATTTAGAATCAATATTAAGTAACTCTAAAAAGTATAAAAAAACCCCTCAAAAATTTATAAAAAAAAATCATAAAAGTAGTACAATATCTTTATTAAATTTTAATAATATATTTTTTTTAATGTATGGATAAAAATTAAATTAAATTTTTTTTTAAGAAATAGAGTAATGCTATTTGTATATAATTTGCTGACCAAATTATTGTTTATCATTAGATTTGACATCGATCTTATTATTAGTTGAGATTTATTATCAATTCAATGACTATGATGTATTAAATTAGCAAATTATGTTCACATATTATTTTTCTAAAAATTAGTTCACGATGGCAATGTCGTCATCCTCTTTTTTCCTTATTTATAATATAATTTTATGGTTGATTAGCCAAGAATATTGTATGATTAGTCTATTTATAATTGGCTAATTATATTGGATAAGGCATTAAATGTATTTAATTAATTAAGTTTTGGATATCATCTTATTTTTGTAGTTGTTGGTCTAATTTACAGGTAAAAGTGGAAGAATTTTGATTTGAAGAACAAAGCAGTCAAGGAAAACTGATCTAGAGATCAAGGAGGCAAAAAAGAGCAATCTGCCAAATGCATCTGAAAGGTAAACAAGGTAAGTCGAGAGGCTACTGAAGAGAGAGTTGAAGTCAAGCGTCCAGACGGAATATCAAGTGCAATCGAACGGTGCTTCCAGAAAGAATGAGGAAAATGCACTGTCAAGTGTGTCTAGATAGTACAAAACACGCAGTGGGACGTGGTGGACAGAAGAGGCCAGGAATTTTTTGATTCAT
This sequence comes from Ilex paraguariensis, assembly GCA_963454935.2. Classification (NCBI taxonomy): domain Eukaryota; kingdom Viridiplantae; phylum Streptophyta; class Magnoliopsida; order Aquifoliales; family Aquifoliaceae; genus Ilex; species Ilex paraguariensis. The sequence continues at coordinate 120,311 of CAUOFW020000348.1, forward strand.
CCTGACGTGTCTATAGGATGTTTGAGATTTACTGTGAGGTAAATAATTGATTATTCTATATTTGAGTTAATTAATTATAAATTTAGAATTCACGTTAACATAATTAATTTATTATTCGCAATAAAATAAAATTTATTCGTTAGAGAATTTGAATTATCATAGAGTACGATGTGATTTCCTAGATTTATTTGGATCATTTATTAATTATAACTTTTATATTTTCAATATTATCACAGATAAATATTCTGATTGTAATCATTTCTCATCTGATTCTCAATTGAGTTCAAAAATTAGATCATTAATAAATATTGTGTGAAATTGAATAGTTACCCTGATGTTTTAATATTTCAAATTATTGCTTTTAATTAAACAACTTTTGTTCTTTTGAACAAACAATTTTTTTTTGAACTGGATCAAACAAATTCTCACAATAACTTTTTTGCTACTTTTTTTTTTTTTTTATTTTTTATGTGTTCTAACTTTTTCCAATTTCCTATAGTACGACTTTAGACTTATGAAATTATATTACTTCGTGACAACCTACGTTTGAGTTTTATATACTAACGGATATTTGGTCTAATGGTATTTCTTATATTGTGAAGATTTTACTTTCTTAAGGTCAATGGTTCAAGTCTCTCCTTTCTTCCTTCTCCTCCCCCCCAAAAAAAAAAAAGAAAAGACGTTTGAGTTTTATATATTTTAAGTTATAGCAATGACTATAAATAAATTATCTATGCAAATTATTGTTTCACATGAAAACTATAGCAAAAATAAATCGTGAGTCAATATATTACTTTTGATATAATTATAACATCCAAAAATTCACTATATAAGACATTACTATCTCTACAACATCCAATCATGAGAATATCTAAAATAATCATTGAATAATAAAAATTATCAATCAACAAATAAACTACAAACCAAGTAATTAAATCAATTGAATTAAAAATATTTTCGTTACATCTAAAATCCAAAACAATAGTCTTGTAACTAACTAACTAACTAACTAACTAAAGAAATATTTTCAAGCTTACAATTCAAAACTAAACAGCATCTCGCATTAGAATAAGTAGAACTACCCAAAACAGTGCTTCATAACTAATACTCAAAATCTAAACTAGAAAGAACATCTCTAAGCCTCCAAGTCAGATCCACCTACTGATCCTCCTCAGCTACGAAATATATATATATATATATATATAAAGTCTAGTAGAGAAACCTCCTCAAGCCGATCAAAATTTTGAAATCATTAAAATAGGTAAGTGTCACTTTGCAAAATAATATATAAGAATTTAAATTAAAAACAATGATAATTGAAAAGATCTCAGGTTTAAGGAAACACAATAAAATTTCATAAGTAAATAAGATCAAATCCCAGATATATAAACACCATCAACATATATCTCTTATACACATATAAGTTGGCCAACATGAATTTACACATCGAGAATATCCTGACCCACACACACCCCCCTAATCAACAATACAATCCTCGCAACGATTACTCATTGTCAAGAAATGCATAAATTGAAGCATTGACATTTACGTAACTTATCAGGAATAATATATTAATCCGCCGCCTCAATCAACGTGAGTGAATAGTGATTTGATCATCGTAAAACATTAACCCCACTACGAGTATTAGAAAACCTTCAAACTCCTCAAGATAAAAAACTCATCTAACTCCTCTACGATACCCGGTCGATTGCAACTCATGTTGATCATACCCACTCATACATAAAATATTTTCCACAATTTTTCAAATAAATTCAATTACAGTCAAGAATGATGGTTCCATAACCTTTCAAAGAAAATAATTCTCCATTTGATTATTAGATATCAAGTCATTAAGTTTTTTGAGTGCACTAATGGACTTATAACTTTCTAAAAACATTCTGGAGTCTATGAGAGTTTTTCAAAATGTGAGGGGGCTGTACATAGTTCGTCCTTGGATGCAAGATGTTGATCCGAAAGGATAATCCAACGAGTTGAATAGAGAGGAATGGTTAAGTAGACCTGATAATTTTAGACATAACTCGTGAAATTGATACGAACCCGACACAAATTTAACGGATTTGATTGGTTAACAGATTAACTCGACAAACCCGTGAAATAAACGAACTGATTTTGTGTTTAACCCATAAACTTGTTTCAACTCGTTAACAGTATTACTATAAATTTTTAAAAAATAAGTTAAGTCTCTTAGCCTCTGCCTCATCCACACCTCTCACCTCTCAGACTCATTCAAATTTAGTAGTCATTTAATGTTTATTTTTTGTCTTTTTTTTTTGCCCAACCGTGATTTATTGTTATAGTAAACAAGTTAAATATGTGTAATATATGGCAAGTTGATGATTTTCATGTGGACTCAAAATACTTTAACTTATTCTCTTATTTAACGGGTGATATATGAGCTGTATCAGATAACCCGTCTAATAAACGATTTATATATGAGTGTGATAATTAGACTCGTTTATCTAAACAAATGGGATATGGATAGAAGATTTTTGATAGAAACCTGTTCCACCTGAAACGAAACCGTTCCGCTCGACATAATTGTCAAACCTTAAGGTTCAAAAGGCGTTGTTAATAATTAAAATTTTAAAAAAAGTACAATTTTTAGCTTCCTACCGAATAAAAATTATATTATACCGTCATTTATAAGTTTTGTGAGTTTTTTCAATATAAAGTTTAAGGTTTATTTAAGAATTTTTAAGGTAATTTATAATTTTTTAGCATCATTTACAACCTTTGAATGTCATTTACAATCTTTAGGAAGAATCCCAGGTAACTTTCAAAAGTTATAAATATCTCTAAAAAATTATAATTTGAACCATACAAATTGTAATATAATCTCAAAAATTATAATTTCTTTTATGTTATAAACAAAGTGAAAATTTTGTATTTAAACCCATAAAATTACAATTCAATACCCATTTTTTTGTACTGTAATTTTCTCCAAGATTTTAATATAATATTTTGTCTCCTCAGCTATTAAAAATCATACATTAAATCATGATTTTTTTTCAATTGTCAGTAATGTAACCTTTTCGCCCCAATTTGCAGAAATATTGTCAAAAAGGGTTAAAAATGATACCTTACTATTACCAAAAGAAATTCAAAATATAATGTGAGGATTTTAATTTCGGAAATGATAGAATAAAAATTTTAGGAGAACACAATGGTATTCCCTTTCATTTTTTCGTATCAAAACGTCATAAATTCATCCCAAAAAATAACAAATGCAGCTTAAAAGGTAATAAGTTTCACCCGAAAAAAAAAAAGTAGTAAGTAAACTCAAAAAACAATAACTCTTGGGGTACAGTGGTTGAACTTGACTTTTGATAACTCAGAAATCTCTCAGGCTCAATCCATTCTCACAACTCCTAAGGGATAGTCACATTTGTTCTTCAGGTACATGCTCTATCTCGGCTCATGCCACGATAGCCACCTTTGAGTTAAAGAAAGTAGTCAACGAAAATTTAAATATTCAATAAAAAAAAAACTCAAAAAGTGACAAGTGAACATAAAAAAAAAAAAAAGTGAACCCAAAAAAAAAAAATTAACCCCAAAAACAAAAGTTAAAATCACCCCAAACCACAAAGTTGGTATAAAGTACCACCGACACCACAAAGTTGACTATATGCATAGCTTGGCTGACCTCTACTTCTTCCCAAAGAGTGCGAGGAGTCGTGTGAATGACATTGACATGATATGATGACTCTTATTAGTGCTCTGGGATCGCCGCTTTAATGAATATGGATCTAATGCACCCTCTCAGGGCACCAAAAAACATTATAATTTTAACCCAAAAAAAGTAGTGTGGCAGTTTAATACGGAAAATACATTTTTGATCTTGTAGTTAAATCTAGGGTTATTAGTCGAGCGAGTCCGAGTCGAATTTAAAAAACTTATTTTTTAATCGAGTTTTAAAAATTGTTCAAGTTCGACTTATTTAAAAAACAAGTCAAGCCTGAATGAGTTTAAAATAAGTCGAGTCTAAGCCGAGTCCGAGTATTTGCACATAAACGAATCAAGCATGTCGAGTATGAGTCAAGCTTGTAGGACTTATTTTTTAAACGAGCTTAAAAATTTGTTCAAGTTCAAACTCGTTTAAAAAACGAATCGAGCCTAACCCGAGTCAAACTTGAGCCAAAGTTTGAATAGTTCAATTTGATGAGCCAAAGTTTGAGTAGTTCAATTTGATTAACCGCCTTAATTAAACCCAACATAAATTCTAAGGGAAGAAAGTGTAATTTTATATCAAATTCAACGCTGTGCCGACATTGCAGCATGGTTAGGATTAATGAAGGTTAGGAACACAATAGCAATTAGTTCGTTTGGCTCCAGAACTAAGTGGGCATAGGCAATTGACCCATTCTCATTTATTGACCATGCTTTGGTTTTGGGGGACCCATTTCACGTGCACTTGCCCTACGCCACGTTACCATCTCGAATCTCGTGGATCTCTGTTAATCTATGTTTTAATTATTATTAAATTTAATTATTAACTTATTCTATAAATTTTTGAGTACCTAATATAACATTTATTTACGTATTTTTCCGACCGTTTCAGACATTTATACATTTACTTATATTATAAAATTATTAATTTTTATTTTATTACAAAAATTGATTAGATTGCTTATAATATTATTATATTATTGCATATTAAATAATAAAATATAATATAAATTTAATCTGATAATTATATATATATATATAATAATTTAACATGTATAATAATTTTTTTTTTGTTACGTCGATTGATTAAATTGTAATATTATTGGTTATATTTTGTAATAAAATGATATTGTTGTATACCCAACAATAAATTATAATACTATGTGCGTGTGTGTTATTTGTCTCTTTGACCCAAAAAACCAATGTCTTTTGCCCCACATCGGTTGCTCAGCACTTGAGGCAAGACTATAAGTGGCTTGCTCTCCAGCCCTCTCTGCCACATCTGCTTGAGCTGTTACGATGTGTGGACTGTTTGTGTTACTCGTCTCTTTGACCAAAAAAAACAATCAATTATAACGTATATTAAACAGTAGAATAATAGAATATAGACATTGACATAGAAAACCTTAAGTAAATACTATTGATAAATGAATTTAAAAGAAATTAAAAATGAAATACAATTAATAAAAGAGTCTAAAAAACAAGAAGTTAAATAAGTGTAAAAAATAAAAAATGAATAAAAATAACATAGAATTTAGACATCAAATATCGTCAATAAAAAGGTTCAAAAGAACTTAAAATTACAAATATGTATAAAAAAAATAAAAATTAGAGGAAACTAATATATGGGTATCATTGATTTTATAATACAAATTCAAGATAAGAAAAAAAAATTCACAATGCTAACGATTAGTTTATAATATGAAACGGGATATTCTTCAATAAATCTATTCAACGGTCTCAAATAGACTCATCCAACCACCAGCATTTCTCTCAAAATCATTCATATTTAATTTTCTTCTTCTAAATTTATCACTTCTCACTTATATTATACTGTGTCTTTAATTACAAATTATCCCTAATTTAATATATATACATAAATATAGATATAGTCTATAGATATATTGATATAGGTATTTCACCTGTCTTGAATTGTACACCATAAGACAACTGCATAAAAAGGAAGTGGTTGACAGAAGCCTAGCCCATGACCCCGCACGTTATACTTGTGGCATCTTTAGAAGGCATCTCTTTCATGATTCCATCGTGTATGACTCCAAAAACGTTCCCTTCTCTCTCCATGCCAACGACCCAAATTACTGAGGTCCCCAAGGAAAAAAATATTAATATAATAAAACAGAAGTGTATTAAATTTTATATCAGTTATATTTTTTTTCTCAAAATCATCATTAATTACTTATTTCACCCATCATCCCTTTGTCAGACTCAAACGTCAAATCACATCATTTATTTTTATCACATATTTAATCATTTATATATTTCCTCTCTAAAAATATCACACCAATCATTTTTATCATATATTAATTATTTAATATTTAATTAATTTATAGTTAATATATTTTAAAAAAATTTAATATAATGGAATCGATTTTTTTGACGCTCGAATTTTATATTTTATTGTGACTTCAGACATGGGTTATGTCTAGTTTTTTGATATTATATCTTTATTTTTATTTAATAAAATTATAACTTGTATAATTTTTCTAATTTTATTAAATGTCAATAAATGATTGCAAATAATTTAAAACTAATGTCAAGGTCTGCGATTGAATTTTGGCAAGGCAGTCTTATCCTTGTGTTGATAATAAAACGGTGTTTGATTTGAGTTGGAAGTCCTCGTGTGGCACCTATTTTCTCTCAAAAAAAAAAATTAAATTAAACAATTTATTCTAATTTAATTTATACAAGTGATAATAATTTATTATTTTGTGTTATTATTTGTAGCCTTTTTGGATCATAGTTGAGAGACGAAATGAGTCTATTGTAGTGATATTAATGTTACGTTTGGTATGATAAAAAAATAGAATGATAGAAAGTTAGAAGGATGGAAAGTTAGAGAGATAAATAAAATATCATATTTGGTAAGGAAAAAAAATAGGAAGGACGGAAAAGTGTATGGATTAATTTTAAAAAAATTTAAATTAAAAAAAAATTCATATTAACTAGGGATGAAAATTTTCAACTTGATACAATGACACGATTCGAAGTTGATTATAACTCGACACGTATTTGAAAATGACCTAACACGCGAGTAAGAAATATAAAAGGCTCATAATTTTATAACTCAACACGAATATGACACGACATAACTCGATTGTCACCCCTAATCTTAGCCAACACAAAAAAAAATTTAAAAAAATTTTGTTATTTTTATATTTCATCCATCCAATCAAACACAAAGGAAATAAAGTGTATCATTCCTACTTTTTATCCTTGAAGGACAGAAAATGTTTCCCTCTTATTTTTCATCATTTCTACCAAACAGAGCATAAGGTCAATGTTTTTTTATGTTTACAAGAGCAGACAGTGGCGATCAAGCATAACAAACTCTCGTAAGGTTATCTTAATATTCTTATCCACTATAGAATATTTGATTTAAGCCATAATTATTTTCTTGGGATGACCAAGCTTGTCACCACAGTACCACCAAGGACAAACTGGACATTAAGTCCCTTTCAACAATATTTTATTCATAAAGGGGTCATTTGGTAGACGCATTATGAGGAGATTAAATATTAAATTATATTATTTTTTATTTAATCGGACCTAATACTTTGTTTGGTAAGTAAATTTGACACCGTATTAATTTTAAAAATGTATATTTATCATATCCTTATCGTATATTTTTTATACGTTAGACCTGTATTATGAAGGTATTTTAATACCACCAAAAGAGGTGGTATTATAATCCAATTCAAACGTATTATTTTGCACATTTACCATTATAACCATCTAACTAATAAAATCAAACTGTCATCAATGTAACAAACATTGATTGAGGATATTTTTGTTAATTGAACATTAATACGATAAAATAATTTCTTAACCAAACAACCAATTGAATTAAATAATTACTATCCAACGTTTATGTTGTGTATTATCAAACGCTAAATAAAATTATTTATTATTCTAATATCATATTTAGTCTTGTCTTTTGTCCTACTGTATTGTATTAGACCGGATTATTTTATCTAATCCATCCATTTATAATACGACAACCAAACGAGCCAAAGATTACTACCACAAGCAAAGATACTAAGATTAATGTGATATAGGTTTTTTTTTTTTTGAAGATAATGTGATATAGTTTAAAAACCAACAAAAAAACTCATATCTTTAACAGTAATGCTACATTGATCAAATTTGGAACCCAAATGACATGAGAACATATTATTTGAAATATTTATTGGGGTCCAAATGATATAACACCAAATAAAGAAGCTCAAATCAACTGTCATATCATTTAAACTCTTGATTTAGTCCCAAAATTTAGTCAATGTAATATTACTCTATTTCTAATCACATCCAAAACTAGGTTAGAAAAGGGGGAAATTTGGGAATTTAATGGACTCTGACTACTTCTTATCCTAATATCCACAATGAGTGTTGTATACCCACTCTCTTATGTGTATCTCTCATGACATGTTATTGAACACTATAGCATCGGATATATATTAACAGATTTTTATATTGTTATAGCACAAAATATATTCTTTAATAAAAAATTTTCAAATATTAGCGATGAGTTATTCAAATTAAGACGCCATCTACAAGTTTTCAATATATACCTACTAACGCCGTCCCGTACGATGCACGAAATTCACTATCTTCGCTTTTCTTTTTCTTTTTGTTTTTCCTTCCTTATTTTTTACTCTTTTTCCACCCTTTATTAATTAATTAATTAATAATTTACTGTGTGTGTTGCAACTTGCATGTTAATTTTTTATAAAATATTTAAATTATATTTATATTAAATTGAATCATAAACTATGTGTCGAATAAATAATTTTTATTTTAATTATTAAATTATTTTATCCTTTTTTTAGTACTTAATTTTTCATTTTTTAAATATCTCTCCGACCCTTTTAAATATTTCTCTTTTGCTTATAATAATATTTTATTGTAAGATTACCATTCTTGAATATTTGTATATCTAATTATATTATAGATTTAATATTATATTTTTTTTCAAAGAGATTGATTATTGTTTGTATTTTCATATTATGATATTATTGCATACAAAAAATTAAATATAACATGTATTTGACGTAGAATGCAATTTGACAATTACAAGTGTATAATAAGAGAATATAAATTGGACTTTACTTCTTCAAATAAATATAAATATAGATATAAAGATCTATATGTAAATGAACTACTAATAAATAAGTATACACAAATTTGAAAGATAAATAGGTATAAAAAAAATAAAAATTAGATGCAAGTAAATATGTAGGTATAATTAAATTTATAATAATAATTAAAGATAAAATCAAACTTTAAATTTTTTTTATATAAATAAGTATAGATAACAAGGTTTAAAATTTATACAAAGTTGTAGGTGATAAAAACTAAATTTGTTTGTTACTAGCGATCTCATCATGCAATACACAAATATCTTTTTATCACAATCCTTATTGTCACCCTTACTCCCGCCCCTAACCCCACGGTCATATGTACCCTCACCTCATCATAATTTATATCTATCGATGTCCTTTTCATATCTACATCTATATTTAGATTACTTATAAATGTTTGAGAAAAATTTTTAATTTTTAATTTTATTCATAATTATTATAATAAAGTTAATTATACTCACCTATACACTTTAATCTAATTTTTGACTTTCAATTTATTTTAGATTTTTTTATATGAACTTTTTAATTTTTTGAACTCATTTATTAGTAATAAAATCATATACAATTTTATATATTTATAAGAAGAAGTTAGGTCGTATATATGTTCAGACAAATTTTTTTTTTTTTATACATGTTAAATTATTATATACATATATAGTTATCAGATTGAATTTTACGATCAAATATATATAATATTTTATAATTTGACATGCAATAATATTATAAGTAATCTAATCAATTTATGTAACAAAATAAAAATTAATAAGTTTATAATATAAATAAATGTGTTAATGTCTAAAAGGGTAGCAGAGATACGCAAATAATAGTCATATTAGGTACTCAAAAATTAAAATTAAATTTAATAATAATTAAAATATAGATTAATTATTCGACACCTAATTTATTATTTTATTTAATTATACATTTATAAAAAAAATATTTAAATTTATTTACGTGAAACGCACGTGGTGCATTGATAATATTATTAAAAAAATAACTTATTAACGCACTAAATATATATTTTATTAAAAATTAATTGTAAAGTAGTTAATAAAGATGATGTTAAATTCACTTGTATAGTAATTATCAAAAAAAAAGTTGAAGTGAGTCGAAATTCAATTGAAGGAGGCTATTATACATGTGTTTCCCAAAAATTGTCTCTCCTAAGTTGATTCTTTTAGTGTGTATATATATATATATATATATCCTAAACATGAGGCCGCTGCTTATATTCCGGGCAATCATAAATTCGTCGTTATCAATCAACGTACAGACAATCTCTTTTTACGTGAACAATCCAACGTTGTCAATCTGTTATTCGCTGTAAAAAAAAAAAAAAATCCTAATTTTTCGAAACAGCTAATTATAATTAGAAAATTTTTTTCCCGAAAAATCAGAGTTTTCATGGATGCCATTGACTCTTCAATATTACAGGTTGCGTATTCAATTGAACTGCATAATTGTTTACGCAGCTCAGCTTCCCTTCCCTCTCTCTTCTTTATCTATATCTATATACCGGACCCAGATCAGTTCTAGCTCATTTTTCATTAAAAAATATGCTTCAATTGGTTATGAGATTTGTTTTTATATACTATATCTATATACCGGACCCAGATCAGTTCTAGCTCATTTTTCATTAAAAAATATGCTTCAATTGGTTATGAGATTTGTTTTTATATACTAGGTTTCTTTTTGAATCCCATTAAAGTTCTGGGGTTGTGCTTCGAGAATCGGAATCCATATGTACATATAGTTCTTCTGTATGTATATACAGGTAGAGAAGATAGCTTTACGTGTAGAGAGAGAAAGCATTGAGAAGGTTCGAAAGAGAGAGGAAAGTTGAAAATTCTGTGGAGAGGGTGTTTTTCACTGTGTAAGACATTATTCAGAGAGAGAGAGAGAGGGAAAATTGTGAAGGAGACGATAGATCTTTGAGCTTTGCATGTATAGATAGATAAAGTATTGAGAGGGTTCGACAGCTACAGTTTAGAGAGAGAAAGAGAGAGGATTGTTAAAAATTCTGCGGAGAGATTGTTTTTCATTGTGTAGGCAACTACAGAGAGAATTGAGGAGAGGATGGATCAGAGAGAAGCGAATGATATAGAGAATGAAGGGTTGGGGTGTGAATGGAAGGAGATGGAGAGGAATACGTCGTCGTTTTCTTGCGATAGACAAATGAGTGGGACGGTCAGAGAGCCTCTTCTGGTCAAGAATAGAATCAACGCGACGTCGCAGATTGCCATTGTCGGCGCCAATGTTTGTCCTATCGAAAGCCTCGATTACGAGTACGTTGTTTCAATCCTGTGATTCAGCATTGATTTTATACTGTTTTCTTATCCCCTGTTTGGTTACCGAGAAAATTACAAAAAGAAAATTTCTGTGCTGTATTTGTTTGTTTTTAACATTTATAGGCCAACGAAAAAGAGCATTAGTAATTAGTAATTGTCTATTTACATCTTCTTCTTTTTTTCTAATATGGTTTAGGTCATATTGTTATGCTGATCGCCGGCATTTGTTTGAGGTTTGTGGCTTGTTTTGTTGTTAATTTGTATGATGACCCGCGAAAATTGGATGTAGGTGGCGGTTGGAAGAGTCTATTTTGTTCTGTTTTATATTATAGACATTTACACAGTTAAGTACTCAATTCTTAGATTTGTATGAGAAAGATAATTTAATTTGCTTATATGTTTTACAAGATTAGGCATTCAATTCTCAAAATTTATATATAGAAGATAGTAGAAAGATGTCTGAAATATTAGTACTTTTCTGAAAACTTGTTTTGGATATTAATTTTGTTAAATTGTGGGTTAAGAAGATAATTTTCAGAAACAAGAGGACAACATTATGAATTTTCCTCTCTGTTGAATCATAATTCTCCATTTACTCTAGTTACTCAAAAACATGAAATTGATGAAATTTACATCAGAAAAGTGCAGCAAAATTGTGGTGCCTTGGTTTAGTTTTTGGGCCGCTTTAGTAAACATCACAGACATAAACCCTGTTTTCCGAATTAAATGATAGACTACTGGTGATTTCATTAAAGCCAAAACCGTTTCATACAATGCTGTGTTGTGAGTTGAAATGGTATCACAATTTACGGACTAAAGTATGCGATGTCAAAGCATGGTAGTACTTTTGTTTGGAAAAGGTTCCTGGTAAGAATTAAATGTTTTATATCTCATACGTTGGAACACATTTTTGCAGAATTGTTGAAAACGACCTCTTTAAGCAGGATTGGAGATCTAGGAGTAAGGTTCAAATATTTCAGTATGTCGTGCTCAAGTGGACACTTTCACTTCTTATAGGATTGAGTACAGGTGTTGTTGCCTTCTTCAATAACCTCGCGGTGGAGAATATTGCTGGCTTTAAGTTGCTACTCACCACTGATCTTATGTTTCAGCGAAAGTAAGCATAAGTTTCACTGCTAAAGCAGTTGAGGTTCTTATTGGAATCAATCTCTATTGATTTATTTCTTTGCTTTTATAGAAAGTTCATTTGATATTTCTGCAAGAATGTTTCAGTGTTACTTTGGAATAATTTTTTGTGATATTCACATGTCATGTCCTTGTATAAATATAATGCCCATGCCACTGTAAACCCTCATTCTCAATTGCTGGCCTTAATTTTATCTTCACAAGCAGGAAATTTATGTTGATATCATTTATACTTGACATGTCTTACTTTTCTGAATCATGGAACAAGTTTTTGGGTAATCTCATTTCTCATTTACTCTGATCTATCAAACTGCTACGAGCTTTGTGGTTCCTTGTCTTCTGTAATGCACACTATTTGGAGAGATTGCCTATTGAATCCTATCTAGATCTTCCAACCTGTACTGTGACTCCACGTTGGAGTGGCAGATTTTAGGTGCATTGTTAGCACCCTTGGCTTACCCCCGAGTAAGAATTCAAGATTTATCATAATTATAGGTGATGCTATAATTATGGTTTTTTTCTTCTGGGGAAGTTTGGTTTTCTTCTTGGATTGTTCTTTTATTGCCTAAAATAATACCTGGTACAGTGATTCTCCTTGTAGTCTACTAAAAAAGTTTATCCCTGAAACAATTTTCCTGCTTGGCATACATCTTTAACAATTAGCTTCTACCACTTTGAAGTAACTATGAAGAGATTTTGATCTCACTGCAGGTATTTTCAGGCATTTGCAGCGTATGCTGGTTGCAACATGGTTCTGTCAATGTGTGCTGCAGCCCTCTGTGCTTATATTGCCCCTGCAGCAGCTGGATCTGGCATACCTGAGGTGAAAGCTTATCTTAATGGTGTGGATGCCTACTCTATATTGGCACCAAGTACCCTATTCGTAAAGGTGGGCCACAAACTCCAGTAATACTCTCTCTCTCTCTCTCTCTCTCTCTGTTTTATTTCTTCATATATGTAGTTCCTCTGTTTCTGTAGGAATGAACTTCATATAAAATTCTTTCTTATGCTGGCTTCAATTTATTATTAGCTTCCTGTTATCAGTAAGAACTTATCTTAAAATATCCAACTACTAAAAAATAATTCCAATTTGGCAGATTTTTGGATCCATTTTTGGAGTTGCTGCTGGATTTGTTGTGGGCAAGGAAGGACCCATGGTTCACACTGGCGCTTGCATAGCTGCCTTACTTGGACAAGGAGGTTCCCGCAAGTATCATTTGACTTGGAAATGGCTCAGATACTTCAAAAATGATAGAGACCGAAGGGATTTAATCACCTGCGGAGCTGCTGCTGGTGTGGCAGCTGCTTTCCGTGCCCCAGTTGGTGGTGTCCTCTTTGCTCTTGAAGAAGCAGCCTCATGGTCTCTCTCTCTCTCTCTCTTTCTCTCTCAACAGCCAGTAGCTTTGAACTCATTTCTCGACGAAATAAAAAAACAATTGTGTAATTAGAGCCAAGACACGCTGGGGTAAAAGTCTAAGATTTCTTTTAATGTCCACATGAGATTAGAATAATGAGTGAATTTTGTCAATCATGGCTCCCAAGTTTAAATGTCATCATTGTTTATGCACCTATTTGGTTTGATGGCTGGATGGATGAAAAATTCTTCTAAAAAAGTTAAAAAAGAACAAGGAACATATTTATGAACTCTACTGGAGTACAAGGACTAGTTAGCAACTTTACTGTATTGATTCAGATATCTTGGAGAAGTAACAGAGTAATTAGGTACTTAAAGAGTCATTATGATTTATGAGCGTGGTGGCTGTCAAAAAGAAGTAGACAGGCCTTTGGGTCTTGACTTAGAAAATTTGTATCTGCCTTAGACTAAAAGAAATGGGGAAAAAAGTGATGATGATTCTGGTTTGAACAAAAAATAAATAAAAATACTACCATATTAAGTTTGATTTTTGTTTGTTCAAAGTCAAGGCCACTTTTAATGTTCTTTGTTGGTAATAAATACAATTTAACTTTTCCTTAGATTTTCAGGTGGTTGAGTGCGCTTTGTAGTTTTTTTGAATTTCTTCCTATACAAGAGATTCACTATTTTCTTTTTCTCAAATCCTTCAGGTGGCGGAGTGCTCTTCTTTGGAGGACCTTTTTCACAACTGCTATTGTAGCTATGGTGTTGAGATCTCTCATTCAATTTTGTCAGAGTGGAAAATGTGGGCTTTTTGGGCAAGGAGGTCTGATAATGTTTGATGTTAGTTCTGCAGTGCCGGCTTATGACACTGCAGATCTGCTGGCAGTTATGTTCCTTGGCATCATTGGAGGCATTTTAGGAAGCCTTTACAATTACCTTGTGGACAAGGTCCTTCGGATCTACAGTATCATCAATGAGTATACTCTTCTGCCCCTGCTTCTAGTCATGAGATTTTGCTGGAAAAACGATCTTAATTACTATCAAAGACTTTCAGAACACGTGTATTCTATTTTACTATGTGTAATCTACTAATTTGTGAAAATATTCGTGATCACTATCTTGTAAACAATCTCCACCAGAATATTCTAGTATTTTGACAAAGAATGTGGGCCTTATCAATTTTATCTGCATTAGTTTTTACCTGTGGACTTTATTCACTTTAGAATTTTTATAAACCAATTGTAGTCTTAACTTTGTCTTGTTATATGCTGTAAGATTAGCTCCTGAAATTTCTCAATTCATGAACTGGATTGTCTATAGAGCAACTACCTTAAATTGAGAATTTGTAGAAAGCATAGGAGTATATGTCTAGCTAGATTAAGTTGCAAGTTGTTTTACTTTTTATCATACTAATCTTTGTTTGAATTGCAGGAGAGGTCCCATTTTTAAAATCCTGCTTGTCATGGCTGTATCATTCCTGACCTCTTGTTGTGCTTATGGCCTCCCATGGTTTGCAAACTGCACCCCCTGTCCGATTGGCCTGGATGAAGCATGCCCTACCACAGATGGCTCTGGAAACTACAAGAACTTTCAATGTCCACCACGTCATTACAATGACCTTGCCTCCATTTTGCTGAACACCAATGATGATGCCATCCGCAACTTATTGAATTCCAGTAATGAAAAGGAATTTCAGCTGGCTACGCTTTGTATCTTTTTTGCCGCTATGTACTTCCTCGGAATTATCACTTATGGCATTGCTATTCCTTCTGGGCTCTTTATTCCTGTAATACTTGCTGGAGCCTCTTATGGTCGTCTGGTTGGGACCATTGTTGGGCCTACATCCAATCTTGATGTTGGTCTGTTTGCCCTCCTTGGGGCTGCCTCCTTCCTTGGTGGCACCATGAGAATGACGGTATCACTTTGTGTCATACTTCTTGAACTCACTAATAATCTATTAATGCTGCCATTGGTGATGCTAGTTCTCCTCATTTCTAAAACTGTGGCTGATTGTTTCAACAAAGGTGTCTACGACCAAATAGTTAAAATGAAGGGTTTGCCTTACATGGAAGCCCATGCAGAACCATACATGAGGCAGTTGGTTGCAGGGGATGTCGTTTCTGGCCCCTTGATAACATTCTCTGCTGTCGAGAAAGTCGGAAATATAATTCATGCTCTAAAGATGACTAGACATAATGGGTTCCCAGTGATTGATGAACCACCTTTCTCAGATGCACCAGAATTGTGTGGGCTTGTTTTGAGGTATCACTTACTTGTGTTACTTAAGGGAAAGAAATTTACAAAGCAGAGCGTGTTGAGTGGAACAGAAATTTTAAGAAAGTTTCATGCATTTGATTTTGCAAAGGCGGGCTCAGGTAAGGGGCCAAAGCTGGAAGATTTGGATATTACAGAGGAAGAAATGGAGATGTATGTCGATCTCCATCCCATTGCTAATACATCCCCATACACTGTCGTGGAGACAATGTCTCTAGCCAAAGCTGCAATCCTTTTTCGGGGGCTTGGCCTTAGGCACTTGTGTGTGGTGCCAAAGACACCTGGGGTAAGTTTCTTTTTATTTTTGGATTTTTTTTCTTTTGACGTGCTTTGCTTTCTTTTTTTTTTTCATTCATCTGCATTGAAATAATAGGACTTCCTTTTTTACCAAAGCAACATTTGAGTCTGTTTCCCATTTTAAAATAAATGACATGTGGCCATACAATAGTGTTGATGTAAACAAATGTTGTTGTGGTTAACTCACATTTTGTCTCTCTTGTTCTGTGTGTTCTTCATGTTTACAGCTTTAACTGTTTGATTGAAAAAAAAATTTATGAAGAAATGGTCTGAAAACAGTGTCAAATGAGTCTGCTGTTATACCTTTTGCAACTAGAAAATAGCCAATTATCAGATATCGTTGACTCGTTGTGCTCAATCTCATTTAGAAAGCTTTATATCTATCTTTCAACTGATCTGGCAGGAATTTATTTTTTCATGACTTCCTTTCCCAAGTCTTTTGACTCTTAGAGTGTAATCAGTATCTTTATTTCTTATATCTTGCAGAGGCCTCCAATTGTGGGAATATTGACTCGACACGACTTTATGCCAGAGCACATTTTGGGAATCTACCCACACATGGACCCTCACAAGTAGCAGGAGAAAGCACGCTGCAAACTTTTTGTGACTGTTAAGTCTCTGTATCACCATATATCTATTGCGGCCATTATTTTGTAAATTCAGATGATTCATAGATTTTAATGCTTCACGTATGAGTAATTTCTTTGGGGTAAAGGTTTCTGATGGAAGAGGGTCAAGCTGCGCTCTATATTTTTGTAATATGCAGGTGAATTCAGTGACCTTATACTCCCAAACGGTTTGGTTAAAAATGTACTGTCACCAATTTTTTTGTGCAGATTTGTTTGATAACTCTTCTTTACCAAGACCATGGCTTTATTTTTTGGTATACAACCTCCGATCCATAGGCAAGTAATTCAGACTTGCTTGGATTGTACATTCACCACCTGGATTACCATAGCCCTCCTTTGTCCAGGCTTGAAACTGATGTGCGAAGAAGTTAATGGTACTCGCCTTTTGCATCACAGCTTGAAGGTGGCTTATATCACACGTCTATCTTTCGGATGATGCCTGAAGGTAGATTCTACATCCCCCCCCCCCCCCCCAAGTGGCTGAAAGTTATTTGTATGTGTAGCAGGGGGAACTTCCTCATGATTTAAACTTCTAAATTGTTCCTCTTGACTTCTATGTTGTTGTGATGGATGAGGAATTGCCATGGAGGATAATTTTGACGGCAGTTTTGGTGGTAAGTAGTGTCTCGAGGGTGATTATTTGAAATAATGTTTAATGCTGTTACATTTAGATAAACTGCAGAAGTGCTGATAATTTATGTGATTCATGTATATCTGATAAAGAATGAAAAATCTCTGAGACAAAGACAGAAGGCAGATCTGCCTTACATGGCATGTGATTGAAAGTCTTTTAGATGGTAGATTGTTATGATGAATGTGAAATAAATATGTTATGATGTGTGGAGAAAGATCTTCTTCAATACTTTTTCCTTCATTTCACCCAATGATTGAAAGAGACAGAAAAATGTGTGTGTGGGAGAGAAAGGATGGGTTTCCATACAATAGAGTATAACTAGCAATAACCCGTTTTTGAAGATATAGTGTGAAAAAAAATGAGTATCCAGAAAATCGATTCCACTAATTGTTCTAAAATATTTAATCAAAAATTAAATGATTTCACTTGTGATAGAAATATGTAATGTGATAAAAATGACCAAAAAAAAAATATATGGATATAAAATTCAAATTTCAAGCTCTCTTATTATATAAATTTCTCTTCTTTTTTAATCCCAATCCTAGGGGGTAACAATTTCTCAATAAAATGAGCATGACCCTTGTCTAGCCGGGACCAAGACTCTCTCTCTCTCTCTCTCTTGATACATCATCTACAATATTTAAGCATGGTACATAATGAAAGAAAAATATTAAAGGAGATCTGAATCTATATGCATGTGAAAAATACCTTGTTATACCATTAACCAACTCGAGATTAGAATAAAAGAGACTTGAAGTAACTTTTAACCCTGTCCAAACACAGTAACTCTTGATATGAATCAAGCCTGTGTAAGAAGAAACCTAGAGTTGCATCACATGGTAAAAACTACTTTAATAGGTCTAAAGACCTAGGTTCTGAGTCTAGTCCTTTTAATTTTAGAATTGAAGCAATTATAGTAATAAAGACTAAAAAAAGAACAAAAAGGCTATATAAAAATGCAATCATATATGAATTTTAATAAAAAGATAGATGGAATGTACAACTAAATTCTGCAAACCCTTATAACATTATTTATCTAAATACCTTCTTTAATTTACTTGTAGTGTCTGTTTGAAATTTATATAATAAGGGAGTTAAGAGTTTAAATTGTATCTCCATTTATTTTTTTTTCGCTCATTTTTATCATAAGTTAAATTAATTTGGGGTTCAATACAATTTTTATTTTAGACATTATTTATATATTATATTGTACAAGTATTAATATTTGTTTAAGATCATCTATTTTGAAAAAATTGTCAATTTTTTTTAAATAATGGATGAAAATCAATTTCAAATTATGTAATTAAAGATAAAAAAAATATATATTATTATTTTATATAGTGGGATCGATTTTTAGAGGCTTGAATTTGATATCGCATTTGTACCTTTAAAAACATGACTAGTTTTCCTATAAATGATAATATAATGATCAGGTAGAATCATGACATTAAGATATTTCATTTCAACCAAAATGTTGGTCTTTCTAATTACTAGTTTCCTACTATAGTTGCCACCTAGCTACCACTATCTTTGAAAGTGCGGTGGCATCTTACTACCTTACCTTAGTTAAATTGCCCAATTAATGCAAACATCACAGCTAGGGCTGATAATTAATTCGAGTTATTTGAGCTCGGTTCAGATTCGTCTCGTTTTTACTCGTTTAAGTTCAGCTCAGTTTTTAAACGAACTGAACTTTAATAATTTTTTAGACTCGTTTAGAAAAACGAGCCTGATAAACTCTGCTCGAACTCAATAGGCTCGATTCGTCTATGTATAAATATTCGATCTCTACTCGTTTATGTACAAATATTCGGACTGGACTCGTTTTAGACTTATTTAGACTCAGCTCGTTTTCTAAACGAGATGAATTTGAACACTTTTTTAAATTCGATTAAGAAACAAACTTTTTAGACTCAAGTTAAATTCATTCGACTATCAACCCTATCCACCTCGCCTTTAACACATGAACAAAATAAACACATGTTTGCATCTACGTTGCCATCTTCCATCCACTGCATTGTGTGTACACACACACATGTAAAAAAGTTGCAAGAGTAAGATTTTTTTGCCATCTCATAATCTGAGGAGTGTTTGATATACATGTATTTTACACTTATGATGAGATAACTTTATCACTATAATACTTACCAAAAAAAAAATTTACTATATAAGGATGGATGGGACTATTTTTACCCCTTAAAAATCTTTTCCCGCCCTATTTAACTTTTTTATTTGAAACTATTAAGTTCACTCTGTTAGTAACTAAATTCATCCTATCTATACTCATCCATTAATAATTTATTCCACTCCATTAGAGACTTCTAAAAGTCGTTGTTGGATCACTGCTATTGTATTGGTAGGGGTGTCAATTTTATCCATTAACACGAACTTGATCTGACACAAAACTCGAAAATAACACGAATAGTTGACACGAGTAATAATGTGACAAAATTGACACCCCTATGTGTTGGGATTATAATGGAATAATAGAATTAAATAATTTTTTATTGACACGTATTCGATACAAAAATAACACGATCAAAAGGAACACAACATAGCATAATTGACACCCCTATGTGTTGGGATTATAGTAATTTGACCGATTTGCTTTTTTTCATTGTCTCTAGACCTTGTATGTTTGAGCTGTTCTGTTGTCAAACTGTTCAAGCTAAGGAAAAGTGTGAAAACAAAAGGCTGGTATGTGCCTGTTATTTCACATTAGGTGCCTTGAAATTTCAAACTACTTGTTTTTTCATGAATAGTAATACAGAGAAACAAATGAAATCTAAAGTATGTTTTTGAATTGTCTTCACCAGCTGTGTGTAAGAAGACAAGTTTCTATGTGAAGACAAGTTGCTATGTTTGTTTTATAAGTAGAATTAGGGTAATCCATGCCTGAAAGTACATTACAATGTAAATAATTTTACTAGAGATATTGGTGGTGGTTATATGAGTTTATTTGAAACCGTTCGATGAACTAATGGGGTGAGTACCGATGGAGTTGTTTTGGTAGTTTAAAACAAAAGAATTAAATAGGGTGAGTAAAGATGTTTAAAGGATGGGCATAGCCCCGTCCTATTAAGATTTGTAATCTCTCTCTCTCACACACACAAATGTATGTACATATTTAAATCATAAAATCACACGTCATAAAATAAAAAATAAATAAAAATAAATAAATCACATGTCATAAGGTTAAGATGACATGTGTGCCCTAGTTGATTTCCAATTTTCAATTAAAAAAATAGTACTCGTATTAATTCTATTTGATAATAAATTGATGGAGGTAGTTTATAATTATCAAAACTAATCAGCATGCATGTTGAGTGGTTGGTCAATAATAGCTGGGGTAGTAATTATGTTTAATTAAAATAAATTTGAAAACTAAACTCTTAAATTATAAGAGGTTGACTAACATTAAAATTCTCTCTCTCATATCTATCTATATTCATATATAGAACATGATTATATATATATATATACACACACACATATAGTAATATTAAAAAAAAATAGTAAAAATTTAAATACAAAAAATAGTACAATTCAAACATAAAAAATAGTACCATTTAAATACAAAAAAAGAATAATATTCAAAAACAAAAAAATAATTACACTTGGTATTAATATTTGAGAAAATAATACTAATAATATGTTCAACAAAAATAGTAACATGGTAACACTAAAATGGTAAAAAAAAATTATATATATATATATATATATATATATATATATATATATATATAGAGAGAGAGAGAGAGAGAGAGAGAGAGAGAGAGAGAGAGAGAAAAAAAAAAATTTATGTAAAAAAATTTATTGGCATATCTTCATTGATAGTGAATTAAGGAATACTAATTCCCAAGTTACGACAAATTTAAAGTTCTTTTCAAGTAAGAGTACTTTGAAGTTTAAAAAAAAAAGGGGGAATTTAACTACTTATTAGTAAGATTAAAAACAGACTTATTGCAAAATAAATTTCCTTGACGCACTAACTTCATTATAAGTTTCTTAAGGAGAACTTAGCCTCAATTTATTATAGACTAGTTATTGCTTATGTCTAAAGACAAGAAATAATAAAAAAAAAAATGGTCAACAATAAATATATTTATATTCAAACTTAAAATCAAATTACAAACATAGAACAAAGAAAATAATTTAAGTACCAATTGTAGTGGAGGTGAACGATGGTAATGCTGAAAAACGGTGATGATTGTAGTGGATGACGACGTTCGTGGTAATGGTGGTAATCATGGGGGGGCAATGGTGATGCTGGTGCTGGATTTTTGGTGATGATGGTGGTAGTGACAGTCATGGATAACGACGATAATGGTCGTGGGCGATGGTGATGGTGGTTAGCAATAGTGGTGGTGGGGCAACGACACTGGTGGGCAGTGATGATGGAGGTGGTGGTCGACAACAGTTACATTTGGATGACAACATGAAAGGTTGTTGTAAATAGCAGTGGTGGTGGTGGTAGGGATCGATGACAGTGGGTGACAATAGTGGTGGACGATGACGATTAGTGGTGGTAAATTTGATGGGGGGTGGGTTATAGTGACTGGCGGTGATAGTGAGCAATGATAAGTAGTGGTGGGTTTTGATAATGGACGGCGATGAGTGGTGGTGATCAACAATAGTAGTGGTGGGTGTTGACAGTGGACAACGGTGATAATTATAATAAATATAAGAATGAGATGAAAATTGTGGTGAGTAGTAGCGGTGGACGACGATAATAGTAATCAATGGTGGATGGCGATGGCGAAGGGGAGGTGACGGTAGCAGTGGGGGTGGTAGGATGACGAGAATAGTGGTGGTGACGATGACAATGACGATGGTGGTGTTGGGTGATGATAGTGGTAGAGTGGCGGCAACGGTAGTGGTAATAGTGGGGCGGTTGGTGTTATGGTGGTGGTGGGGTGACAGTAGTGGTGGTGACAACGACAGTGGTGGAGGTGGTGATGGGGGTGGCGGCGACTACGACAGTGGTAGTGGTGATAGTGGTAGGTGGTAGTGGTGGAGCGGTTCAAAATACTATATATTTTTTTAAAAGTATTCATAAGTAGTTATACTTGCTAGAAGTACTTTTAAAAAGTCACTCCAAACATATTTTTAGGGTCTTATTTTTCATATTAAATTTAGGGTGTTAATATTAGTCGTTAGATTAACTTTAAAATAAAATTTAAAGAAATCTCAACTGCGAAAAATAAAAGTCATTTTATTTATTTTTTAAGATTTGAATTGTATTGTACTTTATTAGATAAAATATACAACAATCATTTTATAAGAGAGTTGAAAAACATTCCATCCCTTCATACTGAATTCTCTAAATTTTGAATTATTATATAACAAAAGTACGCTAGTTTCTCCGATAAAATTCTTACATGTGAACTACGTAACCACTCAAACTATCTTTATTCTCCATTTTTTGATTTTTTTAATCATCATTGTTAACTATTTTTTATTTAAATTATTTTTTAAAAAATTCAATTTATCACATTAATGATTAATTTATAGTATGGATGAAAATGAAGATGGGAAAATATTCATCGTACAATTACACTATGGTCTAATAATTTAATAACTGAATAATATAGACCCGAATTATTCAAATAACTTCGTTTTCCGTGTAAAATAATAATCAGTTAAAAAATTAGAATTCACTTTGCATAGCTTTTTATTTATTATTAGACGATTATTCCATAACAATCCCGACATAGTAGAAACATTACATTGTGCAAGACTATCCCTAATTAAAAAAAAAGGGTGGATGTGCCGTCTATGGCAAAAAATTGCCAATATTTAGGACTCATGCTGCAGAAGATGGACCATTTTTATTACAAGGAGAGAGAAAGTCTAGAGAGAGAGGAGAGAGCATTTGGCTTTAATTGCTTAGTTCCATTCTGGCATGAACTCCTCCTGTACATCATCATATCTTCTCTCTCCATTTTTCAAAAGTTCAAACATTTGAATCTCCGGCCTTTCTCTGGAACACTCGATCTCGTCTCGTCTCGTCTCATTTTCATATCAAAATCTAGGGTTTCTCTCTCTCTTCAATTACCAATTTCGGGTTTTACTTTCATAGTCGTGCTTGTTCGATCTGGTTTCGGTTTCGATCTAGTCTTGCATCGTGGTTCTCTATCTCTCTTAATCTGAGCTGTTGATTTTGAGAATCAATGGAGGCGATCGAAGAATTGGCACAACTTTCCGATTCGATGCGGCAAGCATCAGCGTTGCTTGCCGACGAAGATATTGACGAGAATTCATCGTCGTCGTCTTCGAAGCGGCCTTCAACGTTTCTCAATGTCGTTGCTCTCGGCCATACCGTAAGTTTAAACACAAATCCGTACCATCGGTTTGAATATTCAACTGATCGAATTTCTTTATGCTTTGATGATTTAATTTGGTGATTAGATCTCCGGATCTGGGTTGTTTGGATGTTGAAGTCGGTTGCTAATTATTCGTCCGAGCTAAGCGTTATGAGAGTTGTGAATACATTATGTGATGTTTTGTTTATGTTTCTCGCTTGAAGTACTAGTAAATTAAAGCTTAAAGAATTTTAAATGGACATTATGACTCTCTTAATAGGTTGGGTAGTGCGCTGATTAGTAATAGTGGCTTTGATTAGAAAATTTGTCACCTTATAGGAGAAATGATTGGCCGTCCCTAAGGATGAATTTGAAGAATTGGTGTGAAGTTTCTTAGGCGGCGCCTTAGATGTGTAATATGCCAATGCCTAGCATATAAATGAAGCATTTGAGGGCGTTTGCTGTGGATTAGATTAGGTAGAGGTGATTTACTGTGCTATTTTTGCTTGGTTCTTTGAGACAGACAGTGGAGGTGGATTAGAAGTAGCAGTTTGGGCTGTGGGTGTGGAAGTATGCCCCTCTAGAAGACAAAAGTGTTCGAGTGTGTTGAGACTGGGCAGTGTCAAAACCACCAAATGGATATGAGTACAATCAAACCACATTCCAATTCAATTCTGCTAAGCAAACCCTCCTCTTTATTGAGGAAGCACTAATATATTTTTTTATAAAAGCTAATTAATAATGAAGAGCAATTATACCATTATCTTATTTGTAGTCATTCAGATTGGACAAGAAGTTAGTGTTTTTTTAAAGCTGAAATGTCTCATATTAGTCTGCAAGTTTTTTTTTTTGTGTGTGTATGTGTGTTGTAGCTGTGAAAATCTTTAGCATTGACAAAACTCACCTTTTTGAAGGTGCATTTGGATGAGGAATTGGTTGTTGGAAAGGGATATGGAGTTCTCGGATATATATTGGTTGATGGGAGTAATGATTATGAAAATCCTTTGAGATGTTCAGTTATGAATTTGAAGGGTGCGAAGCCTTTTTGAGTTTCATTACGTGTGCTGCTAATAAAAATCCTTTTTCTCAGATAATAGGGTATTCACCCTGTTGCCTTGTTAACCATACCAATACAGCTAATAGCATCATTAACATCAAGTTAACACAATTGCCACCACCACCGCCACTGAAACTGCAGTGCTTTTATCACTGCAAAGGCTGGTAGATCCCGCTATTATAAGGTGGGGTATGGGCCATGCGTCCCCTTTCCACTATTAAATGAGAGAAAGGTTTAGCATATATATTGCATATTTTTGTTGTCAATCATAATTCAAAACTATGTAAGTCTCAGTATTATTATTTATTATTTTTTTTTTGAGTAAATGAAATCGAACTTTCAATGCTGTGTTTACATTGGTGCTAATTTTAAGAATATATTTTAAAACCTATATGGCGCAATTTTCAAACTTTTAGTATTTAAGATTCTATTTTTCTAAGAAATATTGCCCCTCATCCCATGGAACAATACATTGTTCAATGGTGACAACGGGCACAATTTACTTTAACTAAACCATTGTTGTGTTTTGACCAACACCACATCAACACTACCACTAACACTATGGCATCGGAAACAACTCCACTTCTAATGCCACCACCACTTCTCTTGCACCATTGTTGTCATCCATTAGTTCTTATTGCTACCTAATTTATGGTTATACGTGCCATTGCCACATAGACTGCTTCACCAGTATTACAAACTTCACCTTTGTTATTGGTTTTTGATTTCTTTTTTTGGAAGTTGAGAATAAAGGATATTTTCATTTGAATCGTTTTTATGTGGGTTTTCTTGTGGAACTTATATATTCATCATACAAATGCACTGCAAGGAAGTGTGATTCAATATCATTATTCATGAGGAGGCTTGTAGCGCAGGTAGCATTGATGTTGGTCTTGGAGTTGGAGCATTAGTTTATGTTGGAAGTGTGATGTAGCAAAATTCTTGAATAAGTTGTAAGTTCTCGTTTAGAGTAAGAATCACCATCTTTTAATGAGTTTCCAGCAATCAGATAACATGAAAAAACATTAAACAAAAGTTGAAACAAAAATATGAGTTTCTAGGGCAAAGAAACCCTGTAAAGACTGAATCGGAAATCTCTAAAAAGAAGAAACAAAAGTTATTTGAACACGAAGAAATACTAAATTCTATTACCCACTTCTGCACAGGGGAAAGTTATCATTGAAAATGATGCATTTGGTGGAATTGCTAATTCTTGGTCCATATTTACATGGAATGTTTGGGAGCTGGGATGTTGTTCAGCACTACAGCTTGAATAACACGGCTGTCTGATTTTATAGAATTGGAGTTTTGCCTGTTGGGTTTTTTTCTTTCCAATGTTTTGAATGACATGCTTCTTCTGGTGACTGCATGGCAAATATTTTCTAACTGTGGACGAATTGGCCAGGGTGCGGGTAAATCAGCTGTGTTGAACAGTCTAATTGGACATCCTGCTTTGGTAAGTCTTTTCCATTGTGAGCCTTTGCATTCTCATTATTCTAACAAACTTCTAATGCTTGTAGAATATTTTCCTCTTAACAAGATCATGTTAATATGTAATCACTCATCTGTCAATTTTTTTAATGGAACTAACTGGAATGGAGGGTATTGCATGTAAATTATGCTTACGTTTCATTTTTTGACCTTTATTTGGACAGCCAACTGGCGAAGGTGGTGCCACTCGTGCTCCTATATGCATTGATCTCAAAAGGGATGCTTCTTTAAGCAGCAAATCAATTATTTTGCAAATTGACAGCAAATCACAACAGGTTTCTGCAAGTGAGGCTTCTTCTTGAACTGGATTTGTATATAAGTAAAAGTGGAATTTCCAATGAATTGATCTTTTTTCTAAATACCGTTTGGATGGTGTCTTTTTTTTTTTTTTTGATCTATCTTCTAAAGACCGTTTGAATTGGTATCTGATGACTCTTATTTTCGTATTTTTCTTGTTGGCGTTTCATAGGTGCTCTTCGGCATTCTTTACAGGATAGGCTAAGCAAAATTTCGGGCAAGAGTCGTGATGAAATTTATTTGAAGCTCCGGACAAGTACAGGTTAGTTTGAATTAAGTTCATTATTTGCTTTGCAAGTGAAAAATCTATCATGTACTTGTCTGTGCTTTCACCTTTTCCTTTCCCCAACTTTTTTTTTCTGGTTAATGTCCATATTTGCTTTGTGAGTGAAAAAATTATGACGAACCTCTTGTGCTTTCACCTTTGCTTTTTCCCACTTTTTTTTCTTCTGCTTTATATCCGGAGAACATGAAATTTTGAGATACATTATCTTCTGTTAGATTGAAAGGGAAAAAGAAGCAGAAATCTAGGGGTACTATATAGTATTTTTTTGTATTTAACTCTGATTTTGTAAATAATTGGAAAAAATATAACAAATTTTTATCTAATCACTGTAGTAACGCATGCGCCTGTATCCTTATGGTTTGCTTTCCAATGACTGTGGCATTTGTAGACATGTGGTTTAATGTTGATGATACATGATGGGATGTTAAACATGTTTGGTGCTATCCAAAGGTAATGTTTGGAGCTGAGATTATTTGAACACGAAGTGTTTGGCACAGGATGGGGACTGAGAAATTCAAAATTATGCATTACCCTCATGGAGGAAAAGTTTTGAGCTTTCATGGTGAATGTATACTTTTTTTTAAGAAAAAACTCTTGGGAAAAAAATAGAAAAAAACACTGAACTTTTGAGAATACATACTGTTGGATTTGTTTAAAACCAGTACAAAATATGTAGATTGATATGTTTGCAAGTTACAATACTGTGTACAACCCATAATTAGACGATAGATGTTCTATTTTTTCAATTTGACTGATACATGAATTTAATGGTAGTCGGAGTACTGGAGATAAAATAGACATCGTGGTGTAGGTATTCTCTTTTGAGAAGAAAAACAAATAAGCACCATTAGATAGTAAGCTGAAAAATCAGAATTGGTGCAGATCTAGGATTTTGCTTTTAGACTTCTTGGAATTGCTGGTTTTGCAATTGGTGACTCGTTTTTGGCAATGGTTCTATAACAATGAGTAGTAAGGGAGCCAACTGTCGCTGTGGTGTCATCTCACCGCGAATTGAAATTGTATGATATGATCTCTCTGTCTCCCTCCCTCAGCTTTATGTGTTTTGTGTCAATTGTAAAGATCATTGCAATGGTCAATTGGATTTTTTTTGACATGGTCCACAGAGTGGATCTGGTGTGTTTTTCAATTATGAATGGACCATAATATTACACGTATGATGTGTTTACAATTGTGAATGGAACATGATAAAAAATAAAAAATTGGGACTATATATTATTCTTTATTTTCTAGGTCAGGATATTACATTGCTGCCACCTATGCTATTACCACACCTTTACCTACACCTCCACCCCACCTTTGGTTGTCATCATTGGAACAGGAGATATTGAAGCCCTGTCATCCTGAGAAATGGCATAATCAGCTTTTAAATTTTCATCCATGATTAACTGCTCTTTTATTTGCTTGATATGAAAGGTGTATTGAAGTTTGGGACTTCAAAATTGCTCCTGCTGCTTTTACGATATGTTTGTTGTCTGGTGTACGCAACTCTTTATTTTTGCTTATTTTTTGTTTTCCCTTTTCTCCTCCTTTACGCAGGTCCTCCTGTGAAATTGATTGATCTTCCTGGAGTAGATAAAGGAAATCTTGATGATTCATTGGTGAGTGGCTGCTAAACAGATTATCTTTACTTTC
The DNA here is from genome assembly GCA_963454935.2 of Ilex paraguariensis. NCBI lineage: Eukaryota > Viridiplantae > Streptophyta > Magnoliopsida > Aquifoliales > Aquifoliaceae > Ilex > Ilex paraguariensis. The sequence continues at coordinate 148,871 of CAUOFW020000348.1, forward strand.
TCCTAATACTTTTGACAAATGATGCATAGCTCATTTTCTTTTTAGGCTGTTGTTCTTTGCAGTTTCAGTTTTTGTGATTCTGTTTTTGTAAGGAGATTAATAGCCCCATATTTCTTACAGAGCGAATATGTTGAACACAATGATGCGATATTGCTAGTTGTGATACCTGCTGCCCTGGCACCAGAAATTTCCTCATATAAAGGCCTCAGAATTGCGAAGGAATATGATGGAGAATGTGGGTTTACAACAACAATTGCATCTTTTTTTCTTACAAAAACAATTTCATATTATTTTTTGTTCAAAGATTCTAATAATTGTTCTTCTTTGCATGCTTTTGCATTTAGGTACTAGAACCCTTGGTGTTATTAGTAAAATAGACCAAGCAGCTTCAGATCCAAAAATTCTTGCAGCTGTTCAGGCTCTTCTGTTGAATCAAGGACCACGAAGTACATCTGATATCCCATGGGTTGCTTTGATTGGGCAATCTGTGTCTATAGCTTCTGCCCAGTCTGGAAATGTTGGATCTGATAACTCTCTAGAAACTGCTTGGAGAGCTGAGACTGAAAGTCTAAAATCCATATTACCAGGAGCCCCTCAAAACAAGCTAGGTAGATTAGCTCTGGTAGAGACCCTTGCTCATCAGATTCGCAACCGCATGAAAATCAGGCTTCCAAATCTCCTCTCAGGGTATAATCACTTTTGCACTTACTGATTGATTTTTGGTTTCCACTTTGCCATTCAATATTGGAAGTTTGTCATACTCATACATACATTCTACTAGTTTCCCTGCAAGTTTGACGTTTATATATTAAGCTATTATGTTTTGTCTCACCAGCCTTATGTCCACGATATTCTCAATTGACCTTTTATATGTAATTCTCAAAGATCCATTCCTATAATCGAGAAACCCTAATGTGGATCGCGTTTATCAGCCAGATGCTAGCATAACTTTTGAAATATTCAAATGTCAATTTCTCTCCTATCTTTTAGTTTCCTCTTCATGATTTTTTGGAGGAGGTTGGCGTGGGGGATGTGGGGAGGGGTTTCTGGAGTGTCAGGAAAGGGGGAAAATGGCTACTTGGCATTCTCCGTAAGTATGGAATTCAGACATATCTGCCTTTTAGCTAAATATTTCACTTCAACAGCCTGAAGAGAGATTGTAGTTACATGATTTGAAGTACATTAATTATTGCTGCATTATACACCCTTCATTGCTCATGCATAGCTTTCTTCAATAATGTTGGAGGGCTAGCATTCCTGGTTTTCACCAATAAGATTTTGTGGATGAGCGGAGTTTTAGTAGAAACTCATGAATGGATGCACATAGAAGGGTGTTTTATGCTATTTTCTGTTGGTATACCAATATTCTAAGTACCTTTCTGAGATCTTGAATTTTTTTTATTTGAATACCACAGGCTTCAGGGGAAGTCTCAAGTAGTACAAGATGAATTAGTAAGACTTGGTGAATCAATGGTTAATAGTGCTGAAGGTACAAGAGCTCTGGCTTTGGAGCTTTGCCGTGAATTTGAGGACAGATTTCTCCAACATATTACAAGTGGTGAGGTGAGAATTTACAAGCAAAAGAAACAGATCTATGAAGAACACAGACCCCACAAAAAGGGTTCTTTTCAATGCTGATATCTGATTGCAATTTGTTACTGATTTATTTGGTGCACGATGCTTAAACCGATGATCTTTTTTAAACGCAGAAATTTGTATTAGAGCTAAGACCACTAATGAATTGTAAATGTTTTTTAAGTTGTGACCAACTCTGAAGTTTTTCATGCTATTTATGAGAGAAAGCTCACAATTTTCCAATTACAGCGTGAGTAAAGCATTCTTTCGCATGTGGAACTTCGGAGTTGAATCTATCCCACGAGGATGGAGAGTTAATGAGTGAAAGGGTCTCATGTGTACTTGCTGGCGCTGATACAAGCTGTGTTTTATTTATGGTTTTATACATGAGAGATAATTGGGTTTATTTTGAAGGTGATGTAGGACAACACTAAGAAACTCAGTGCAGCCTACATTTATTTCATTTATTTATGATGGGGTTTTGGTTAGAGAAAGCTTCTTGGTTCTGTTAGGGAAATGTTCCATGGCATTTGAGCAGTGGTATCTACCTTTCTCTGTTTTGCTCGGCATTGAGTGCTCCCACTCCAGCAGTCAACCTTCTTAGGTTGTGGACATTTTGTGTTATGCTAATGTGGAGAGCATAATTGCTGGGTGTTCTGCTGCTGATGGAAGAGAAACTATAAGGAGACAGCTTCTTTTTAAGAACTTTAAAAAAAACATTTTCTTCTTTTTCTAGGACAGCTATTGTATTGTTCATGGATGAGTATCATTGTATTTTTAAAGTAGTTTGTCTCTATAATTTGAAGCTGAGTGCTTTAGCTCATTGTCTACTCATTTGTATTTTGGGGCTTACTATGTATGCTGATTGAGCCTTTTCTTATTTATAAGCAGTCCTATTATGTAATTTTTCATTTCTCCATGTGGGATCAAATCCAGTAGTATGGCTGTTTGGGTCAAATAGTAGCTCATCATCAGTCATGATTTTTGAAGTTTATTTGCATTTTTATCTTGTTTCTGTTCCTTTTTTTTTGGGGGTGGGGGGTTGGGGTGGTGGGGTTTGATAATGAAAGAATCTGCTGCATTTACAAGCACTGGTTGTTTCTGTTCTATATATTATGACGTAAAAATAAAGTTCCACTATCTTGCTTATTTTAATTTTCTTGTTGATATTTCTCATAGGGTGGTGGTTGGAAAGTTGTTGCGAGTTTTGAGGGAAACTTCCCTAACAGGATCAAGCAGCTGCCATTAGACAGACATTTTGACATGAACAATGTCAAGAGGGTATGTATTTTCATTTTTAACTATAGATAATGCATTTTTTCTAAATACTATTTTGTAGTTTCTCTTTATTTTTTTGTATGTTGACCCATTTTAGTTGGTAACAGATAGTGCTAGAAGCAGATGGGTATCAACCTTATCTTATATCTCCAGAGAAAGGCTTACGGTCTTTAATAAAGGGTGTTTTAGAGCTGGCAAAAGAACCTTCCCGTCTATGTGTTGATGAGGTAAACCTATATTGTACGATATTTCAGCTCTGTCAACTTTAAAGTTTACATTTTGTTGCTCCAAGTTTGCATTCCACAAAACTCCCTTCTGGCACAGCCGAAGCCCATATCGCTTGATGCTGTGGCTTCCTGAAATTAGACAGAGCAACACAATAACATGCGTGGAAATGTTGCATTTATAAAGTAGCTGTTGATGTCACAACCTGTTACTTGTACCCTGTCTGCTTGGTTTTCGACTTCTTTTGATATAAAAAAGATAGTTGGCCTTAAAACTTAACCAACTTAATTGTACAACCAGTTTTTGTTTTCCCTTTCTTATTGAGTTGGTCTGTAATTAAAAAAGAAAAAGGCCGAGGAGAACTAGAAAGAGTAGAGTTACAAATAAAAAAAAGGAAAGAAAAGTGATAGATTTTATTGAGTTTACTTGCACATAACATAAAAACTTGGCTTATCGAACCCTAACTTCTATAGTATCTTTCTTTCTTTTCTTTTTTTGATTAGTACTTCTATGGTATCTTTCATGTCCACCTCAGTAAGAGATGTCTCTTGCCAGGGATGGAGTCAGGATTTTATACTTAGGGGGCCAAATCTTATCACAAAAATTCGAATTTCCAATGTAACAAAATAAATTATTCAATAGGAACAGAACTATAGACACAAAAATAAGATAATCAACACAATTTTTTCTAATTAAAAAGATAATCAAAATTTGATTTTTTTTTTTTTTTACAGTAAGGATCAATAATAGTACAAACCAGTTAATCAATGGACAATAAAACAGCGGCTAAATTTGTTTGTGTCTGATCAGTGATTTTTTTCTTGTGTGGAAGATTGAAGAATGAACTTTGAATTTATGGGGGCAATGACTGCTATTTATTTAGAAGAATGGATGCTTAAAAGAAATTAGAATGTGCTCTAATTTTATTGTCTTTCTATTTATTAAGGACATATTTGTTATGGAATGAATGGAATAGGGGGAGATTTTAATTTGCTAATTAGGAAAAAATAAAAAATAGTTTAATGCCTCTTTGTTGACTAGTCTAGAGACCTCATCTTGTAGGACAAGCTAACCAAGGGGGGGCCAAGTCTCATTGTCAAGTAAAACTCTTTCAGTAACCATAATATCTACCTAGGGGTTATCCCAAATCTAGTGGAGGCCATGGCCACCCCAGGCCATGTAGGAGCTCCGTCACTGTCTCTTGCTCTCTTTTTTGAAAAGCAGTTGCGTATTTTTTATTTTGTGAATGCAGCCTGTTACAGAAGGGTAGTCTTAGGATGGGTTCACTTGGCTGTACCTTTTGACTAACCAAAAGGGTAAAAAATTGCCTTTGTGCATGTTACGGTTGAAATTTTCTCAGATGGAGTTAATTCACACTTGTGCCTTATTTCTCTAAGAATGTCTAAATTGAAATTGTCAATGTTTTTGTCGAGTGGACAAACAAAAACCCATTTCCCACGAGGGGAGAGGGCTTTGAGTCTCATATACTAATCTGGGGGATCATGCACAATCGCACTGGGATGACCCCTCACACTTTTGTTCATATGCAGTCCAATTTGCATGAGAAAGCTATCTGAGAAAGACAAGGCATCTTGAATTCTCAATGACACTGATCTACTTATATTAGGCTACTTGTGTTCTCTACATTTTCATATTTCCACTTGCCATGTATGAAATCATTGTAATTCTTTATACATATAATGTAATCTACCTCGGATGGAACTTCCAAAACAGGTGCACCGTGTACTTGTTGATATAGTTTCAGCTGCTGCCAATGCTACTCCAGGGCTTGGAAGATATCCTCCTTTTAAGAGAGAGGTAATTATGTCTTGCCAGCTGCAAATTCTCAAATCTGGTTAGGTGGACATATGGTCTTTGTTTTCCATGCTTTGTATTTGTTGTCATTATTCAATGGTTCTATGATTGAATTAGGTTGTGGCAATTGCGACCACTGCACTTGATGGATTTAAGAATGAAGCAAAGAGCATGGTTGTTGCACTTGTTGATATGGAGCGTGCATTTGTTCCCCCTCAACACTTCATTCGTTTGGTGCAGAGGCGGTATGCTCATTATTTGGACATAAGTAGTTGATGAATTTTTTGATTTCTTAGAGAATTAAGAAGCATTATTGTGAACCACAACGAAATCTGGGATGAATGTCCTTCAAAAATGTCTCGATTTCTCCTTTTGGCAGCATCGTTGCAAAATTCTATTTGGCTATCAGTCTTCTTTCATTATTTTATTTCATTGTGATCACTAAACAATGGTTGTGCAAATTCCACATAAGAGATCCATTAGGGTGCGCTGTTTGGTGCTAACTTTTAGTTGTTGATAGAATCGTATTTTGTGCTTTATAAACTTTGTAGATGACATTTTGGTTCTTTTATAACGAAAATAACAAAGATTTTTTTTTTGTAGGGGGGAGAGTGCTTTAAGTTGTTAATATACCTCGTTTGCCAAAAAAAAAATTGATTTTGTTATAACTCATTATTATTCGTTAAAAAATCTTCCTCATATAGGTATTTATGATGAAATGTGTAAAAAATGTGACTAGATTAATTGCAACATGATTTTGGTCCAATTTATCAATCTTCTTTTATCTTTAAACAAATATGTTTTGGGGTCAAAATATGTGCAATGTAGGTTATTGTGAGGTTGTATATTATATTGCATTGATTTCTTCTATGAATGTTGGGCATCAGTTCTCTATACGATTTGGTATGTGATGGATGTACTTTATTTCTCTATTCAATTATAGTCAAGTATTAAAATTTTGTTTTGGAACGGTCGAAAAGTCCGAAACGTTTCCCTTTCGAAGGAGATAGAAACGAATTAGTGAAGGAATCAAAATTCTAATACTCAGAAGTGTTTTATAATATTTCAAAATGTTTTGTATGCATTTGCATAATTGTTTCAGAATGTTTCAAGATATTTTGGTACATTTCGACCGATGTTTTGAAAAAATAATTCTTAAATTTTTTTATTTTCTTTTCATTCTGTTTCCGAAACGAGTCGAAACATTTTCGAAACACGTCAAAACATTTCCACTTCCTAGGTGACCGAAACAATGCACTGAAACAAAATTTTGATCCTTGATTGTAGTTAATTTTAAGAAATAGCAGCCATAGAGAAATAAGTAAAAATGGTCTTGGTTTTGCTATAAAAGTGTGAGCTTCCTAAGCGTAGCTAAATTGAGGTATATGCTATTTATGATAGTAATTTAGATATGGCCAAATATGCCTTGCACATGTCCTCACTATGCCAAATTGAAATTTAAGCTTTTCTAAACATGCAATGCACATGTAATTGGTTTGTTGGGATGGTGTAAGAGATGTTTCTTTATTTTTCAGTTCCTTTTTATTTCTGTGAGGGAAGGGAAGGAGAAAGAAATATAACATCCTCTATATGGGGGAGATTAGACACATCACACTTCTCTCCCACCCCCCCCCCCCCCCCCTTTTTTTCTGTGTGTGTGGCCAAAGTGTGTGTTTGTTTTTTTGGGTCTTTAATGATTGGCTTCCAGTCCACAGTGTTATATCAAGATAAAATGTATTTGGAATGTCACCTGGTGAATCTTGGAATCATGTCTGGTTGATGTGATTCAGGTTCCACCGGAAGATGGGACAGCTCTAGGCTTAGATAGTAGTGTAGAGATTCTTTGATCAATGAAATCTTCTAATTTATGGAAGGGTTAGTATAATTATAAGTATTTGTAATTTTTTCCCTGATTACTTCTTTTTCTACAATGAGCCTTGGTAATGAATTTTTGAAAGGCTTTTAGGGTTACAGAAAGGTTGTTTGACTCTAATTATATATTTTTGCATTTAAATCGAATTTAGAGAGGCCTTTGGTCATTCTTACAGTTTTTTGAGGAATATAATAGGCAGCCTAATATGAAACATGATAAGCTATTCGTTCTAACCTTCATTGAATTTTTTAAAAAGGATTATGCTCTCCCCTCCCATATTTGTATATATCTGTGTCTAGTTCCCTCTTCAATTCTATTGAGAGGCTTGAAGAAGTCCTCGTTGCATGTTCCCTCTCATATTGTCTGTTTTCCTTTCTCTTTTTTCCCTCTTTTTTTTTCGCGTGAATGAGGTTGGGTTGCATGATACACACTCCTCATTTCCCTATCTTCGCTGGCTCTTGATCTCTACCTTCAGTCTTTCTTTTGATGTCTATATCCATTATTTTCTCTCTCCTTTTTTCCTCTTAATATCAATACTCCTTTTGTCCCAATTCTGTATACCCCCTTGGTCCCATAAAAGTCTACCTTAATCTAATCTTTTTTGAAAAGTTAATACAGAAGATTCATGGCTTTCGTTATATACCCTTTAAGGGGTCACAGCTTGAAAATTTACAAACACTTACTTTGTATATTGTATAGGTTGAAGGGCAAGCGTAGGAAACTTAGTACTTTCATTATGAATGAAGACATTTAATACTTGATGAAAGGGTCTCTAAAATTGGGACAGAGTGAGTATTAAATTTGTAGAAGGAATTTGAGTTTACAAAGTTATCCTTATAAAGGGTAGATTCTGAATATTATAGATGTGGTACATTGACTTTTCAAATGGTCTCAGTTATGGGACTCCCCAAAAAGAAAAAACTCCCAATTATGGGACAAAGCAAGTAAAAAAAACTCAAGAAACTCCACTAATTATCCTTGTAAAGGGTGCACTTTCATTCCGGAATACTAGATTTAGTGATTTAAAACGTCTTTATACACAAATCTAACAATAGCTTATTCATGAGTGAATAAACAAATCCCATAACAGATTGTACAATAAAAAGACTAGTCTCTCAATTGAAGACTGATAGCTCCTCCTTTTTTGTTGCCCTCTAAAAATAGCTCAATGTAATGCAGATTGAAATTACTTTAAAGTTTCATATAATTTGCAGTATAGTTCATTGACCTTAGTAAATAGTGAACTTGTACATTCTATTCAATCATCGAATTCTTTAATGGAGTTTGCCTTCTAAGGTTCCTTGAGGTAATTTAACTATCTTATCCAAAGAAGGCTGCCCATAGCTACCATGTTTTAGAATAGTGGTGCACTACATTCCTTTTCTCGTTCCATGTACCAGAGTTGTTCCAGTTAAATTGGTCAAGGGAATACGACAACACTTCGCGTTTTCTTATCTTCTTCCTTCCTAGGAATAGGAGGCCCAAAAGAAAGGATTTTCAATATTGACCTATGACAAACCACTAGTGGCTTCCTTACTTGGGAATATGTTCTAGCAACGGGAAGTGGGCCAATATAGTGACAGTGGTGTATTGGTGTATTTTTCCTTAAGATTACTTGTTCACTGTTCAATCATTTTTATTGTTTGCTGTTATGTCTATCAGATACTTGATATCTCTCTGTTCAATTGTGTTTTGCAGGATGGATAGGCAACGGCGTGAAGAAGAGCTTAAAAACCGACCTTCTAAAAGGCCACTTGATGCAGAACAGCCCGTGTCAAATAGGGTACATGTTTTTACTTAATGCTGGCTTCATTAGATGCTTGAGTTTTAGTAATTTAATTTTCCTCGTGGGTGGAAGAATTTCCTTGAGTTTTTTTTTAAATAATCCTGTATAGATTTTTGTTCTAAATTGCGACTTTCTACTTATTTTCTATGGTCCATTTAGGCAACCAGTCCTCAAACTGGAGGCCAACAAGCTGGGGGAAACTTGAAGTCTATGAAGGATAAATCCAGTCAGCAAGACAAGGATGTACAAGAAGGACCAGCCTTGAAGACTGCCGGGCCTGAGGGGGAGATAACAGCAGGTTCGTGCAGAGACAATTTCCTCATTTTCTTTTTCATCATTGTCAGTGTTGAATAGTAGTGTGGTATCTGACTTGAGCATTCTTTGGAAATGAAGATTTTTTCGCTTTTTGACTGTTATATATGATATTATACTAAAATGTTAGAGAATGTGCCATTGAAAGATCACTTTTTTTATGGGATTGGATGATGTAAGTTTGACCGGTTGGTTGAGGTATCATTAGATTGTCTAGCATACAATTTTCCAGGACGTAATTTATCTATTTTTAGTTTTTTTTTAATTTCATTTGGGATCTGAAAGAACTCAAGCCTCTTCATACTATGGTAACTAGGCTTTAGAACAATGCCTGTTTTGTGGATGAAGGATAGGAATTTTGTTGTGAAGTATGAGATTAGATTTATTTTGTTATTTTAGTGTCTGTTTGAAACATTGATAAAAATCTACCAGCTGTAATATTAAACTGTTTTGTGGATCTTTTGCATTAAGTAAACGCTTAACTCTCTCTCTCTCTCTCTCTCTCTCTCTCACACACACACACACACACACACACACATTGCTTTTTCTGCAACAAATATGAAATACCCCCACATGCAGGCTGGGTGTTTAAAATTGATCAAATCCTGCCATTTAAATTGATCAAAAAAGGATATTGGGCAAATATTTAAGTTATATACCTACACCCTCTCCACCTGGCCCAACTGTCGCACCCGTCTAACTTCTGTTTATTTTTTCTAATCACCAACAAAAAAAATTTCATTAAACATGAAAAAGTATTACATGAGGGAAGAGAGTCCATCAATACAAAACATAAACATGTTGTACCGGAGGCTTGGTCCTAATGATGCCAGCAAACAAAAAGCATGTATGAGCCTTCAGCTGCAAATTGAAACAATCAGCCTGTCGAATAAGTTTTAGTTGGCAGTCACTCTTAGAGCATATTCCAGAAACTAAAATTGAGAGTTATTAAAACTAGCTAACCGAGGTGTCTTGTGGCATGCAACTGCGAACTACCAAATGTCTTTACATTCAGCAGCTGTATCTTTTATTTTCTTTTTCATTTTTGGGTTTTTTGGGGGAAGGGGGGAGGGAGAGGGTATGGGCAGCCCACATTTATTAATAATTCTATTCCTTTGTTTCTATTTCAACCTTTATGATCAAATTTATGAGAAATTTTGGCTTTCATCTTTTGAAGAACTTTCATTGCTAACTCCCTCTTTCAGCGAAATCATTGAACGCACTTGCTAATTTGATTCTGCTATGCGCATTCTGCTTGGAGTGATAATTTCTTTCTTTTCTTTGAATTGTCTTGTTTATCTGTAGGATTCTTATTGAAGAAAAGTGCAAAAACTAATGGGTGGAGCAGGCGATGGTTTGTTTTGAATGAGAAAACTGGAAAGGTTAGCAGTATAATGTTTTAACCTCCCTCAGTCGTGATTAAAGATGCTTTAACCTACTCTGAATCCCTATTTTCGTCTGATTGAATTGCATGTAGGATGCTGCATGGATCTTCATTTTTTTTTCTCCTTATATACTTTGTAATTGTTGGATTTTCTACTGTTATATCGTAGATGAACATGCTAATTGCCCACTTGGGATGGCAGCGTACACCTCTGCTTTAAATATGACATAGATGTATGAATATACAACATATTTTTATCAGGCTCCTATGTTCATTTTTGAGACCTGTCTAGAGTGATCAAATGAAAAGCAAGCTTCATCAATTATATTCCATTTTTTTCCAGTATGTAGCATAGGTGACCTTTTCAGTTTTTAGCTCATCATTGCTTGCAAGTGGTTCTACTTACATTCTTAGAGATGTGATAAGTTTTTTGATATAAACCTCTTGTGCAGCTTGGATACACCAAAAAACAAGAAGAGCGACATTTCCGTGGTGTCATCACTTTGGAGGTATGAAATGCCAGAACATTTTTGAGTCATCTGTCACCATTTAATTGTGTATTCTTTTATGTGACGGCAAGGGTGCTTGTTTTGTTTTTTGTGTCAGCATATTTCTCATTGAGCTCTACAAACAAGGGTTCAAATATGCATTCACTTTGTTGTTTTTGGCAGCGCTTCGCGCTAGATGGCTTTTTTCCTTCTCAAATTTTTTTTAAGGTCTTATAGTCAGGTTAATCCTATTCATAAGTTTTACAGGAAAAAATTACCAGTACAAGTTCTATGACGTGTGTCTAAATTGAGTGTTGCTTATATTACTTCCTGTCTTATATTGTGTTGCTGGTGGTACCAAGATCTATAGATTGTGTCCACGTGCCTCTTTTGTAGAAAATTACTGTTACTGGCCACATCATGACAATGATTTGATTTTTGGGATTGATATGGCCAATAAGTTGGACAATATTCATTTAAACAGACTTCGAAGAATATAAAGTATTTGCATCAGCTGTTGTTGTACTACTTCTGATGTTGAATCTGGTTTATCTCATCCTATCAAAACTGATTGCTTATAACTGCAGACCAGATACTTAAATGTCTGAGGATAAAAATATCTCCTAGTTCTTCCTAAAGCTATCCCCTGTGGATTCACTAGTTGTTTGCCTTAGGAATGGGAAGGTAAAACCGTCGGGTGTAATTATTTTTTGGGTGGTGGACTGTTCTAATCAAGGGGTTAGTTCAAAGATAGGGAAGTTAGGTTCTCTGTGTTTGTGTGATGTGTGATTACAATTAAGGATCTCTTCACTCTTTTCAGCACTATATGATTTATAGCAAAAAATAAAAGGGAGAATATATATATATATATATATCTGTGTGTGTGTGTGTGTAAACAATTAATTCTTTTTCTCAAATATGGAACTTTATTGTTGAACAAGTGGAAAAAGGGAGAATGCAGTCTGAGATGGGTTGGCTATATGTGGCAAGCTCGATCAGTGAGGAAAATGATATGGGTTGCATTAACGTAGTGCTTGGGGAAGAGGAAGGAAAATATCGGATTTACTGTGGGTTGAGGTAGCGAGTATGGGCATTTATGAGGTAATTGATCTTGTAATGCTAGACGGTGTGATTGTGAAGTAGGACCATTTTGCTGAACCTAAATAAATGTGGTGAAAATATGTTGAGTTGCGCTGGGTTTTTTTTTTTCTGATTATCTGGTGAGCTGGGTTGGGTTGCAATTAATTCTTGTTTGTTGTACCCATCAATTTTTTGGAGGAGATATGTTTGAAGTCAGTATATGGGAATATTGGATGGCCAAGTAAAATACTAACCTAGATTGTAGGCTTTCTTTAGCTACGCTGATTTTGGCTGTGTTTGATGAGATATTGGCATTTTTTGCAGTTGAGTGATGTGTGCTTCATGATAAACAATTTTTCCCTGCATAGACTCTGCGAATGCATTACAAATAATAAACTTGATTTGCTAGCTCTGATCCAAAAATGCTAATAAGTTGAAAACTTTTGTTTAAATTCTTATGCTGGTTTAAATCAAATTGCATACCAATGAACACATCTCTCTCCTTGTGGATGCATATCTCAGGAATGTAATATTGATGAAGTTTCTGATGAAGAAGAACCACCATCAAAAAGTTCCAAGGATAAAAAGGCAAATGGGCCTGATACGGCAAAAACACCCACTCTCATATTCAAAATAACAAGCAGGGTTCCATATAAGACAGTTCTTAAAGGTAAGTTATTCATCTCTAGTTTGACTTCAAGAGGATGTTTTGTAATTCCCTTTCTCCTGCCAATTTGACAAGACAATGCTCACTATAATTTTAATTGATCTTGCAGCTCACAGTGCTGTTGTGTTGAAGGCTGAGAGCACAGCAGATAAGGCTGAATGGTTGAACAAGTTGAGGACTGTTATTGGTTCTAAAGGAGGTCAAATAAAGGGTGAATCTGGTCCTCCCATGCGGCAGAGTCTATCCGATGGTTCTCTTGTGAGTCACTACATGATTCGTGATTCTTGTTGTCAACACTTTCCAAATTCATAACCCAGCTATTTTCTGCAAATTTTTTTTTCAAAAGTTTTTTTTGGTTTCTTAATGTGGTTGGATTCAAATGTTTCCCTAGATTTCAGGGAGCTTTTTTTTCACATAGATCCCTTCTAAGAATTTCAATATTTTAGTATCTGGTACTGTGATAGTGTCCAAACTTGAAAGCAATTAGTTTGTGGTTTTTGACCATCGTTGTTTCTTAAATTTCTAAATTGCCTGAAGTATTTGTTTCCCTAGTCTGAAGTGCTGACTTACTTCCACAAATTTAGGACACAATGGCAAGAAGACCTGCTGATCCTGAAGAAGAATTACGATGGATGTCACAAGAAGTACGAGGTTACGTTGAAGCTGTCCTGAATAGTCTTGCTGCCAATGTCCCAAAAGTCAGTATTTCCACTCAAAGTCACTCTCGGTCCCATGGTTATCTATATCTGCTTTTTTCCTCTCTCCACACCTTTTACCATGTGTTCTGATTGTGCAGGCAGTTGTTCTTTGCCAAGTGGAGAAAGCTAAAGAAGACATGCTTAATAAGTTGTATAGTTCTGTCAGGTTAGAAGCATCTTTTGTTTCCTTGTATGTGTATGGATGCCCACATCTTTGACTATTGATAGCATATTTGCTTGCATAATTTGCTATGTTTCTGATCTTTGCTTGTTAGGAATATGTCACGAAATGTAGTTGGTATACCCCATGATTGTGTGTGAAACTTGTAAAATTAAAGAACAACAATTTGTGCCAGTTAAACTTGATATTGATGGTACACAATTGCATCTAATGCAAGACATGCTCTTTTGTTCCTAGGGAATTCAAATATCTTTCATGCTTATCCTGTTACTTTATTTTGACATATCTCATGCCTATTGTAGTGCCCAAAGTACAGCAAGGATCGAGGAGCTGCTTCAGGAGGACCAGAATGTAAAGCGCAGGAGAGAGCGTTATGAAAAACAATCCTCTCTTCTTTCAAAGCTTACGAGGCAACTCAGTATTCATGATAATCGAGCAGCAGCAGCCTCGAGCTTGTCGAATGGTAGTGGAGCAGGTCAGGGTTGTACAGTATTTTATCCTCTTCTTTATTCTAGTTGTGCGTTCCAACAGAAAAGCCAAAAGTAATTGCACCGTAGTAATGGAAAAATAGAAAAAATTTTAACCTCATGTTATTCATTTAAAAAAATTACGTGAATCCTTATTCTGTGGTATGTCTTAGAGTATTTATTAAGAGGATAGTATTATTAATGCCAATTTCACATCACTTAGGTTAGGTTCTTGTGGGATAGTTTATTTTTCGTTTTTTAAAAAAATTGGGATAATTTTGTAGGTTCGGCAACTTTTTTTATTTATTCCTACTCGGAGATTGTCATTTCATTAGGTCTATTATGTTTGAATAGATCGGAGAATTCTTGGCTTTTGTAATTCTATTCGGAAATCTGGTTAATAGATTGGATCCTGTCTTCAACTTATCATTTCTTTTCTGCATTTATGTGTGCAGAAAGCAGTCCGAGATCCAGTGGACCCTCATCAGGCGATGATTGGAGGTCTGCATTTGATGCTGCTGCCAATGGTCCCATGGACTCATACAGCGATTCATCGAGGTTTGGGTCCAATGGTCACAGTCGTCGGTACAGTGACCCTGCCCAAAATGGTGATGTAAGCTCAGGCTCAAAATCCGGTGGCCGCCGCACCACCCCTAACCGCTTGCCACCTGCACCGCCTCCGTCTGGTTCCGGTTATAGATTTTAGGTTAGACTGAAAAAACTAATGCATTCTTGTTGGGTGGGGTGGTTGTTTGCTCCTGCTCCTGATATATCGAGCTATTGCTAAGCTCTAGTTATGTTATAGTAGCGTTGTATAATTGGTGTACGTGTCTTTGTAGATAAAGTAATATGCAATTGAGTGTTGCATTTTTGTTTGCAGTTGCTGGACATGAGATGTACTTTGCAATGTGTTTGCTGAGATTTTCTTTTTGTCCTTCTGGGGTTTGCCATGCTGTCCATTTTTTATTTTTTTTGGATATTACGGATATATTAAACTCTATTAGAAATTATTTTTTCCTCCTTATTGGGTGGATAGAAGTCTGCATACATCTCTCTCTCTCTCTCTCTCTCTCTCTCTCTCTCACACACACACACACACCGCCCAATGGTCCATCACCATCAGAACCTCTCCTATGCTAAGGATAAATCAGTGGTTGAACTCGATTCATGTCCTACATGGATTTGTAGCGTGCGTAGATGGGCAAGAATCTTTTATTACTGTACCTGTTGAAACATGCATGAGTGGAGAGCTCTGATTAAAGCCTTGAACTGCTCTAAACATCAAATGATATACGTCTTGTTATTGTTAATCTAAGTACAAGAGGTGCAGACAATTCGGGTTGCATTCCTTCAGGACAGTCCCCTTGGTGTTTCATCCCACAATTTGCTTGCGATACGTAAAATGAGCAAAATTATATTTCCCCGGGATCAACTTTGAGTAGCATTTCCTGTGACAGCCCTTGGAATTTCATCTCGCTCAATACATGTGGAACTAAGGGACCAGACGAGGGCATGCTCTCAAGCACTGCAATATTCCAGTTTGGATTCTGAATAGCATAATGCATGATTTATTGAACACATACTTCAAATTGATAAGAGCTAATAAGAGATCTGTCCAGAGATATCATGGAAAAATATTGTAAATGGGGAATCTTTACAATTGCAGTTCAAATGACCTGGTAAGTTCACAAGAAGAGGCTTTTAAAAGTAATTATATACATTCAAAAGCTATATTTACATTTCCCCTAAAGGAAGACGTAAGAGTTTCACCATCATGGTTCTATACAAAATATGAGGTCCTATTTGAATCTAAGGGGTAATAACCCAGAAGTATAACAGCCAATATTCCTTTTATTGTTATGCCATCTGAATCTGACATAAGAATTCTACAAAGAGGCTGTCGATTAAACTTGGCATTTGATTTGCGTGGACACTTCTACGCTTATTCCTCTATTAACTATATTGGGCCTTGTCCATCAGTACTCTGTTGTATACCCTCCTTGAAGGGACTCGAATCATGCAACAGTTTCATGACATGCTTAACCTGTAAAGAGAGAGAATTTAATCAAAATAACAGGAAGTCCATATGTAGGCAAATCATCGCTCAGAATTTCTAGATGAACATATGCTGAGATGTTTCTAACCTCAAAAACAATATCTAAGCTAATAAACTTCGAAAAGCAAATTATATGAAGTTTTACTTTGTTTCTTGCAGTATTTGAAAGAAAAATCGGACACCTAGCATGGAGATGCTTAAAATCACCAAATTTGATTGTGAGAATACCAAAAAAGAAAGTAAGCGGAGGTGTCTCAGGTTCCATGAGGAACAGACGTTGGGAAGGAACAACCTCAGTTAGATACGTGGCTATCCCTAATACATTTAACAAGCCGAAGGTGATTGATTGTGCCCCTTTGATAGAAAATCGAGTCCTCAATCAATAAATCTCTTATATTTGCTGCTGGCAGATTGTACTTAATCCAGCAAGTTCTTTGCAGCATCCAGATCTATTGGGAAAGCCACCTCATATTTCCAAAACCTGTTCTGAACATAATTGAGTAATTTTGCAGAGCTTTGCTATGGTCTGGTACAGAACTCAGGAAGAATGCTGCTGAAGTGGGTTGGCCAGATCTGCTTACTAAAGGATGAAGATGGACTGGGACTAAAGGGATTGCAAAATGAGAACAATGCCCCATTTGGCATCTCCTTACTGACAAACAAAGCATATGGAGCAGATGGGTTAAACTTTCAATTTGAGAGAGGCTTCTGGGAAATCAAGTGCCCCTCACCCCACAAAGAAAATGCTTTTGGAATAGGAGGGAGATGTTGCACTCAAGAGATAAGGCAAGACCTCTTATGCAGCATGTTATTGGTAATGGAAGGAATACTTTTTGGCATGAGAATGACACAAATTGTGTGTATATGTACATATAACTGTGTGAATTTAATGAACCAATAAAAAATACGGTCAAGGTTGTTATTGTCACTTCAGATTTTGTTACCCGAATGGCCTAGCTGCACCTAAGTGAGGGCTATTTGAGTCTTTTTTGAGTGTTTTGCAATAAAAAGTTATATGTTTGGAGTGTTTTGAAACTATATAGTTCTTTGGGGGTTTATGTGCAAAGCCTTACGGTAGCTTCCTTTAGAAGCTTTGGGGTTAGTATAAATAAAGGGGCTCAGTAACTGTTCTAGTAGTTTTGAAGTCTTCGAGTGGAGAACTCCTGCAGAGAGCTCCAAGATTTGAAGGCTAGGAGAGGCCTCTAAGAAAATTCGCTCTATCTTGAGATCCGCCCTATCCTTCTATGCAACTTTTTGAGGATTTGACCCCGCGGTCCCTATCAATCCCTCTGTCACTGTTGTATGCTTGCAAGGCTAGCAAAAGGCTGCAGTTTCTGTTTCGTTGCAGTTTCGAAAACTTCCAAAATCATGTATTTTTCTTAGGTTAAGGGAGAATACTTGACCTTTGTTGCTTCATTTCAATTCTAGTGGTTATTTCATACTGGGAGATCGTACTTTTATATGCTGCTATGAGATCTCCAGCACTAGATCGTCTATAAAATTTCCCTGTTGCAGCTTCCATTTGCATCAGACAGTTGGTACCCCCTGGCCCTCTGTTTCTAAGGTGGGGCCCCATAATCATTTATGAATCTAAATTCTAGAAATCCCAATGTTAGCCACATTGTTGATGGCAATTAATAGAGTTAGCGCTTTGAAACCTCAGATGTTTTACAGGAAATTAAGGCTTTAATGCCTGACTACTTCCTAATAACTCAGTAGAGACCAAGTGAAATGGTTTACCAACAGTTGATGTTTCTACACAAACACATCAGCTTCGCAGAATCTGTGCACGCATGCTCCTAGAGTAACCAGAATTACTCTGCACACCTGGGGCTTTAGTGTATGTTATGCATAGCAGCTATAGGGAGTCACTCCCATCTATCTTTCTAAGCATTCATTCTCCAACAAAATCTAGAGCCTTATTATAAACAAATGTATTGTTCTTTGGCAGCAAACACCTTGGCAAGACTTCATCAGCTGGGAAGCAACTAGTTGGATTGGCAAATCAACGGGCTACTGTGAATAAGATCTGTTTGGCAGCTACAGTTTATTACCCGTGAGGGATAGGGATTCAAGAATTTTCAGTAATGAGTTCCTTGATCCAGATTGTCTTGAAGTATACACAAATGTCGATTGGTAGTAATTGGATGATAGAGAATCTTCACATCTTCCCCATGAAGGTAATACTCCTAGCAATAATAATGAAAAGGCAAGTCCCCCCTTTATTCATAGAAAAACAGACATGGTAAAGCAGAATGCTAGATAAAACCAACTGCACCAACGATAATCTCCCCACTTTAGATAGTATAGGTTTTTACCATCCATCAGTCTCTTCCCAATTTTCCTATTCACTGAGTCCCAAAAACCTTTTGACCTGGAATTCTCCCCCCAGGAAGACCCAGATATTTCAAAGTCCATTTATTAAGAGAACTACCAAGAAACACCCACCAACCTATCCAACTTATCTTGCAAAAAATTAATACTAACTATGGAGCTTTTATTAATGTTTACCTTAAACACCGAAATCCCAAATATTTTCAAAATGGAATACATATTAAGATATAAGAATGTGCTCAATTCTTGGTTAAAAGAATCATGCATCGTAATAAAACTATAAATTAAGACTTGGCTACTCTACCTCGCCTTGTCACTAACACTCAACAAGCTCAATGTTCTCAGCTCTCTCTACAAATCTGCTCAAAAGCATTGAAACTAATACAAACAAAAAAGAGAGAAAGGGTCACCTTGTCGAAGAACCTTAAAGTTGTGAAACCTTTTCCCAGTTTGCAATTGACGATTGCTGAAAACTTAGTTGAAGACAAACATCCTAGAATCCATCTCTCCCACGTATTCCCAAAATCTTTCTTTCTAAAACGAATTTTAGAAATTCCCACTCAACAATGACTAAAGCTTTCTCAAAATCAACCTTAAAAATGACTCTTTCCTTCCAATTCTATATTCATCCACTTCCTCATTCACAACTAAAACCACGTCTAGAATTTGACACCCTTTCGCAAAAACGCTGTAAGACAGAGAAATGCTATCAATAAAACTTTTCTCAATCTCCTCCACAACACTTCACCCAAAACTTTATTCGAATGATATAAGCCAAATTGGCCAGCCTAAAATCACTAATCGCCAAATATGCATCTTTTTCAGGAGTAAGACAAATGAAAGAAGTATTATAAATGCACAAATAATCCCTTATAAACAAAATTCTACAAACTGTCTCATTGAATCACATTTACTCACCTCTCAACAATTTAGAAATATCACCACATAAAACACATCTATTCAAGTGAAAGAGTAAGCCAACAAATGTGAGCGCTACTGCACTATACAGCTTTTTGGCATTGCCCCATCTAGCCAGAGGTAGATTTTCTAAAAGAAAATTGGTTGATTACTATTCTACAATTCTTTCCACCCCCGAACCCCGAACAACCTTCAAGTGGTGACATAGGTCTTCTCCCTCAATCGGGCACCTGGTCCAAGTTTCTTCCAACTTTTGCCTATTGTCCAATCTTCCAGTTTGATCCATTGATCCTATGATTTTCGCTGCGAGAGTAGGTAGGAGAAGCAGGGAGTGAAACAAGCTTAGAGGGAGGTGGGTGCGCACAGCACAATCAAAAAGATTTTCAGGAAAAATAACCATTTAGAAAAAGGACTGTGCAGGTTCGAAAGTGGGTGAGAGGAGGTCAAAGAATGGAAGGGAGGATCCTCTGCTCGCCCTATTATAGTTGAATGAACTCCTACGCCTGGAATTCATCTTTACCACATTTCTTCCTTTTGCAAGAGCTACTAAAAGAGTCATGTTCATTACTCCTGCACCTCCAACAAGAGCTTCCGCATCTCTATTTGCATCTTCCTCATATGTAGTCTCTATGTTTGAAAAAAAACAATTGCACTGAAAAACTTTCACTTTAATTCTTGAACTTCAATTGGTCTATCCAACCATCTAGCTTTATATTGCACAATCGGACTCCCATCCTTTTATCTATCCCAGTTATGTCACTTAGAAGAACATGTTTAAAGACACAAATTTAAAGATCTCACTACCATTGACTTTTCTCCTCTACAACCCTTCATCTCATGCCTTAAGTCTTTTAGTAGATCTATTTTTCCTCTTTCCACTGGCAATCCTATGAAACAAGTCAAAATTATTATCCCTTTTTTGAACCATTTAGTCTCCGTCTTTTGTTTCCTATAGATCACCTCAAATTTGTTCTTAAGATCCGTCTTTATCTTTCTAAGTAGTTCTCCCAAACCTCCTTCCTTCTTAATCCTTCTTAAAATGGAATTCTTTGTTTCTCGTTTCTAAATACCTCATTGTTCCACACTTTTTTTTCCTTCAAGCTTTTAAGACTTTGTCGTTAACTTAAGACCCTTTCCAACCTTAAACATCACACTCACCGCAGGACTTTCCGAAAAGTTCTTGCAAGAATGTTGCTCCAACCACATTCTTAAGCCTAAAATGTGTAGGCCCCCATCTTAACGGCAACTTGCTAATATAATTGGACAATGATTCAATACTATGCTAGCAAAACCAATTGCCTCTCTCTTGGAAACATGTTCTCCCACCATTTGAAAACAAAAACCCATCCAATTAGCTGCACCATCAAATTCTCTTGAAGGAAAGACCACGTGAATCTAGCACTTGATAAAAAAAATGTCAATTACCCTATACTCCCAAATAAAAGAATCAAATTCTCTCATGCTTCTTGTTGTTCTATTCCCATTAAGTTGTTTGAAACCAATCTAATGACACCAAAGTTTCCTCCACAACAGCAAATTACTTTTGTCATTGTTAAACAATTACCTACTCCAAAAGCTAAAGTTATTAGAGATGAGTGTAATATAAGTAATTATTTAATACTCTCCTCACATGTGACTTCCCTTTGGGTGGTCTACCCATCTAATTATTTTCATTTTTACTTTTCTTTTTTTTTTTTGGTAGAGAGGAGTTCTAGTAAGATTTGAACTCAGGATCTCTAGGCTCTAATACCATGTAGAACACCATCTGCATTAAAAGTTGCAATCATCTACTCCAAAAGTTTAAACAATTAAAGAGGGTGTAACTTAAATATTTACACTTCAATATGCCCCCACGTGCTGGCTAGAATTTGGGCCTAATACATAGAAATCTTTTTCATAATTAAGGTGGCGGTGAGATTTGGACACGGTACCCCCTACTTTATACTAATTTAAACAACCATCTACTTTTTTTAATAGAAAATGATGAAATATTATTAAGGTGAAAAAAGAAAATAGTATATGAGAGGACAATAAGAAGATAAAGAAATCAATTGACAACACTATTAGCATACTTGAGCCCAATGATCTTTAATCCTTGGACGTATACACCCAAAGAAATGTCATCAAAGAGATTTCATCCCATAGATCTTCCTAAGGAACCTCATTTTCCTAAAAAATCCACCCATATATTTCCAACCAAACCACCCAAAATAAAGCTCACCACGCATCTCCACAGAGTCCTGACTTTTGGACATGAACTAAAGCCATCAAAATTCATAGTGGGCACTAAGTCACAACTACTTGGAACCACCCAAGAGATCCCCAAAACACTCGAGTGTCTATTCTACAACTTGCATCAAAAGCATAATAAATGAACAAATGATCCATGCATATCTTTCTTACAATGGATGTGCCACTGCGGTTGAAGAGAATATGACGACCTTCTTTTTTGGAGCAACTCATTAGTATGACAGCTTATATGCAATAAATCATGCAAAACTTGTACCTTCAAAGGTGTCTTTCTCTTCCAAACAAAAGAAAAGGTTCAAAAAATTGAATAGATGGATTATTGATTAAAGGTTTGCGAGAATACTCACCCAAAGCAACAAGGTTCCATCTTATTCTATCCAAAGAATCTAGTCTCCAAACAATGTTGTCAAGAATATCCAAGAGAGAAGACAATTCATCCACTGCACTATCTCTCAAGTTTCTAAACAAATTAAAGTTCCAACTATTGATGGAGTAGACAAGGAAACAATACTACCAATAAAATAATAGTGAGATCTAGATAATCGATATAAACAAGGAAATAAGGATGTAAACGAAGCCTCTCCCACTGAAAAATCTTCTAAAATTGAAGTTCTTCCCCATTGCCACTAACATACAATTTTGAGAAAAAAGGAATAATCATTGAGAAATAAATTTCCAAGGACACTGTGAACGACTTCTCTCACTCAAATTAGAATCCCACTTATGGTCATGAATCTCATATTTGCACTTGATCACTAAATGCCAAAGACTATTATGCTCAATGGGGAATCTCCAAATCCATTTACCAAGTAAAGCTTAAGATATACTTATTCAAAACAACAACTATGAATACTTACGTAACTACGATGGACACTTCCCATTGGACCAAAAAGTATTCTTCTGTAGCGTGGGACCCACAACATTACTTTACCTTCCAAAGTGGATGTGTCTTTTCTAGTCATGCAATAGTTACCATCACTATAGATATTCCCAATAATGCTGGGGGAAAGGGAAGTTGAAATTAGTATGGATTGAGATAGAAAAGGAAGACTCAATAGAGGATATAGTCCAACACAGTGCAATGACAAAAGAAGATTCATATAAAAGACCCCAGTACTTAGGCAAGTAGAGTTGAGTTGAAACTTGTCATCATTCTTCTTAGTGAATAGGGGCAACACAAAGACAGACACACAAGGAAGAAGGTGAAAAAGGCAAAAGAAAGAGATCAGACTTAATGCAAGCTTACTGTTATTCATTTCACAAGCATGCAATACCAGCCACAAAAGTGAAAAATGAAAACAGTGTGAAGAATCTTTTTTGCCTTAAATGGTGCAGTTCTAAGGATGAAGTAATAGTTTCCCTGAAAAGGGATGTTTACTAAACTTTGATAAGATAAATATAATTACCTGAGCCGTTTCTCGCACCAAAAAGTCCTCTATGACTTTCCTAAAACCTTCATCCATTATATAATGACAGCTGTAAGTCGTCACCGGAAGATAACCCCGCTGAATCTTATGCTCACCTTGAGCTCCTGCCTCTACTTTGTCCAGATTGAGTTCAATTGCCGCCTCTATTGCCTGAAATACTATTACAAACTTTAGAAAAAAATGACCTTTTCCTTTTTAAGCAACCAATATTCTTAACTGTGCCTGCCAAAGTACCAAAGAAATTGTAGGATATCAACAGAACCTGTAGACCTATCTTTAGGAGATGATACTTCACTGAAACTTTTGCTAATTAATACACTACTGTGATAAGGTGGGAGAGAAAATCAAACTTAAATATTCCCAGAAGGAAATGAAACAAATTGTTGAGTGCTCAAACACCAAAACTGGAGATAGAAGACACACAAGATAATTAAGAAAGAAAACGTAAAAGTTAGCAACAATCAATGTATAATTGTTGCAATTAAACAACCACAGTAATTTCCTGTGGTATTAACTATTGCCACTTTCCAAGATTGTTCTTCTTGTTTTTAAGTTTGCATGCATGTTAAAACCTCTTTTTAACAAGTATAAGCTGTTTGTTTAATCCCCAAAAACAAATATTAAACAGCTAGCAGTTCCACTTTTAAGTGACTTTTCTGTAAATCCTTTATGTCCACCTCTACTGATCAAAAGTAAAATCAAACCTGGTAATAGCATGCTTCAAAATGCAAACTTGGGTAGTATGCTTGTGGGAGACATCCCCATAAGCGGCCAAATAAAGTATCTCCTCCAATGAGATTAAGGGCTCCAGCAACAAGCTCATCTTTTTCTTCAGCCACAATAAGTAGCACATCATCGCCCATCCTCGAACCCATGTTGTGAAAAAAATCCCTGGTTAGATATGCGCTACCCCACCTGCAAATAAGCCCGCAAGTGCCGCAATACAATTGATATGTGCCAATTTCAAACATGTTCAACTATATAGAATTGTTCAGATAAAAGTAAATAACAGGAGCAGATTGGTCACAAGTAAGATAAAAACAAATTTGATATTGAAATCATTCAAAGGGGACTGAACTTGTTATCTGTGGTGTTCCTGTAGAACTTATAGAAAGTATCCCAGTGTATAGCCTGCCATCATAACATTTGAAAAGCTGAAGTAAGAACTTCAATTTCTTATGGACACAAATTGATGAATGAGAAAAAAGTAAGAACTTCAATGCCTTATTGACACAAACTGATGATTGAGAACAAAGAAACAAGTATATGCAGTTTATGACAATTCATGAATTAGAAATCCTTTTGGAAGTTACAAAGGGCTTACCACAAAACTATCATGCCTGAAATTTGAAGCATTAACGGGAAAATCACAGGTTTATCTACGCCAGCAGTCAGAATTAAAATTTTGAAAGACCCACCCCAAGCTTTTAGCAATTAAAGAATTTAGTTGAGAAGATAAACAGACCAAGAAGCCCAAAGTATTTCTTTTGTGAGGGCTCAGCAATAAGTTCTAAGAGAATGACAGGACATTCCAATCACTACAGTAAACCGGTATTACACTTGGTATTGTGGTATTAGAGTGAGTCATACCCCAGAAATTTCCATAGAGGTACATACAATTTATTTTGACTTCCGAAGTTCGAGGTAAAATCCCTGAAATACTCCAATGTTGATGTTACTGAGGCTCAACTCAAGCATCAAGTTCAGATAAAACTATTCAGAAACATCAAAAGTTAAAACAAGATGCTAATCTTACTACAAACACAAGGGCATCGAAGAATAATCACTTCTGACAATGCAGATACTGTTGTTGCTCCTGCTTGACCTTTCTTATCAGTAAAAAATCCAGTACATATATCAAGTTTATGGTAAAGGATGGACCCCATCCTTTTCTTGGAAAGCGAATATTTATAGAGATGAGGAAGTCTGCCATGTTTTTCCCACAGGCAATGTGGGACCAAACTCATCACTCTTTCTGAAATTATGCATATAAAAACATCATGATCTCCACTTGTAAATTATTCATGCTATTAAAAGGTCCATACATGCAAATTATTGACCATAGCCTGTCAAAGGCAAACCCTTTAAGCCAGAACCCATTTCTTTTGAAAGAAATGCCAGTAAGAATGCTTTGTTAAAGCTCATGTTTGACACAGCTTGTATCATAAGAGCTCCACAAACCAACTACCCACGAATAGTGCTCTACATTTTGTGGAAATTTCTAGAACCGTCTTCAATAAGCACTCAGGATTCTGATTTGGGCTTTAATAATGAGCCAATCATCTTTATTCCAGCAAACTTTCCCCTTTTATTTCTAATCCTAGCCTAGCCAGAGGCTTTTTTTTTCCTGAACAAGGTCAGATTCCAATGGGGTCAGAATACAAAAGTTTATTTCCCCTTTTTCACCATCAGTAAAAAAAAAGATGATGATGCATAAGGAAAGGCAACTCTGATAATAGAACAAGTTATTGTCTGAATAACATTAATATGCCACATACAGCCTAATTGCACATGTAACCACAGCCTAATTGCTCATGTAACCAGTAATACCTTAATTTCATATCCACGTAGGCGTTTCATCTTCAAATTTTGAGCAGAGATCTGCGTTAAGGAAAGTTCATTCAGAAAATTTAGAAACTTGTGTGAATGCAATGCGTCACACTCCTCAAGTCCTTACCAAAGTTAACATATGATAAACTGTAAATTTTTCTATCCGTGAACATTTTCTCTATAAAATGGGACAAAAAAGAAGAATAAGGCATGCTCAACTGAGAAACAAAATATACAGGGAGGGAGGGAGAGAGAGAGAGGAATCAAGATCAGGATTGCTAGACAATCAAGTTCAAAATGGCCAAACCACACCCTTACGTAGGCTTCAATAGCCTTTTTGGGAAGCTTGGCTGCGCAAGGAAACTCAAATGTCAATTTAACACCACTAAGCTTGGGCTGGGGCACTAGGCAACCTGTCCCAACTTGAATCCAAGTTTATCTATATTAATATATGTTGCTCATCTCAAGTCTATATGATTGATGAAACATACATATTTTAGACTGATTATTCTGTTCTAAAATATTTATTTTAAGGCCCAAATATGTTTTTTTTTTTGGATAGGAAACGATAATATCATTAATCATAAAAGATTAAAAAAAAAATTAAAATTACAAAAGCAAGTAGATGGTGGAAACACACTAAAAAGAAAAGTGCAACCTCCCATCTCAAGAAATAGACATTCACAAATTACAATAAAATTAAACGATGTATAAATAATAATGTATCAAAAGAAGATATTTGTGCAACTGAAGTTTAACAATGACTCAATAATCGATACATCAAATAAACTTTTTACATTGAGTCAATGTGAAGAAAATGAGACAAACCAACAAGAATAAAAATTAGTAACCTTGCTGACTCCATTCAAGGACATAGAGAATGTTGGTGCGATTTAAAGGAGAGAATGTATAGATTTAAAGGAGAGAGTCCTAATGTACTGGTGGTGCACCAGCATCCAATGGCAGAAGAGAAGAGATATTGATTTCTCCTCTTCCTCAAAAGGTCTTCCTAACCAATCACGCATCTATCTATGTATTGGATTTTTTTACACAGATTTGCATCATCTCAAGGGGTGTTGGAGACCCTTTCAGGCAAGACCAATGTTACCTGGATTGTGTGTCATTTTGGTGTATAGTACGCGTATCTAGTACGACACTTTCTTAGGTACACAATACGATAGGAGTAGGCTTAGTTGATATGGTGTTATGGGTCGCAATTGGTTTTAGAACTCTTATCTAGAATGTTTTCACTACTTACAACGTTATAAAACATAGAACGTCCCTAAAAACTAAGTCAGTTACTATTTATCTTACATTTTTGCTCGATTTTCTATTATCTAAAACAATATATATAATTAAAAATCTATACACACATCATCAATTAATATGTATTTTATATTTGTGTTATATGTACCAAAACAAATTGATTTAGGATTACATTTTGATGATCTAGATCACAAACCCGTCCCGTTTGGGATCGATGTACCTAGATCGTGGAAATTATGGTAACTATGGGCAAGGCTGACTTGTGGAAGAAAAGGAAAGTTCTCTCCTATGCAATTTCAACAATTTACCTCTTTATTAGTTTATCCCGTCAATGTTTGTTGTTGATGTTGTTCGAAAGTTGAAGAAAAGGCTAATTTTTCAAAGAGATGCCATTTTGTTATTGTTTGGCTCATTTGTCGGAAAGAAATGGAAGATGCAAGGAATTTTAGCTATAGGGACGAGCTTGAGGGTAGTTAGTGGTAAAGTATTAACTTCTTGGCATCTTTTTGAGCTTCGTTTTTAAGGAA
This sequence comes from Ilex paraguariensis, assembly GCA_963454935.2. NCBI lineage: Eukaryota > Viridiplantae > Streptophyta > Magnoliopsida > Aquifoliales > Aquifoliaceae > Ilex > Ilex paraguariensis. The sequence continues at coordinate 176,028 of CAUOFW020000348.1, forward strand.
TTTGTGCAAATTCCCCTATTTTATATTCTTGTGGATTGTAGAGTCATGTGTGCTTCATCGATGGGTTCTTAAGTATTTATTTCTGTTGTTCTTCTCTCAGTTAGGCATGTTGGTTGGATGTATTGTGCATCTGCATGTTTCTGTAATCTTCTCTTCATGTACGAAATTTCGTTTCTTTATTAGAAAAGCAAAAGGTAATTTATCTCATGCACATGATTTTCCTTGCATGCATTTTTCAAGATTTGAATATATTTATTTTGAATATTCCATTTTTTGAAGTCTATAAGAGAAGTTAGTCTATTGACTGGAGTTTACCATGGAGCTCCTACTTATTCAAAGGCTCTGATTTACAATGGTTCTTGTGGAAGAAATTAGTTGGGCCGTTGAAAAATGGCAGCCAACAATGTTGTAGACTAGAATCCACTATGATCACCTTTCTGCTCATTAATCGTTTCTCATTCCCGAGTTGTCCTCCAAGACCCCAATGTAGTATGTTTAGTTAGGAATTAGAATGAAAAAATTATAATTATGAAATTATTAGGAGAGGGATGAACCAATAGCGTGATTCATAAAGCTAATTGATTCAAGTGTTTGGACATCAAAAAATTTCTCCCAAAAATACTATTCATTTTAGGCGTAGTGTAGTACACACTTCAAATTCTCAAAAAAGTTTTCATTGAGATAAAAACCAAATTCAGTATGATCATTACCTAGGAAGCACGAATACTTTTTGAAGGGGTGCTATAGCAGACACGTCGAACACGGCCGGCACGTGGCTAGAAGTCTCCTGAATAGTGAACTCAGTCGTACATGACCAGGACACAACCAGGAATTTACAAAAAAAACGACCGTTAACTATTAAAAAATGTGTGATTTCTATTTTTTTTAATTTATTTTTTGTTATGTAACTTATATATTATGAATGTTCATGGATGAAAATGGTGGATATTTATTTTGATCTATTTTAATTTTAATTTTAATCAAAAAATTAACATTTGTCGGGTCTTATTATTAATATTGTTATAATATATGCTTTATTTTAATATATTATGACTCTATTATTATCTAAAAAAATATATTATATTATTTTAATAAACATATCTTTATCATACCCGTATACTATATTTTCGAACTTTGTCGTATCTCCGTGTTCTTATCCGTGCTTCCTAGATCATTGCAAACAATGACAAGGTAATGAGGGGAAACATATTTTATGTATGTCATATGTGCACCATGTATTTTGTTCGGTCCAAACATCCGGTAACCCAAATGCTGCAAGATTGGCATCCTTCAAATGTTGCTATTAGAAGCTTAAGATTACTAAAATCCTAAAGAATTTATGAATGAACTATTCCCTTGGCTAAATATTTTTAGTCATACATTGAATAGTTACATACATTGTCTTATTTTATCAATTTAATCAGCAAAGCAATGCAAGCCATATGAAAGTAATGCAATACAGCACTGCTTGGGTACTTTTATATCACTTATTATTAGCAGAACACATATCATGTGAAGTGACTTTTGCATTAGAATAAAATAAAGAATACAATAAGTATTAGAACATACAAGATTGGGCATCTAAATCTGAGAAACCATTCAAAGAAGGCTTTTACAATTTTATGTGGAGATGAACTAATCACTGCATTTTTTTACAGCTAGTGATTCCTAGAATGGGTTAAGCACCAGAACTTATGTATGTTCTCCAATATTCCTTCTAGTATTCCTGCATATGATTCTTAGTACCACCCATTTGTAGGTAGAAGTTGCAGGACTATCATGATCTAAAAGTAGATGATAAGTTTCCACTGCTGGTAATTCCTACAGAAATCAAATGCTAACACACTTCATATTAACTAGCATCTTGTCTTGCTTCAAACAGAATTCATGTGAGAGTGAGACATAAGTTCATCTTCTTGTTAAAATATAGCGAAATTATACAAGATATAAATAAACTAACCTTCTTGCGTTCTTGACGAATATTTTTCCTTTTACTTTGCTTCATGTCCATCAAAAACTCATCAAAACTGTGCCATGGGATTGAAAATATAATTAAAAAAAAGAACTATTTGGACTCTGTAATATGCAGGACTAAGATGAACACGACCAAATTTACTTAAGGTGGATCCCAAGAAAATATACATTTGTCAAGATTTAGGCTTAAATTTACCAATAATATCGACACTGAGTTAGTACTAATTTCAAGCTTTTATGAATGTTACCATCAGCAAGAAAGGCCACATCACTCACTTTTTGTAGTTACGATTCTTCCAATGGTACTGTATTCCAATTCTCTGGAGAAAGCCGTTTTCCTTCATTCTGTGCCACTCACTTTCACAGGGAAAGGTGACATGGATTGATGAAAGTTGAAACTGCAAGAGATTTAAAAAAAACAATTAGTGGTCAGGATGTATATATATTTTTCTTCTGGTAGGAAACTGTCTATTAAGAAAGCGCCAACAAAGGGGGTGCAACCTGTAGACACAGTGTATACAAAAGAATTATACATGATATCTACAGCAGCTAAAAGTTAGTTTCCAAGTAGAACTCTCCCAAAAAATAAGAAAAGATACAATTCACCCAGGATACACCTCATTAAGCCACCAAACGAAAAGAAAAGAAACTCAACATCAACAACTTCCCCTAGTGCAAGGAGCCCCACTCCTTCAAAAGACCTCCCTTTTTCCCTCCTAATAGTCCACATAAAGCACAACAGGGCTGTGTCACATGACTCCCACCTTTTCCAGGCAAGCTTCTTCCATATTGTCCCCTTGTAATAGTTAACATAACCTCCACAATCACCCAAGAAATGCCAAACAAAGCAAAATATAACACCACATCACCCAAGCCATGTCACAATGGAAATGTAAGTGATTGACCGATTACTCTGCCTTTTGGACGTGAAACAAGAATTCAGAATAATGTTACGCATCCATTTAGTTGCTATTAGGGGCGGAGCCAAAAAAATTATTTTGGGTGGGCACTTTAATTACATATTCTGATATCTTTTCTCTCCTAATCTATACTATATTATATAGCAAACAAATTAGGTGGGAGAGGCCTTCCCTCCCTATTCTCTCAATTTTTATAATTTTAATGAACTCAATCCAATTACATTTCACCATGTGGCATAATCACCCCTCCACTAACCAATAACTCATTTAAATTTTTTTTAAAAATTATTTTCTATCCCCCAAGTATTTATAATTATTTGTCTAACTTCTATAATCCTTAAATGGTGAAGGAGGAGAGAGGAGAAGATAGTGAAAGGGGAAAAGAAAGGTGATGAGATACAAATTTTGTGAATCGCACGGGGTCGTTGCTAATAATAAAAGTAAAATGACGCATTTATATTCATTATATCATATTTGATACATGAAGTCTGTTCGAGATAAGAGTCAAAAAAAGTTGTATGTTGTTGTGTAAAGCAAAAAAAAAAGACTAATTACCACCCTTGTAAAAAAGTGGGGCTAATGCTTTTTTGTAATTGAAAAATTATCAGTCATTCACAGAGCAGCCATTAGCTTATGTAATTGAATTTTACAATCTTTAACTTTTTTAATTTATTTTATAAACTATCTTCCAAACATTACCATTGAGCTATTGGAATAGCATAGTCACTAAGGACTAAACTATTTAAAAATTAATGAAATATCATAAATATTGCAAGTCGAATAAAAATAAAGACAAACTCTCGCAAAATATAAAAGTCATTAAAGGTGAATTGCAAGCACTTTCACTTTTGAATTAATATGATAGAATTAAAATTCATAAATAATACAATAAAAGGACAAAACAATTGAACTAAGCAACTAGGTGGGCATAATTAAAATATATTTGCACTAGCAACTGCAATATCAAAAATCAAATAATAATTGTATAATATTTATATTTTAAATAATAATTTTCTTTAATTACATAATTTAAAATTAAAGTAAAAATAGAGAAATTAAGAGAGAGGTTGTAATAGAGCATACAAAATTATTTAGTGCATTGGATACCAAGTGTAATTATAAAATAATAATAATAATAACTAAATGGGACGAAAGTGTGATTAAGGCAAGTTCACTTATTGCTCTAGATGTCCACTTACATAAATATACTGAATATTTTACACCTTGAGAAAGAAAAAAAAAAAGATTATGCCGTTGAGAAAGAGAGAGAGAAGGAAAGAGGAGGACAAGAAGAAAATGTTTGGATCTATTAAGGGTATGGGTTTATTAATTAGTTTATGGGTTTTATAGTTTATTCAATTACATGGTGCTAAATTTATTATAATGATAGTGTATATAATATAATATATATATATATGGGTCTTATTGTACCTTATTGATTCTTAAAGTTATTAGTTTCAATTTAAGTTTGTAGTTGTTGAGATTTGATGGAGTTTAATAAATATGTAGAAAAAAAGAAAAAGAAGAAGAGAAAAAAGAATAAAGAAAAGAATGAATGAAGTTGCAGAACAAACTCTAGAATTCCCGCAGGAAGAAAATGATGAAAAGTCATAAATTACAGAAACACCCCCTTCAATTACAAGAAGCTTTATTTTGGCCCCTATATTATTATAAACTCAATTTTGACCACTTTTTCAATTGGTAAAACAAACGTTATCATTTCAAGACAACCCTTGAGGCTTGGAAAGTTTCTGAATTTTTAAATGACCCCTAAAAGTTTCGATTAAGTTTTCAAAAATTAAGGGTAAATCATAATGAATCAAATTGAGATTATATTCTCAAAAATTGGTCTCTAGAACCTTAATTACTATTTTGAAAAATATATGGCAGCCCCAAAAACAGAAAATTCATTTTTCAAGGAAATTACACTTTGACACCAAAAGTTTCAAAAATTATGATTTGACCCCAAAACTTTAGAAACTTTTTTCTAAAATGCTCAAACTACTTCCATACCCTATTATCTTATATTAAAAAGGTTATTTCTATGTAAATGATATATAAAATGAATGTCAGTGGGTAAGAAGCATAGTTGTCAAATCATGTATAAGAAGGCGTATAGTTTTTTAAAAATAGTGTATCGTATCGTAAGATACGCGCAATTTAATTTTTACATAATTATTAATAATTTATATATATAACTTTGTAAAAAAAACATAGACTCATAATAATATAGCATTTCATTAATATTCTACAAACCATTCAAGTTTCCAACATAGTTCAATAATATCAAAATGCAAAGACCTCTAATTCAAACTTCTAACATCAATTACTTGAACAACTTTAATATTAATCAGGAATTTTGAACTCAATTGAATAACATTAACAACATATTTTATTTTATTTGTTTTAAACCACAACTACTAAAACGATGTTGTTTCACTCACTGGTGATTTAAAAATAAATTTTAGGGTAAAACGATGTCATTTCAACCCCAAAAAATAAACAAAAAAAATAAAAAAACATAATCGTCACGTATCGTATCGTACAATACGATGCAAAAACAATACAGAGACACAATACGTATGATTTTTCAGGTGGATCGTGACATATTGTACGATACATATCGCGTATCATACGATACTAATAACTAAGAATTCAGAATAAAAGGGCTCGCTTTGACCGTTAAGAGTAGGTAACCCATTCCCAGTCTTTGTTTCTATTGCATTCTATCTCATCGTATCACATTCTGTTCTGCGAGATTTAAAAATCATCGTCAATACCTCGGTGTAGGTTCGGGATAATCCTTCGTTCCATAGGCTAGGGCTATTACTAAGAAGTACAAAATTAAAAATAGAATCGCGAAATTACAAAGTTAGGAAAAGGGATTGATTGTTACATGTTATTTTGGATTAGGTGGTGATTACATTGAGATTAGGGCGGAGGGTTTTGAATTGGAATATGAGAACCAAGATGAGTAGTTTACTACTTTTGAGAGAATTTTCTATATTAAACATGTTGGGAGGGGGGGGCTGGATGTTTCATATATATGTTATACATGTTGATATTTGAGTTGTAATCAAATATTTTACAACTGATTGTTCCAATGGTGAGTGGTAATTAATATTGTCTTTGGGAAATATGTGAGATGACTTTATGTCACTGCTTAAATGTGTTTTGGTGAAAAGAGGAATTTTGCGCGTTGGTGTGTGTGTTAAAAACATATTTTATGAGATGGTGGGATACCGGTGTGACCGTATAGGGATGTGCACATAGTGGTCAGTCATCAAGTTAGTGATGACAAGAGGCGGAGCCAAACATCAGGTTAAGCGATGGGTCAATTATCAGGCTAGTGGTAACAAACAAGAGATATGGCCAACTATCGGGCTAAAAATAGTAAATGTATTTGAAACTGAGTGTGTGTGGGTGTTTTGAGTTATAGATGTCTTTTCATTTATAAAGTTATTTCTGAAAAATGAGTAAGTGTTTGGGTTATAAATGCATTTTCATTTATAAAAATATTTGCGAACATGTGATCATTTTACTTAAATGATTATGTGAGAGGGGCTGGCATATAATTTGTTATATTTATGTATGTATCAAAGTTTATTTCTTATATAAAAATTATGGGACACCTCTAATTCATTAGAGGTGGTTGCTATTTATGGGTTGTTGTACTCATAAAAATATTTAACATTTTTCAGGTGAAAATTAGGATGATGAGTAAGTCTTGGGACAGACAAGAGATTAGAGGACTTAAAGAATTGTCTTAAGTAAGTCCTTAGAAATAAGTGTCATTTATGGATTTGAGACATTGTGTTTAATTATTTTAAGAATAATGTTATTTAAATTTAGAGTTTGTAAACCTCAGGGTTTGTTCATGGAATTACTTGTGATTTATTAGAAGTTTGGAAGATATTTTGTTTACTCCTCTAGTATTCATAAGGTATGTGCACAGGACAACCCACTCTTTTGATATTATTTGTCTTATGTTGTATTTTGTATTTACTATGGGTTGATTGGTTAAGGCATTGGTGGCCAGTCTGCCACCCACCCTACATGATCTGGGGTGGGGGTGTGACAAAGGTACGGAAGAGAAGAAAGAGGTAGATGTAAATTAATGGGGTTGCTTGACATTAGAGAGCGTGTTGATTGAGTTGTCTGACATTGGGAGTTATGCAAAGAAAATGATGTTTTTGAGCAGGAAAAATATTTTGAGATGAATTTTATATCATTGAATCAATCTTGACCATTGTTGTACTTTTATAAATTGAAAATTCAACTTCCTGGTTGTAATAATAGATAGGTAATGCTCAAAATATATGAGAATATACATATATATAATGTGCCCACCCTTGGCCATGTGTTGTTGTGCCATTGGGTTCTATCCAAGAAAAGGGCAACCGTCAAAGGGGCCCACGTTTCCAAATACCGCTCTAACAACAACTAGGCTATGAGTCTATGACACCTCTCTAAGGATGATATATAAGACCAACTACGAACACCCATCACATCTCCATTTCAAAGTATCTTCCGCACCCCTTGGGAAGTTAAACCAACCATCTAGTCTGCAGATATGATCCATGCATAATCTTAACCTTGAATTATAAAATGGTAGCAATTTTGCAAGATTAGCAAGTACATTATGGGCCACTGTTAAATGCAATGGTAAAAAGCCAGCAGGGAAATACAGGATCAACCTCAAGGGGGTAGCCACTTTATAAAAATAATGTCGAAGTTGGGTCCATACCAACACACCACTGGAGGCTCCAATGCATGGCAATGTCATTTCCTTTTAAAATAACAACCCGGAGTTAGCTTTATCAAAAAATTGCAGAAGTACATCAATTCAAAACATTCCCTATGTAAGCCAAATGAAGAACAAGATAACTTGGAGAGTTTGCTTGCAAAGTATGGCTCCCCAATTGTACAAACATTTTGTCTTATTAACATGTCATTTTAACTCCAGATCTTCGTCTTCAGAGTCCCTCCAACTCCTCTCCACACACATGCTGCGACAAAGACATAGGGATGACACAACCCATACCTTCAGACACCACCTTATGCACTTCCCAACACACCAATCCCCATTAGAATTAAGCTTCACCCATAACACATCACGGAGGAGTAGAAACAGGTCTCTGCCCAACCATAGAAACAGGTCAATGCAAAAACAAAAGGTTAACATATTCCTCAACCTTTTTTCCTTTTTAGCATTCATTAGGAATGATTTTGCCCCTACATGATACTCAAAGGGGAGGATGCCCCGACACCCGCTAAAGGTGAAAAAAACAGTCACCTGGCGGAAATGTGCATTGTCAAAGTCTTAAGCTCTAATTTGCTAGTGCTCGATGCCTTCCATCTCCAAGAGTCCTCCACCCCTTGCTGCATTCCTCCAACTCCCAATCAAAAAGTCCTTTACAAAAATGGGGCTCCAAACACCTCTCTAAGTTGACCTTCTAATGTAATATGCCACCAATGTGCCTTTATCGACTCCAATAAGAGTGAAACCTAGGACTTCATCTTCCAACAGTTCTGTAGCACACCAAGAATCACATAAGAATCTCACCCCTACTGTATTCCTAGTTTCCCACCATAAAATCAACAATTCTAGAAAACTCCGTTCAACTTTTCTTGATATTCTTTGACAACCCAATGCAAAGAATAATTGGCATAACCCTTACTAATGGTATACCTTATACATTTGCATGCTATGATGTTTTGATAGGTCTTTGGGTTTGGCATTATATATGTTAGTACTCATCAATTTTTAAAGGGAGCGTATGCAGGGGCAGAGCCAGACAACTTTTTTAGTGGGGGCAACCTTAAACATCTAACTATTTAACTCCAAATGTTAACACTGTTTTTACTGAAGCATCGTTTCATTAAAATAACATCAATTAAAGGCTAACCTCACATACGAGAGATATACCAAAAAATCAACAACAAAAAAATCTTGTTGTGAAGTTATCATCTATAATATCTAACATAAACTTTTACCTATAGCTGATGCAAAAATTAATTTCTTCAGTCAGATACAACTTAATATGCATTATTCAAACTGAATATATCAAAATAGTTTAGAAAAATTGAACAATTTGTAACAATAATAATTTAGAAAAATTAAATCTACCACGAATCAATTAAAACAATCTAGGGTAAAAAAAAATTAACTATATCAATCTTAGACATAGGAATAACTTAATCTATCACAATCAATCTACTCAAGCTCAATCAATCGAAATGATTCAATCCAAAAAGTAATTCATAACACGTAAATTTCAAATCTAACAACCCAAACCCAATTATTTAAAAAATTACAATTGTCAATATCAATTTGACGTACAAAAATAGAATAACAGAGAGACAAATTCCGAAATATAGTGGTGTAATCCTTCAACCCATTTGGCATAATATATCCTCCTGAGCTACGGATTATATTTCAACTATATCAATACACAAACATCAAATTTTCATAGTTCAGTTCAAATCCAGATATCAATGTTTTCCTTTCTATGATGAGAAAAAAAATTAAGTGGGTAAGAAAAAAAAAACCCTAATCACTGCCCCAAAAAATTAAAACATATAATAATGATCGAAATCAAAGAAATCATTCATGGTTTACCTACCGACAAGCCAACTTTGAAAGAATCTCCTAAACTCCCATCCTTCTAAGCTATCTTCTCAATAGATCTTGCAATAACGATTGAAGTCAAAAACAGATAGAAGTACCATAGAGGGAGTAAAAAACTGATGAGAGGGAGTTTCTAGAGTGTAGAGCTAGAACATGCTAGAGCCTAAGGATCCATGGAATTCGAATGGAGAGAGACCACAAAGGAGACAGATGAATTTTTGGCCGGAACGAAGGAAACCAGGGAACTATACCCTGATAAAGGAGAAGTCACATTTTACTTTTACTAGAGTTTAAAGGAACCCAACATGTTTGTAAAAATGCATGACTACCCTTTAGTTTAAAAGCTTTTCAGTGGGGACAATCTCTAACAAATTCTAAAACTCCCCAATTTTTAAAACATTGCAGTGGGGGCTGAGGTTAAGTTAATTAAGCATGATTAATGTAAGATTAGGACTTGATTAAGGACCCTTAAGTACACTTAGGTTGTAGTTACTTACTTAATGAAGGACCCTAATCATATGGATTAATTTAAGTTGATAGAGTTAAGACGTATGTAGTTAAAAGATTACCCTAGCTAATCAAGCTAGCATTGTTAACTTTTCTAAGAGAAGCTTGAGTAGAGAAAGAGGAGCTTGTATGGTGTAACTGTGTAAGAGAGAGAAAGTGCTAGGTGAAGAAAACTCTAGGGAGAGAAAGCTTTAAGAACTACAAGTGTCCCATCTATACATATATATGTGTATATATGTGTCGTGTAATTATATATATCTTGTAATTAAAGAAAGAGAAAAGAGGAGTTTGTGTAGAAAAAGACGTGCAAGTGTAAAGAACGAGAGAAAACTAAGAGAAAAGAGGAAGAAAAGAGAGAGAGAAATTCAAGGAAGTAATCTAGGGTTTGGAATTACTCCCAAATAAGATATGATTCTTGGTTTTAAGTAAATTGGAAAGAACTAGTTAATAACCACCAAGAAAGAGAAGTAAACAAGCAATCCTATTCTAGTTAGTTTAATTATAAGGCTAGGAGTATTTCACGTGATATGAACCTAAGAGTTGCTAATAATGGAGTTTAAACACTTTCCAACATTTCAGAAAATTCCAGACAACAGGTGTTTTCGGGATTATTAAAATGACTTAAAATGGGTTGATGATTATTAAACTATGAAGGTTTGAAATAGATTAGTAAAAGGTTCTTTTGGCTTTGGTTTCATGCAAAAAAGATAAAATCTCGAATTTTGGTGAATTTCTAAAGTAATCTTGAAAACTAAAAATATGCAGCTTATGCTCGGTTTTACAAGTTGCTTTGAACATGTATTTGATCTCCAAAAATAATAATTTTTGGTGAAAACGAAGTTCTTTGAGTCTTAGTTGCCACTAGCCTTGAGAAGGTTCAGCTTGGTTATGAAGCTTTTAGAGTGCAAAGGTCTAATCAAACAAATTATGGAAATAATGCATAAACGGAAACTTTAAATGGGATTAAAACCGAAATCTTGGACTTATCGACCAAGAGGTTTAAAGGACTGAAATTGATGTCTTTCCTCTTACTTGGAATGAGAATAAAGGAATAAAAATAAGTACATGATGACAATCATTAGGGTCAATAGTCAACATATTAAGTACTTACGAATAAGTACTACATATTTATTGTGCAATGAAAGTAATGTGTATGAATATGTGTAGGATTTGTTAAAGGGAGTCAATAGTTAAAAAGCCTAGTGAAGAACTAAGGTGAGTAATCTTATACTGTGGAGTGGAATTTTGATGCTTAAATCTTTTCTAAATGTTACCATATGCTTATTTGAGAAATTATGTATTGATTACACACTTGAGATGCCGTGGATTATCAAATGACTTAAAAAGTGTCTATGTATTATGTGTCAATGCCATAATAGGTCCCAACCGAGCAACTCAAATCCTGAAAAGGTCCGAGCCGACGGACTCAAATCTGGTATGGATCTGATCCAATAGGATCAAATCCGAAGAGCATAAAATAAGAATGGCTGGATGACGTGTTATATGATTAATTATATCTTTGACATCATATTCATAAACTTATTATGAATAGCTTATGATGCTACTTGATATGAATATTGATATTCATGGAAATGTTAGATGTTTTACTTGAAAACCAATACAAGGCATAAGAATTATTCACTAGGCATTGCTCACTCTTTCTTTCTAAAACATTTTCAGGTGAAGGGGACTAAGCTCATGAGAGCAAGTTTTATGTATATAAGACAATGTTTTAGTGGTTATGTTTAGAAGTTGAGAATGACTTCTTTTTTAGGAAGTTACTTTTGGCATGTAAAGGTCATGCTTTGTATAAATGGCCGATGTATGTTATGAGTTTGTAACAACCAAGGATCAAAATGTCGTGTCGACACGTCCGAAACGTCCGAAACGTTTCGGAATTTCAACACTCCGAAACGAAACAGTAGTTGAATCACAAAATTCCAGTGTTTCGGTCGAAACGGTACTGTTTCGGACCGTTTCGGTCGAAACGGCATTGTTTCGAACCGTTTCGACAAAACAGTGATATATTCGGTTCATTATGAATAATTACATTTAATACCCCATTATAATTACATTTAATACCCACTGTAATTACATTTAATACTCACTATAATTATATTTAATATCCCACTATAATTACATTTAATTCCCACTACTCTTCTGTCTTTTATAATTTTTTTGTTATAAGAATAAATAATTACACTTAATACCCTACTATAATTATATTTAATACCCATTATAATTATATTTAATACATACTATAATTATATTTAATACCTCACTGCTGTGCAAGTTTTTTGCTTTTTTTTTTGTTATAAGTATTAACAATTATATTTAATACCCTAATGTAATTATATTTAATACCTACTGTAATTACATTTAATACCCACTGCAATTACATTTAATTTTTAAGTATACATAAGTATCATTAATTTAATTTGATACCCTTCATTATTAGTATTATAATAAAATAGTATTATTAATTGGATTATATTACCGTAATAATATGATTTGGAATAACTATTGTCATCATATTTATGTCACATATGGAGTTTCTCTAAGTAGCTACCCAGAGCCTACACCGATGTATGAGCCTGCTCGACACTCCACAGGGGAATGGATGTAACCATGTAAGTATGTACTCATTAGCATTTCATGTGTATTATAAGACCTTAATATTATGTAAAAATGTATTTATTTCATAAAAATTAAGTGTTTGAAACTAATTTAAGTGACTTTCGCCTCAAGTCAAGCCTTTTTTTCCCTCAAATTTAAATTTATTCTTGTATAAATTGATGTTAACCTAATAAATATGTTGAATTAATAAATTATTTAGCATATCTTTATAAATTAATGGATTGAATTTGTGTTTCTATGCGTTTCCATATTTTTTCTGCGTTTCCATTGCGTTTCCGAAATGTTTCCGAAACGTTTCTATTTTTGAGTTGACCGAAACGGTACTTCGAAACGAAATTTTGATCCTTGGTAACAACATTGGTTGTTAATGAGATAAAGGTAGGGTTGTTCTGACCAAATATGATTGTATAGGGTATTTATATATGTATTATTATGGTATTATTACAAGTAAATATAACGTAATCACAGACGCTTTCGCTAAGAAAATCATTAATCATAAACAGATGACAACACATTTGGTTCCATGTTAGGCCTTCATGGTCAATCATGCTCCATGGCCTAAGGAGAAGGGGTTTTGGGTTGTGACAACAACCTCATTCGACATCCAACCCCAATGCTACAACATCTTCCATCTGGCATTCTTTACCATATACTGTGGTCTTCCTCCTAAAACCTCCACAACCACTTTCCTACATTAAAACGCCACGTCCTGCTAAAGACAACCTCATTTCAAAAGAAAAAAGAACACCACACCTTTGAATCAACTAAATGGAAAATAAACTCAAACCTAATACTGGCCCAAAAGAAATCCTACTTAAGGTTATCCGAATTTCCACCTCCTCTTTTTTTCTAGGCAACTTGATAAGTATCAAGGTTCAACAAAATAAATATAATATTTACATTAGAGCCCCATAAATGAACTTGTAACATGCATTAACGTTAGCGCCAGTTTGGTTGTTATTAACGCAAGTGCAGCACAGTTTTTTATTTGTCTTTGACAAAACTCACATTCACAAGCTAATAATACCCTGATAGAAAGAATCAATGTAGCTGACACAGAAGCATAAAGATGGCTTCCACAACATAGTTTAATTAATGGAACAAAGAAAGAGAAATATACCTTAATAGAAAGGAAAGTGTTAAGTGCATGCAGTGCTATTTCTTACCTCCAGTTGTCAGGGATACAAGAGGAATATTCAGAGAAAAAAAATTGAGTAAAATTCAGATATAGATTTTAACCACAAGCAAGGAAACGTATTACAAATAATTAGGGTGCTTGCATTTGACTTGCCAACAAAACACAAAAAAGGAAAAGAATAAAATCCAAAAAATTTTGGACCAACCATACCTTAGCTGTTAGATCCTTCATTGCAGAGACCAAAATGTCAAAGATCTGATCTTTATATTCAGTGTCACGGAGTAAAATCCTCTGACCAGTTACTGGAGTAAAAGGCACACAGCATTGTAATTTTGGATAATATCTTGAACCATAACTGTAATAGGCATCCGCCCAAGAATGATCGAAAACATATTCACCATAAGAATGGCTGCATCATCAAATGAAATGACATGAGCCAGTAAAAAATGAGTAGAGCAGCTAGAAGAAAATCTACAGAGTAAACTAAACAGGAATATCGGTTCTGAACGACAAGGTAGATACCAGACCTTTTGAGATAGAGTGGCACAACACCTAATATAGTTTCACATTCATCCTGAGCAATGATGTGCTGTGGGACCCATCCTGTTTCCTGAGAGATTGTCAAGGCAATGATTGAATTTTTAGGCTCATATATGTCAACCATAAAAAAATGATTAATGAGGGGATGGTGCTGAAGCAACAACTGCTAACCTTCACTGTGCAACCTGACTCCTCTAAGCTTGAAAGAAAACCATGGCTAAGAAATGGATTAAACTGTTCGGGACCTGTGGCATCTAGGCAGCATGCATCCCAGTCATTTGACGAAATCTCTGAGATTGAGGAAACCACAGAAACTGATATCTGTTTAGCTTTTGCTGGGTTTGCTAAGTCTCCCTAATATAGAAACAATACAGTGGTGATAACCATCAAAAATAAGCATAAAGCACAATAAACCAAAACATCTAAATATCCATTACTTCTTAAAGACCAACAGAAGGAAACACCTTGGAGCCTGACTCTGTCAATGTGAAATCCCTCAATAAGAGATCCATTTCAGGAGGCTCCACAGCCTTCCTAGGTTCCCAAAAGAGCGCTTTTGTTCTATAAGGGCGAACCAAATTTTGAATCCACTGTCCACATGATGGTTTTCCCTATTATTGAGCAATCACAAAACATTTTCACAATGAATTATAACCACTTTCCGTCTAAGTTATCGTAGTATTCCAACACTAAAAGATGATGAAACAAGCAGTAAGGAATCAGCAAATAACATCCATAGTGTGACAAAGAAAGTAATATTCAAAGCAACTGTACATGCCTATTAAAAACATCAAGTTATGGCATGATGATTATTCAGAAGTATTTTGGAGAAGCAAGACCAATGTGGGTAATTATCAGGCTCATAACCTCCTTCCCACGCTCCCCATTCCCCTCCACCCTAGTGGGGGAAGGAGGTAATGTCAAAAGCAATATTGAATTGTATAAAAAGAGAAAAGAACAAGTGGGCATTATCATCTCTTAGTTAAGTAGAAATCAATCATTATCGCGACACACATGAAGTGAGAGGGTGTTTCCTAAGATCAGCTCAACTATCCGTGCATAATAATGCAAATTGAACCCAGAAGTTGCTTTGTCTCCCCCAAAATGTCAAGATAATTAACCCCACGATAAGTGACTAGATTTTATAATGCTCCAAAAACTTACACTTTGCAATTGGAGATAAAGAAGATGTAAATACACTAAGAAAGTGAAGTAGCAAATCTAGGAACTAGGAAGACACACACACACACGTGGACAGATTTAGAGTGGGGATATAGGTGCTTACTAACTGCGATGGGATGCGACCAAGAAATGGCGAAGGAGCAGCCATGGCCACCGCCATGGCCGTGCTGCTTCTGCTGCTGTAGTGGTGGTGGTAGTGTTGGTGGGGGTTAGTAGAGAGTCGCAGCGACGGTGACGATCGGATTATATCGGTGGAGCTGGAGAGAGAATTGTTGCCACGTTGCGGGAGGAGCTCGTCTGCGGTTAGGGACTTACCGCATGTCATGCGGTTTAACGAAACGGCTCAGTTTCACACTTCTTTTTGCTTTTTTTTTTTTTTTTTTTTTATTTCCCCTTACCCAAAACGACGTCGTTTTGGTCCAGCCAAAACAGCTTCAGACCCCTCCCTTTCTATTTCCCGTTTTTTCTTCGTCCAGTCTAGTTCTCCCACCTTCTTCACAGCTCAAACTTCTCTATCTTCTTCTTCGTCTGGTACGGTTCTCCAACTCAAGCTCAGTAAGACTTTAACTTCATAGTGGGTATGTTGATTCTGTTGCTTTTTCTCAATTAAACTTGTTTGAAGTTTATAGGTAACAACTTAAATTTTAGAGTTTCTTGTGTTTGTGTACTGAAGTATTTATTCACCATAACAAACCTCTAAATTAAGATGTCGGCGTCAGGTAGAATTGGAAAGTAACTTGCTATAGTGTAGACAAATGGAGGGAACATGAAATCACATAAGAGGATATATTGCCATGATTGCAAGGGAAAAAACAATGAAAAATCTCTGAAAGTTGATTGATTCACATTAAACAATACGCTGATTTTTTTTCCTAACGTCATTAACAGGATAGTCTTGCGCATCAAATAACAAATTGTATCTAAATCAGTACTCTCCACTCTTCTGTCAGAATTTAGGAACATGGGAGAACAGTTGGATTATGATTTTTACCCTGCTCTAGGTTAACATGACTTTTGTATCCAATTATGACTGCATCATTGTGTATGCAAATTGATCCAAAACTTGATTACTCAAATTGTGGGGATTTATTTTTTATAAATTTTTCTAATTTCAAAGTGAACGATCAATCTTTTATGTCACTTTTATTGATTTTTCTTGGATTGCTCGAGTCGGGAATCTTTGTCATTGAAATAGAACTGTAATAGTGTCATCTAAATTATACAAATTTTGGAAAAAAAAACATAATTTAAATGATTCAAAACACAAACATGATGACACGACCCAACAATGAAAAGAAAAAAGAGTTCCTGCCACTACTTATTCTGTTTGGAAAGAACTGTTATCTTAGACATGATTTTTTTTCTTAAGAATTATGTAACCTTATGTACATGACATCCAGTTCCATCTATGACTGCAAGTTCCATTTAATGTCATTTCAATCAAATTTCTTATTGTAGGATACTATGATAGATGATTTGGGAGTTAATGCGACTGATAATATACCTCATATTGGTATGCAAATTGATGCGGAGGAAGATGCTTATGCGTTTTACAATAGTTATGGAGGGTCTGTGGGATTTAGCGTGAGGAAAGATTTTCAGAATAAAAGTTTGAAAGATGACATTGTCATTTACAGAAAATATATTTGTTATAAACAAGGTTGTGATAAAAGAAAGTGTCAAATAAGGAAGCCTCGAGCAAAGATAAAAACAAATTGTCAAGCTCATATGTGCATATCTCTTAATAGAGAAATTGGTAAATTTCTTGTGGTGAAGTGAGATGACAACCACAACTATCTTTTGCATCTTGTTGAATGTATGCATATGATGTCATTCCAACGGAGGGTTACCGCAGCACAAGACATTAATATTGATATGACAACAGATTGTGGATTGTCACTTAAAACTTTCTATGATCTTTTAAGTACTCAGTCTGGAGGAAAAGAAAGTTTTGGTTTTACTCGTTAAGACCAAAAGAATTACCTTCATGAAATGAGGCAACGAGACTTGGGGTACAGTGAGACGGGTAGTTTGTTGAAGTATTTTCAAACGGAAGCAGTGAAAAATCCATCATTCTATTATGGAGTGCAATTGGATGCGGAGGAGTATATTACTAATATTTTTTGGGCGGACCTAGTGATAATTATTGACTATGGCAACTTTGGAGATGTTGTCTCATTTGACACTACTTTCAGAAACGAACAAGAAGTATCGACCATTTGTTTGTTTTACTGGCTTCAATCATTTCAGGGAGACAGTCTTATTTGGAGCTGCATTATTGTATGATGAAACAGCAGCATCATTTCAGTGGTTATTTGAGACATTCCTACAAGTTATGTCTGTGAAATATCCTATTACCATCTTCATCGACCAAGATCAAGCGATGGCTAAGGCTATTTCTATAGTCATGCCAGAGACATACTATGGATTATGTACTTAGCACCTTTGTCAAAATACTTTGAAACATTTGGAGAACATATATAAGGATGGTTCACAATTTCTTGTTTGATTTAAAGAGTGTGTGTATGGACATGAGGAAAAACATGAATTATTTGAGGCTTGAGAATCGTTGCTTGCGGAATATAATTTGCATGATAATATGTGGATGAAAGTCATTTGAGCATTGCAAGAGAAATGAGGGCATGTGTATATGAAGAGGACTTTAACTGCAGGAATGAGAAGCACCCAATTGAGTGAGAGCTTGAATGCAGCTTTACGGAAGTACTTAAAGCCAGACCATGACATTGTTCAGTTCTACATTTTGAAAGAGTTGTGAATGATAAGTGGTATAAGGAGTCACACTCAGAATACCAAGCTAGGCAAAAATTACCTAGATTGAAGTTGAAAAGAGCTCCAATGTTAGTGCAAGCAGGGCAATTGTACACTCCTACTATGTTTGACCTATTCCAAGAGGAGTATGATTTATTTCAGTGTGCTATTGCGACACCTTGTGATGTGTCGTATGGGTGACATCAATTTGTGGTTTGATTATATGATAAACATAGAAAGTATTTGGTTGTGGTTAAGGTTAATGAAGAGATAGTTAATTGCAGTTGTCGGAAGTTTGAAATGGAGGGAATATTATGTGGTCATGCACTTAAAGTCTTGGACATGATGAATATTAAGCAAATTCTCGAGCAATACATATGTAAGAGATGAAGATGAGATGCGAAAAAGAGTTGTAGGACAACCCTCATTTTAATGTCAAATGAAGAGAATCTCAAGCTAATTGTGGCATCACGTTATAGGTAGTTTTGTCCTAGAGTGATACAACTTGCTGCTCGATGCTCTGGTCTTCAACCTGCATATCAATTGGTGTCACGTGGTATTGAGGATTTGTTCAAATAAGTGGATAGTATGTATGCATCAATTGGTGATGGTGGCGATGATTCAATCCATGAAAATGTATACCCAAGTGGAATAGATAATGTTGACACAAATTTTCTCCAAGTTAAAGGTTTAAAAAGAAAAGAAGGGGGTTACAAGGGTTGGGGTCGACTAAAATCTTGGCATGAGAAAGCAATAAAGAGAAAAAAAGGAGCTTTCCGACCATCACATATGCCTATGGTATCGTATAAATATAATTGTAGATTTTTTTAATTTACTTCATATTTTTATTCACTTCATAATTGTAAGTATTTCAGTCACCCGTGTACATTAGCATATGGTCATTCGATGTTTTCTCAAGTTTCAAATAGTGTACAAAGTGTTATGGTATATTACCATATTGTTAATTTTATTGTTTGACATATATATCAAGTTTCTTTGTCTGACTCCTTCTCATTAATGTAGGGTACTCTGACTAATTCAACACATGTGCATTCTTTAAATGATGTTGAATCATTTTTCATTGATGGGGGATTCAACTTGTAAGGATGCTTGGAGGATCAACAGTTATAAAGATGCAGACGGAGGCTACTAGTTGCTTGTTGGATCATTTAATGAACCATTTCTTTTAGTTGGATCATTTTGTTGAAAACTATTTATTTTTAATGAGTCTACTAGCAGTAGTAAGGATGTTTGCTGTATTTTTAATGAATGTGATATTTTTTTATGAATGTGATATTATTTTGATGAATGTGATCTTTTTATAATGAATGTGATCTTTTTTTGATGAATATTATATTTTTAATGAATGTGATCTTTATTGATGAATATGATCTTCCAACTCACAACAATATACACAATCCACAATTTCATTCAAATTAAACGCATAATTTCATTTACAACATAAGTTTCATCAGTACATCATTGCTCTTATAGATCTACTTCACTAGAATTACAAATATAATAATCACCACTAGTAACGTGACTACAAACATATTTGACTTCAATGTCATTACATTGTGTTCAATTAGTCGTACATCCATCCTTTCATTTCTAATTTCCGAGGAGGGGAGAGTAATAGGAGTCATCCACTTAAAAAAGTGACTGGAATCGTCTAGACATTTGCAGTATAACTTCCCAGGATTTTTTTCAGATTCAAAAATTTTGATAATCGCTCTTTTGCTACAAATGGGGCAATACATATTACGATATCTTAACTCTTCATTGCTTGTTGTTGTGCTTAAAAATGTCATTCTTGAACCAGGTAGAATTGCTTGAACCAGCTAGCAGGTAATGGATGAAAGCTATTGAACATACACAGAATATTGCAAATCAATTACGACATTTCAACAAATATAAAAAGGAAGATAAAATAGTAACTTGTATATGTCATATAAAACATATTATTTACAGATACCATATAGTAGTTCATATTGTACAAGCCTGATCATATTATTTACATATACCATATAGTTGTTCATATAGTAATTCATTGAAGTGAATGATTAAGCCTAATCAAACATGAAGCATATAAACCTCAAACATGAAGTAACATCCCACACCATAGTTCTAACATCAGACATCAGCAAATTATGTAAAACTCCAAAGCACAGCATGAAACCAAGCTGCAGTTGGGGAGTTTCCAGTACTGCACAACATGCCCCATGCTGCCAATCATAAAACCTCAATAGAACATCCACCCCATTAGTTACTACCAATCAGCTGCACCTCAAGCAAATCATTCTAATAGCAACCAGTTGGCTTTAATCCTTCAAAGAATTAAAACCAATTTAACTAAACTCCACAGTCCAGCAGCCAATAAAATGCAGAGTGCCTGCACTATCAACCCAGTTTTTACAATTCAGCAACACAACCCAACATGATCACTACATCCTAGACTCATCCAAATGCAAAATCAGCTACATTTTTTGCAAATTCCCTAAACACATGCTTCATTTGGACTAGTTTTTATCTAAACTCAAACCAACTCAAACCATAGTGATGTAGAATACAATTTACCCTGTAATAAATTATCACCATGATCAATTAAATCACATTTTACCCAACTCATCAACCATATCAAACAATAGAGGTTGATTTTCAATAACTAGTACCTCTATTATCTTTTACATCAGCAAATATTTCAAAGGGCAGATAACAATTTTAAACCAGCTACTGAAAAACCACATTCCTCATAGGTTGTTTACAATATTAAGTGCTTCATCCCAAGACCAACACAATCCCATTAGATGGGATCCTAAAGAGAACTTGTAGCACCAAAAGCCATGTTAGTTCAATCAAGCAAGCAACTCCAATTCTATATACTGGGAGAGGGATGGAAAAAAAAAACCAGGGGAGAGGGAGGAGGGGGAGACAACAACGATACATCTTGGGTGGGTGTCTAGTGTTCCAGAATGACCAAAACTTATCATCCAAATTTTGCAATCAAGTAGTAAAAAAATCTGAAATGTTTATATGAAATTTGAAATTTTACCAAATTTGAAATCAGGTAGTAAGAAAATCAGAAATTAGTGAATAACAAAATATGAAATTAGGTCTTTTTTTCGCAAGATCAGTAACCCAAAATAGCAGCACAAACCTGGGTAATCCTCAGCAATTAGCGAGAGAGGGAAAGAAGGAACTGGTTTTTGGCTGGAGGTAGGAGGATAGATAGGATCTGGTTTTTGACTGGAGGTAGGAATGAAGGATATGATTTTTTGGCCTGGAACGAAGTCTAATGAAGAAGAAAGGTCTGATGTTGATTTGGCTGGACCAAAACGACGTCATTTTGGTAAGGGGAAAAAAAACAAAAAGAAGAGTGAAACTGCGCCGTTTCATTAAACCGCATGACATGCGGTAAGTCCCTTGCCGCAGACGAGCTGCACCCCTGGTTCCGGCTCCTCTACGGTTGGGGAATTACTACATGTCATGCGATTTATTAAAACGACATCGTTTCACTGTTCTTTTTGCTTTTTTTTTTTTAAAAAAAAAAAATTTTTCTTATCAAAACGACGTCGTTTTGGTCTAGCTAACCAGATATGAAATGCCTTCTTCTTCGTTAGACTTCAACAACAAATCCTTGCATGGTGCAGCAGATCTGGGCAACTTCTGGCAACTCTGACGACCTTAGGCAGCTCTGACTTTAGGCAGCTCCGAGTACATGCAACATATGTTCCTTCGTTCTCTCTGTGTTAAGAATTTCCATTTAGATGGGTCAAACCAAATTCAAATTGTTCCTTTGTTCTCTCTGTCTTTTTTTTTCGACAGAACCTTTCATTGGCGTTGAAATTTGATGTTGAAATTCAATCCTTCTTTCTCCTTCAAGCAAATCTCTCACACACACCTCCCCACCCTCAACCTGTTTGAGAAAATGCCAAAAAGAAAGAATTTACCACTAAGCACCATTGAACCTTGTGAATTCAACCAATCAAAGCAGCTACATTGTTATAGAATCTTAGAAAGGATTTTCGAGTCAACTATTTTACTTTATGATATCCCCTATTTTCAGCACAAGGCACAAACATAGGAAGTTGAAATTAAGAAAATAAATTTATACGTGAGGCCCCTTGGATGCAAACACATATATGATTGTTTGGATGGTTCTCTCAATCTCCACTTTCTCATGAATGCAAATGAGTAAAACAACATATTTGATCTCCATACCAGCTTAATGAGATGGAACTAATTAATGGCGATTTGGTTGCCAAAGCCTTCCTTTACGTCAGGCATTGATACTGATCATGCATAATCTAATTTCTTGATAAGTCTGTTTATTGAATCAATGAACAAGTTCATCTTGCCATTTTCTTCAACAGTGTGTGTGTCTTGGATATTCAGAAGGTCAGTCATATGAACTCCATGTATTTCATTAGGGGATAAATAGTCCCAAAAATGTTGTGCACCTTGTATTGCTTTTATTCCAAGTAGAAAATAACTTTTGCTACGCATTGAAACTTACTTCTCATTTTTCTTTAGAGGTACCCATGTTGTTACATCCCCAGATGACATATATCTAGTGGCAGTGTACCAACATTTGGTTTTAAACTTTTAATGATATATCCATGTTACAAATTGTTTGGCTGTATTTGATTGTCGATGCTTGACATTATTGCAACTAAAAATGTGATCTTGAAATTGTTGCTAAGTTTGAGTGAAACCACTTTTGCTATTATTTTCATTTGTAATTTTTTCTTTGGTACTGCTTCTTGCAGTGGCTCTTTGTAATAGATAATATAATTATATACTAATTACAATTTTTTAAGAAAAAATTAAATTTTTATTTTTAATTTTATTTCAATAAATGATACAATATAACATTAATTTTTGTTGTAAATTTTAAAATATTTTATATTTTATATTTGATTTGAATATTTTTTGTCTAAGTATAATATTTTAAACTTAAAGGGTCCAAATATTATATACTCACAAACTTTAGGGGAGTCTAAGTGTAATTTATTAACCGAAATATTTACAACAGGGGTCTAAGTGTTATGCGCGTACATACCTCAAGAGTCTATATGTAATATTTTAAAATGTTAAGGGGTCTAAGTGATTAAGTGACAAACTTCAGGGAAGCTGGGTGTAATTCTCCCTAAATATTAACATCACTACTTTTTAATTAAAAAAAATTACGAATTGCATTTTAAAAATTTTAAAAATATAATTTTATACTTTTAAATATTACATTTTTTATATAATACCCATGTATTAAATGGGATGCAATGTAATTCTTGTAGTAGCTTTCGTTACTCATTCTCTCAATATTAATGATATAATTTATTTTATTTAATAAGTGACAAAAATTAATATAAGTACTATATTATAACACTTTTAACACATTGAAAGCTCAATATAAAAAGTCTAATATTTGAGAGTATAAATAAAAAAAATTAAATCTTTTAGAATGCAAAATACTATTCCGCCCAAAAAGCATTACAAAACTTTAAGCAAATTATCTTGATGTTTCTAGCAATTACAGTTTATGATTTTAGAGTTTGAGAAATTATATTCATCTAGGTTGACTAATGTTAACCAGAGTTGATGGAAACTGTAGAATAACCATCTTATCTTTTGATCATAATCATATAAAAATCGATTAAAATTCAAACGCTTTTTAGGTGGTGTGTTATAGTGGTGGTGGTAATGTGGTGGTTTAAGTGATAGTATTGGAGAGTGATAAGGGGAATTGAAGGAAAGAGTTTTATTTTCATATATGTTCATTTTTTACAACATATAGTTTTCTTGAAAAAACTCACATAATTTTTGTACTTTCTATTTATAATAGAACAAACATTTTACGTTTGATATAAGAAGTACCATTTAAAGGCTAGACAATAGGAAAGTCAATCAAGCAAAGCTCGAGCAACATTTTTCTCAACTTGACTTAGACTTTTCCCGATGAATTCCGCGTGACTAATTTACTTGACATAAGACTGATCGGTTAACTTTGAAAATAGTTTGAGAATTGAGAGAGAAGGTTTCATGCCTCTTCTTGTGCCTAATTGATGGCTTTCGAAAAAAAGATTGCTTTCAAGACCAAAGGTGCATATGAGAGTTCCAAGAACATGGAGGTTAGTTAATTTTCTAACTTATTTCTCAACTTGTGATTATTGCATTATCAATTAATAGGATCTTGTATAAAACCTATAACTATTTTCTACAAATTGGAATGGACAATGTTCACAAAAAGATTCTATAATGTGGTAAGGCATGCAGAGAGAAAACAAACGTAAATAAAAAAATGACAATATTTGGCAAAGCGAAAAATCACGAGAATTTATGATGATGTTCAAACTAAACCACAAACAATATTCGAAAAAATAAACCAATAGTCATAATTTACTTTTTTTGGACAATATTCAAACAAAACTACAATAAATATCAGACAAAAAATATTAATAATCAAGATGGCCTCGAGCAAGCAGTAACAAATAACTGCTAGTATCTGACCAAAAATCACAAATCATTGTGAAAGCATAAAAGGATATCATCGGAACAAACAATGGACAATAACTGACAAAAGATACATCAATATGAACGTATAAACATAAATCAATCAAATAAAAAAAATGCAGTAATTACAATGAAAGCACAAAGATATAGCATTCATACTATGAAATCATCTGCATGCATAATAACATGAATTTAAAAATCAAATGCTTAAGGAATTGGCCTACAAAGCAACCATGATTATTGTAGGCAAAAGAGGCCACTAATATCATTATCATTTAGTTAGTTTTCTAAGGCTTGTTTGATCAAGAACTCAAGAAATTCATCTTTTTCAGTTGGATAGAGATTAGCGGGGATAATTGATAAACTCATTGATAACTCCTGCCGAGTCTACAAGGTAAGATACCATGAAAACTCTCCTCTATTTAAAATTTTAAACGTCTTAATTAGGTAAGTTCAAAGTCAAACTAGAGGGTAGTGGGAAGGTGAGCCGTTCTCAACGCATGATTATCACGTCATTAACTAACAAGATGTTGAAAGCAAATCAAGAACTATTATAAACCACGATAGACAATGTCAGACAAAACATACCATGATAGGGCAAAGCATGCAAACAAAAATTATTTTTTTTTAAAAAAAGGAACTAACAATATCCAACAAAATAATCAACAATTAAGATAACCTAACTTGGACGATAGTCAAACAAAAACACTAACAATATTCCACAAAAGAAATCAATAACATAGTGAAGATATAATGGACAATATCCAAACAAAACTACTGCAAATATCAAGCAACAAAATGTTAGTCATTAAGATGAAACTAGAATGGACAATAAAAAAAAATTGTTAATATCTGATAGAAGACTAACCATTATGAAAGCATGAAACAATAATGTTCAAACAAAACAATTGGCAATAAGCTACAAAATATACATCAATATGGACACACAAAAATGAATCATTTAGACAATCTTTTTTTTAAAAAAAAACAATAATTACAATGAATACACAAAGATGTGACATTCATATTGAAAGTGAGATGGACAATACTTATCAAAAAATAGCATTCTAAAGTAAAACGCACAAATAGGGCAGAGGCACGTTAAAGGTTGTGGGGGTAATTGGCCCCACTGACTTTTGGATGATACTTGCATATGTAATTCTATGTTTCATTTGGTATGATAAAAAAATGGAAGGATAAAAAGTTAAAAGGATAAAAAGTTGGAGGGATAGATAAAATATCATGTTTGGTAAGAAAGAAAAAATCATGATGAATTAATCAATAACGAGATCCCAAAAAATTAATCAATAATCATGATGAACTTTGAATGAACAATATCTTAACAATTACTGTTACTATCCGACAAAAAAGAACAATAAACACAATGAACCCATAACAGACAATAACAAATACCTGTTGATACCCAACAAAAAAATATTAGTCATTAGGAAAACATCAATCGAATGTTTGAACAACAAAAATAGACAATAAACGACAAATGATAGATCAATAAGAATACACAAACATAAATTATTTAGACAAAATAATAATAATAATAATGATGAATGCACAAAGTTATTTTAGACATGTCATTAAAGATGACTACAAATATCCAATACATTATCCATAATTATGACAATTACTCAAGCAGATCTCATTCAACAAAAAATATAATGATAAGTATATAAGAAGTGGCTATGTATCACCTCTCAAACTTTATACTTCACAACACAACATATGCAATTATTGTTTAGAATTGCCTATGTTTAGACATGTTTACCAGAGTAAATGATTGTATGAACGATGTTTATCAAATTTATTGCCGGAAAATAAAGGGGCGAGACTCAAGTGTTCGGAAGTGATGTTGGGTGAAAATCTATGCAATTTGCTATATATTTATAACATACATGTAAGTGTGAATACAAGCACCCGCTAATTATGGAATTTGCATTTTAATTATTTGACATGTTACGCATGTGAATTAATTATACATAAAATTATATAACTTTAAATGACTATTTGACTAATCGGCCGTAGAGTTAATTGATTACTACAAAGTTAAAGTTTACCTCCCTCGTGTTTATTTTAGATTACAACTTCGACATTAGTCGGATTATTTAAGAAACTCGTTACAACTGAGTATTGATAATAAATGTCACTAAAGAGCATCAATTATGACTATTTAATAGTTTAGGTAAGAAAAATAATGGCTCCACCGGTATAAAAGTACAAGTTGGTAAGAAATATTCAGAGGCATGGCTAATACATAGGGCAAAAAGGTTGTTCTATTAAATTTTTCTTTAAATGCAAAGTCAAAGTAAATGCTTATCTATTAAATTTTTCTTTAAATACAAAGTCAAAGTAAATGCTTACATGTTCAACATAAATTATAAGGACGACATTAATCGAATTAGTTAAGAAACTCGTTGCATTCAAGTTATTGACACTAAATGCCGACGAAGACCATCATCTATGACTCTTTCTTACTCCACTTAAGAAAAATAATGGCTACACCGGCATAGACCACAAGCTGAGAGATCTCCGGGATCATTGACAGTGTTGAGGGCAAAATGATAAATTCACTAAAATTTTTCTTTATTTTGACGAGAAAAATTCTTATTGCAAAAGTGCAAGTTGATTGCCCTCGTACTCAACTTAAATTACAATTACGACATTAAATTAGATTATTCAACGAACTCGTCGCATTCGAGTCGTCGGCCAAAAATGCCAATGAAGACCCTCATCAATGACTGTTTGTTAGTCCAATTGACAAAATAATGGCTCCACCAGCATAAATCACACACTGAAACGAAGTCTCCGCCGGCATCGACGACATCAAGGGTAAAATGGTAAAATCAAGTAAACCTTTTCCTTCACCATCATTTTTAAATTTCCTACTCGTCTACTTCCAAATTGACTGAAAACAGTCCAAGAAAGCAAAGAACATACCAAATATATTGAAGGCAGTAAATATGTATGTATATATCTATAGATGAATATATAAAAATTAGGGTTTTTAATCTGAGATACTATTAACTATTAATGGTGGCGCAAATGCTTCCAAAAATGGTTTCCCGCAACACTTGTACATTTGAAAACAAAACCCTTCTCACCAATACCCTCCAATTGTCAATATTAATTGATTTCTTGAAAAAAATTATAGGGCTTTTTGTGAATTATATTGTGATTGTTTTCCAAATCAGCCAGAAAAACTGTTTTTTAGAATCAATGTGGTTTTGTGGTTTGATGGTATTGATTTTGTTCTTATATGTGTATGGGAAGTGAAGATGGGGACAACGAATGTGTTGGATTACGCACAAGATGCAGGGAATCCAGGTAAGATTTTGATGATTTTAGGTCATTTAATGTTTGAAGGGATGTAATTTATGTCCATTTTATCTCACTACATTAATTATGAGTGTGTAGACAGATTCTGTTTTAGCGAGAGAAAGTGTGCTGTGTAGAGGGAATGAATGAGAGAGAGTGTGTGTGTGTGCTCACGTCCGCGTGTCCTCCCATGGCTGTGTATATAAGCAACAAATGGATGGTCAGTTCAGACCTGCAGTGAATTGCTTAAACAATCAACCCCCCTCCCCAGAGAGAGAGAGAGAGAGAGAGAGAGAGAGAGAGAGAGAGATTGGATCAGAGTCAAGGTATATTCTCTATTTTTTTTACTTTGCTGTATTGTTTTCACATATGAAGAACAATTACAATGGCTCAATTGCAAGTGTATCTTTGGTTGATTGTATGATTGCAGGTGTATTTTTTTTTCTTTGGTTAATATATTCTCAATTATATCATTTTTTAAATGTATGATTGCTATTTGATGGCAGAGAGAGAGAGAGAGAGTGAGAAAGAGGGTGATTCATATGGTGAACTGACAAAAAAGCAGTTCTAGAAATGGATGAAAGATCTAATTACACGGATATATGTGCAATTCTGAGAGTTTGATTATTTTTTAATCAAAGGGAGTGTCTTGTGCGTCTGTGTATTAGAGAGAGGGACATATATAATGAATAGGCGGATGATCTGAGAAAAGGATGACCAGTTAAAACAACAATGGAAAACCAGGAGGACCAAATTTCAGATCAACACACACACACACACACACATGAGGGTAACATCTTGTAAAATAAAGGATCTCTACTCTTCAGTTATTTTGTTTACCTCAAATGTTGATCTAGTGTACCTGTTTTTTTTCCCCTAATAAGTAGTGGAATTGGGCTGTTGATTTGCTCAATAAAACTGTATATGTTTATGCACCCATATAAACAAAAAGGAAGAGCGAAAGAGTGTAGTTCAGGGTGGGAGTTGATGTGTGCTTTCCTATTCTAATCATCCAATGGGCTGAATTATGATATTCACTTGGTTTGATTAGAGTTAAGCAATTTTATGTGTTTGTACGTACGTATGCATGCATGCATGCATTTGTCAATCCATATCCAGCCTTTTTTTTGATTTAATAAATCATTTCCCTATTTGCTCAATCAGAACATGGAGGTTGCCCATAAACGTTGTCACCCAATAAATACGACGAATGATCTTCAAGTCTAGGGTATTAAGAGGTCTATACAAATAAAGTATATCTGTTCCTCATCATCTGATATCTCTTTGTGTGCTATGTCATCTGATGCACTTGTGTATTTTCCCTTGCGGTGTATACTCTTGGTTTCTTTGGTCATTATCACTTTGGGGGATTAGATCTCTCATTTTATCACTCTTTTGCAGTTCACTATGAATCTTATTATTATTCGTTTTTACTGTCATCTCTCGTTTTTCAACACACATCTCATGTGTTGGGGATAAATAACATCAGTAGTAGGAGCAACATAAGTGAATTCACATTGCCGTTTAATATTTAAATCTAAGTTTGAACGATGAGAGTAAGTTATGGAAGATGCTACTCTGGGAGGGTTGATAGAACGAATGTTTATTCTGCAATGTGCATAAGTAGGACAAAGTGGTGCTAAATCTCTCCGAAGGGATTGGTTTCCTACATTATTTTTTGTTGTTCTCAACACTCCTCTCACTTTACATACTTTTACCATTGTTCAAATTGTTCATTTTTTTTCATTTATTATTTTTAAGCAATTCATGTTCAGAAAGACAGCTTGAAAGATGTTTCCAGTCCTAGTGATGGATGTGGTCCTCCAACAAGGATGACGCATATAGTAGAAAATAATGATCAACTTGACTATGACTCTTTATAGGGTGTATATTTGGAGAGAAATCGAAGATGTGTGTGATTCAATATTTTTCTTTCCGTCTAGCTGAAGCTACTGCATGCATAGGTAGGAAGACGAATTGAAATTTGGCATAGGATCTGTGCATTTTTATCCTAATTTGACCTTTATTTATCCATAATTTGATTGTAGTATTTATGAGTATTTTATCCTTACTATCATGTTGAATATCGTACATGTTATTGTATTTTGCCTCTTTCGTGTATCCCTTTGAGTTTCAAAGATATCAAATAGCTATAGTTTACGTTGCGAAGACAACTGCAAATTATCAACTATGCATGGCAACAAGTACGAACAACTTAGCATAGAAAGCTCTGCTTTTTTCCGGCCTATGTAAATGGATTATGTGCACAAACATATTTAAGAAAAAAATTATGCATGTTTGTTTTATCATTTTATGTTTATGCATGACTTTTAAGTCCTGAAGATATAACGGGAATAAATTTACTTCTTATTTTTTCTAGAAATGTATTAGACGCAATGATCACTGTGGAGTGTGAACTGCTAGGTTTGAATTCCGATGAGTTTAGACGTTCGTTTTGAATCGTGGCTCCGATACCAAGTTGTGAAGTTGCTAGGGTTTGGAGAAGAGAGATAAGAAGAATAGGAGAAAATAGAAGATTATCATAATATAATAGTGTTAGGTTAAAACTACACACTGTTTATATATATAGATACAAAATATTAAAATACCTCTAATCTACAAATAACACTATAGCGTAACATCTTTAACGTAACATCTTTGATTCTCCATAGGATAATGATATATATCTAAAGTACCCATTATATAGGATTCTTACATGAGCAATGCTAGGGATCCCAGATGGCATCCCAAATCAATAAGGGTCATTGGATTAATGGTTCCCATTTAAAAAAGTTAACGGACCCACTCATCCAATGATCCTTATTCATTTGGGATACAATTTGAGATCCCAAATTTGGGATCCATTGTATTTCCATTCTTACATTGAGTTTTAAGTACTACGAAATTTTGTGTGGGTAAAAGAGTGCGAATGCATGGTAGGCCTACCAATACATGTAACTTGAATTGTGTCAAAATTGGACCTCAAGAAATGTTGCTTGGGAAAGAAAAGAAGATAAAAAAGTGATGACAAATGGTCCTTTGGTCCAATGGTACTCATTGCCTTGTGAAGGAGCTGTCTTCTTGAGGTTAAGGGTTTAAGTCCCATTTCCCCAACCCCCCCCCCCCCCCCCCCCCCCCAAAAAAAAAAAAGGTAAAAAAGTGACAGAGAAAAAAATGTTCATTCAACTTAATAGAGGGA
This sequence comes from Ilex paraguariensis, assembly GCA_963454935.2. Classification (NCBI taxonomy): domain Eukaryota; kingdom Viridiplantae; phylum Streptophyta; class Magnoliopsida; order Aquifoliales; family Aquifoliaceae; genus Ilex; species Ilex paraguariensis. The sequence goes on from CAUOFW020000348.1 coordinate 207,362, forward strand.
ACCGGGAAGCATTCACAAAGGAAAGTGTTTAATTTTCAAAGAATTACTAAATTATGCATAATGCCCATTTCATTAGTTTATTAATCTGGTGTAGTTTTATGTTTATCTCCATCAGTAGTCTTCCATCCGAACATATTCGCATTCAAATGAGGGCAAAGTTTGAATTTAAGGTGCCAACCTGTTGGCATTTGTTGGGTTTACTCTTTTTTTTTCCCCCTCAATTTATTGAATAATGGGTTTTGAAGATATCACCTTATTTGTGATGTTTCGAAGATTGGTGTGAGGGTTTAGTAGCCTCAGTGCCATTGGATTGTCTCTTATGATCTGGTTGGGCTTGGTTCCATGACTCTGCAAATCAGAATTACTAGAAGCGGCCGTGAAATGGCCTACCCGTTGCCTTTTGGTTCAAGCCTCATCAAATCTATTTTTCTACACGCCCTAACTATCGTAAGCTTGGATTCCTCACCCCCACTTGGCTGAATTTTCATTCCGACTTATTATAGTCCAAGTAAAGAATGAGGGGTGCCTTAAATGTGTGCTGTAGCACTCCTTATTTCTAGAAACTAGGAGAAGAATTACAAGAGGCGCAAGCTTGTAATCTTCGATTTTCCACCGTTTGACATGCACTTTTTCTCTTGTTTGATGCGACAACTTAGAAAAGCCCTTTTGCTCTTGTTTGATGACTTAAGGTCCAAACATGCCAAATATCTGTTAATTATACCATCTCAATTTAGCCTATACTACTTACAGACTCAGTTTTATTTGATTGTTCTATTCGTTGTCACTGACTCACCGAGTCTGAAATCTGAATAAAAGGTTACATGAACAGTAAAAGATAATTTGTGCTTCCAAACTTTTTCTGCCAGATCAATATTTTGAGTGTGAAAGGAATAAACATAGTTTGGCATAGGGAATCTCTTTTTGTGAATGAATATTTGTTACCACTTAAGACATAAGGCCTATAGTCAAGGACTTATCTCAATGATCAAGATATTGAAGGTCAACAGTGCGCTGTTGCCAGTGCTATGATCAGATCAGCAAAGGCACAAAAGGATTGCAATTTGCAATTTGAAATCTGAAATTTCCTCTTTTTGCCCTTCCGTAAGGCATGCATCACATGTTTTTCAACCTTGAAATAAACATATCTTTACGATCTAGTGAAGAGTTTTTTATGAGTACGAGGCACATACAACGTGTACCTTACTGCGAATCTCATACTGTTCTAGAGGTCTTCACTCAAAACTTGTGTTGAGAAATGCAAAGTTTCAGAAGGTTGTAAGGTGCCAAGCATGGGTAGTTGATGGCTTGGCCCTGGAGGTTGCGTTTAAGGGTTAGATTTCCTTTTCAGGCCTGTTTTGCACTCTTTCTCTTGGGTGTCAAAATAAATGCAGATATCTGACGTCTTTCTGTGTAGTTGAATCTTCTATTGTCTGCACTCGTAAAATGTTTCCATCTGTGTATCTTTATGGCTGCAAGTTTTCTTAATTGGATTCCAGTATTCATGTTTTGCGTTGCATATGCTCCTTTCATGAACTTAAATTGCTAAGTTTTTTGTTTGGCTTCCCCTACGTCTACTTCCCTGCCATTGTGGTTTTAACTTCTGTTCTGTTGGTTATTTCTGTATATTCCATTACTCCTACTACCTTTCTAAATTAGACGCTATATGCCTTCGATTTCTGATCTGATTTGTGGTTTCAGAAATGGATAAGAAGCGAACAAAAGGAAAATCAAAGAATGCACTTTCTGATAATAGTGGAGAAGATCCTCATGCTGATGTATCCACTAAATCAAAACAAAAGCGAGTGAGGTCTGAGATCCGGGAAAATGTGCCTGGTTCACCAAAAATGCCAAAGCGAACAGTTTCCTCCACCACCTCCAAGCATAAATCAATACGCTCGTCAGATAAGTCCATGATTGTTGAAGCTAAAAGAATTCAAGTAGTGAAAGATGAGGAAACAGCTATAAGCTCGACAACTGGCCAGGTTGATATTAAGCCAAACAGACGATTGACAGATTTCATCTTTCACGATGCAGATGGAAAGCCACAGCCTGTTGAGATGCTAGAAGTATGTGATTTATATGTTTCTGGTCTCATTCTGTCTTTGGAGGGACCTTCAGGCGAAGAGAAGGATACAGGGGTTCTATGTGAAGGATTTGGACCCCTTGAATCTTGGGCAATATCTGGGTATGAAGATGGTTCACCAGTCATATGGGTCTCCACGGAAATTGCTGATTATGACTGTGTTAAACCTGCCACCAGCTACAAAATGTTGTATGGCCTTTTCTTTGAAAAGGCTCGTGCATGTGTTGAAATTTATAAAAGACTATCAAAATCTTCTGGAGGCAATCCTGACCTTTGTGCTGATGAGCTACTTGCAGCGGTTGTCCGCTCACTGAGTGGGAGTAAAAATTTTCCTCGTGGAGCATCTATCAAAGACTTGATAATTTCCTGGGGTGGGTTCATATATAATCAGCTGATTGGCTTGGATGAGACATCCACCAACAATGATCAGATGTTTAGTGAACTGCCTGTTCTTGTTGCCCTTAGGGAAAATAGTAAGAAATGTAAGGATTTTGAGCCTGCAAAGACAGTTCCATCTGGAGTGGTGTTGAGAACAGATGTGAGAACTGGAGATGGCGACACAATGAATCAGTTAAATACCTCCACTTGTGCAACCGAGGAAGATGAAGATGAAGATATGAAATTGGCTTCATTGTTGCAGGAAAAAGAGAATTGGCAATCATTGAGGCATAAGAAAAGGCAACGTTCAGTTACTTCCTCTAACAAGTTCTATCTGAAGATCAATGAAGATGAGATTGCAAATGACTATCCGTTTCCAGCTTATTATAAAACCTCCATCCCAGAGACAGATGAGTACATAATATTTGACAATGATATGGATGCTTATGATCCTGATCAGCTTCCTCGAAGCAAGCTTCATAACTGGTCTCTTTACAATTCAGACTCGAGATTGATTTCATTGGAGCTTCTGCCAATGAAGCCATGTGCTGATATTGATGTGACCATTTATGGTTCGGGAATTATGACGGCTGATGATGGCAGCGGATTTTGTCTTGATGCTGACTCCCATCTTTCTTCTTCTAGTTCTTCCGGGTCACAGGATGTGGACGGTATCCCAATGTATTTGAGTGCAATAAAGGAGTGGATGATTGAATTTGGATCATCAATGGTCTTTATTTCAATTCGAACGGATATGGCCTGGTAAGCTACATAATTATGTTGAATTTTGAAGTACGTAGTTCTGCACACCTTGGATCCCTCCATTCATGGTTAGAATGAGGAAAATCTTGTTTTTTTCCTTGACTTTCGGTTCACCAAATATTTCAGCACCTCACAGGTTTATTATATATGAGCACAGTCATTAGTATTCTCCCTCGGGCAGGCTGAAGGGTGTATGATACCTAAAGATGAGAATATATATAATATATGAAGTAAGGTAGGGTTTTTTTATTTTATGACAAATGCAACACCATTATTCGAACGGATATGGCCTTGTAAGTACAAATTTTTTGTTGAATTTTAATATTCTTTTCATCTCCCAACTACTTAATTTAATGCCTTTTTCAAATGTCTCAACATTCTCCCAACCACCTTCTTTGATACATCACTAGAAACTTCTACCCAACAAACATTAGAAATTGGGCTAAGTTAAGCCTTAGGCTTATTACTACATTGGGCTGAACTAAAATAAAAATAAATACTAATTTCTGTTCTACATCACAGTACGTCTTGTATCCCTCTCTTCACAGTTAGAATGAGGAAAACCTTGCTTGTTTTTTTCTCAACTTTCTGTTTCCCACCTATTTCCACGCTATCACAAGCTTCTTATATATGAAGCACAATTACCAATATGCTCCCCCAGGCAGGTTCAAGGGTGTATGATACCTAAAGATCAGAAGATGTTTATCTAAGTACTTAGAAGTTTTTCTTTTTAAATTTAAGACGAATGCCCATACCACGGAGTGGTGTAAAAAATTTAGTACGGACCTTTGAGGTCTTTCAATTGAAAGAACCCAATTGACTTAATCTTCCCCTTTATCTTGAAGAAAACTACAGGCCTAGTCTTTCAGAAATGTTTGAGTAGAGAGAGATCAATTTATGATGTATGGTTATGTTGTCTTCTTTCTGTTTCTTTCAGGTATCGCCTGGGAAAGCCATCAAAGCAGTACACTCCCTGGTATGAACCAGTTTTAAAAACAGCGAGGCTTGCAATTAGCATCATTACATTGTTGAAGGAGCAGAGCCGAGTATCACGTCTCTCTTTTGCAGATGTCATTAAGAGTGTGTCTGAATTCAACAACGATCACCCCTCTTACATTTCTACCAGTCCGACTGTCGTGGAGAGGTATGTGGTAGTTCATGGGCAGATAATACTGCAACAATTTGCTGAGTATCCTGATCATACTATTAGGAAGTGTGCTTTTGTGAACGGTCTTTACGAGAAAATGGAAGAACGACATCATACCAAGTGGTTAGTGAAGAAAAAAGTGATATTGAAGAAGGAAGCAAATATGAACCCAAGAGCAACAATGGCGCCCCTAGTCTCAAAAAGGAAGGCAATGCCAGCTACAACAACCAGACTAATTAGTAGAATTTGGGGGGAGTACTACTCGAATTACTTGCCTGATGACTCGAAGGAGGATAATGGTCAAGAACTGAAGTATGATGAAGTTGAGGAAGAAGAAGAAGAAAATGAAGAGGAAGACACTGAAGAGGTAGAAGAACAGAAAATTCTACTGCCCGAGGAAATTAAGAAACCTCAATTAGCATCAAAACATAGGAAAACAGATTATTCTACATCAGAAATTGTATGGGATGGGGACACAGTTGGAAAAACATGTGCAGGTGAGGCTATTTATAAACAAGCTATTGTCCGTGGGAATGTGGTTGCTGTAGGTGGTTCGGTGCTGGTGGAAACAGCTAACTCGAATGAATATCTTCCTATCTATTTTGTAGAGTACATGTTTGAAGACTTTGATGCCAGGAAATTGGTTCATGGAAGATTAATGCTAAGAGGATTTCAGACTGTTCTTGGCAACACTGCTAATGAGAGGGAGGTATTTCTGACAAATGATTGCTTGGAATTTGAGCTTAGTGATGTTAAAGAACCTGTGGTTGTGGAAACACGATTAGTGCCTTGCGCCTATCAACATCGTAAGGATAATGCCAATAGGGATAAGATTGAGAGGGCAAGAGCAGAGGATAGGAAATGTAGAGGATTGCCCATGGAATACTTTTGTAAAAATTTGTACTGGCCTGAGAGAGGTGCCTTCGTTTGTTTGCATACTGATAAAATGGGTCTTGGTACTGGGCATTGCCACTCGTGTAAAATAAAACAATCCCAGAATGAGAACGTCTTTATGCTAAATCCAGCGATGACAAGTTTTGCATACCATGGTACTGAGTACCATGTTCATGACTTTCTCTATTTAGGTCCTCATCATTTTGCAGTGGATCCAAGGGACAATGAGACTTTTAAGAGTGGGAGGAATGTGGGTCTTAAAGCGTATGTGGTTTGTCACTTGCTGGAAATCGAAGTGCCTAAGTCTCCTAAACAAGCTGACCTTGAAACTGTGAAGGTCAAAGTTAGGAGGTTTTTCAGACCAGAGGATATTTCAGCAGAGAAAGCATACCGCTCTGATATTCGAGAGGTAAGACTACTTAGGAAATCTTCAATCTTGTTCTCCTTTGTTAGTGGAAGTATTTGAACCCAAAACTTGTATTAATAATATTTTCTCAAATACATCTGGTAGATGTGCAAGCTACGTGCAGATATGCTGCGTGCATATAGCGTGCAGGCACGCCAGAAGAATAGGTTGTGAATGTTCACATTGTCCTATCAATTGCAAGTTTGCAACTTATGTTTTTCCGAAATATGATTTTCCATGTCTGATCTTTTCTGAATTTTTCTCTTAATTATTTAAAAATTTCTTCTTTTAATCTATATGAATGATTTAGACTTGCTCTGAAGTACCTCAAAATTGTGTTTTCAGGTTTATTACAGTGAAAAAATAGTCATGCTACCCATAGCTGCTATAGAAGGAAAGTGTGAAGTTAGAAAAAAGCAAGATCTTCCATCTCTGGATAGCCCCTATATCTTGGAGCATGTTTTCTTTTGTGAACATCTCTATGACCCTGAGAAGGGAGCTCTCAAGCAGGTGGTTTCTTTTTCTCTATTGTGCAGAACACATTATTGTTAATATCCATTTATAGAGTGCTTCAACTTGTTATTCCCACTCTATACAGGTTTGATATTCAGCCGAAAACTTTCTTCTCTCTATTTTGTTATTTGTTGTAGTTTTTTATATGGTTTTTTTCTCTTTTTAAGCATGATGAAATTTATCTTTTTAGCTATGGTTTCATCAAATAATCTCCATAAACTTACATGTTGTGGACAGTTGCCAGCTTGCATTAACCTAAATCCCTTTGGAGAAAGGATAATTAACGATGCTGCAAGTAGAAAGATAAAAGGGAAATATAAAGAAGGAGAAAATGATTTAAACATCATTGACAAACAAAGTGATTTGAAGAATTGCCTGGCCACACTAGACATTTTTGCTGGTTGTGGCGGATTATCTGAAGGTTTACAGCAATCAGGTAACCATAAATTTAGCCTCGCAGCCTAGTCCATATTTTGAAGTATTCAGCTGCTTGTCCAATATTTTGAATGCTTACAGGTGTATCAGTGACCAAGTGGGCAATTGAGTATGATGAACCTGCAGGCGAAGCATTTAACCTTAATCATCCAGAGGCATTGACATTCATTGATAATTGCAATGTGATCCTCAGGTTGAAGCTCTCTCTTGGATGAAGTTAGCATTTGCATTGTTTTTATATGCTCCAAGCTTTATAATGGTTTTTTTTTTCCCCATATTTAATTTGGCAACCTTTTATATAGGCATTCTGTCTCAGTAAATCATCAATATCTGCTCTGTTCTCTCACCATCTTATATCAGTAATCAATGAATTGAAATACAGGGCTATCATGGCAGCATGTGGGGATTCAGATGACTGTATTTCAACTTCTGAGGCTGCTGAGTTGGCTTCAAAGCTTGATGAAAAGAAGATTAGTGTTCTGCCTCGCCCTGGACAAGTGGATTTCATAAATGGAGGGCCACCGTGCCAGGTATATAGTGGCCACTACCCTTCTCGTTTACAGATTTTCTATAAACATTTTCAATGGGGCATTTAAGGTAGTTATTCTTGTATATGTAACTTTTCTTTTCCTGCAGGGTTTTTCTGGGATGAACAGATTTAATCAGAGCACTTGGAGCAAGGTTCAATGTGAAATGATCTTGTCGTTCTTGTCTTTTGTTGATTACTTCCGGCCCAAGTTTTTCCTCCTTGAGAATGTGAGGACGTTCATATCTTTCAATAAACGGCAGACATTTCAGTTAACTTTGGTTTCTCTCCTTGAAATGGGTTATCAGGTACATGCATATATTTTACCTACAAATGGGTTATCAGGTACATGCATATATTTTACCTACTATTAATTTGAGCCCCTCACCCAGAAGGCAACTAACTAGGTAACCAGCTAATAGAATCATTGAGGATTGGAGAATGTCTTTGTTATCCATGATAAAGTGGACATAACACAGTACTTCATTTTCTTCTTATTGCTTCGCCGAAAAATATTGTTGAGGTGATAACTGCTAAAACTGGAATCCTGTTGAAAGAGGCATATATGGGTACCTCATGGATGACTTACCTTGGTTGTGCTCCTCATCCATGTTATATAAATTTATATATGTTTATGAACTCCTTCACTTATGTAAAAGTCTTTTCTATTACATACTAGATGGCAAGGATAATTTAATTTTTCATGACGTACTTTTCATTATTAGTTTGTCTTTTGGTAGGTGAGGTTTGGAATTTTGGAAGCTGGGGCATATGGTGTTTCTCAATCACGTAAACGTGCATTCATATGGGCAGCATCTCCTGAAGAGACACTCCCCGAATGGCCAGAGCCTATGAATGTTTTTGCGGGTCCAGAACTTAAGATTACATTAAATGCAAATATCCACCATGCTGCCGTTCGAAGTACTGCAACTGGTGCCCCTTTTCGTGCAATAACTGTAAGAGATACTATTGGTGATCTCCCGGCTGTTGGAAATGGGGCTTCAGTTACAGCTATGGATGTAGGGTCTCTTTTCCATTTCTGAGGACATTTCTTCTGTTGGTGACGTTTTTTTTTCTTCTGTTGTTCCTTACCTTTTTCCCTTATATTCTGTTTCACAGTACAAGAATGAACCTGTCTCTTGGTTTCAAAAAGGGATTCGAGGAGGTATGCATGTCTTAACTGATCATATTTCCAAAGAAATGATTGAGTTAAATCTCATTCGGTGCCAAAGAATTCCCAAACGTCCAGGTGCTGACTGGCGTGACCTCCCAGATGAGAAGGTACTTTTTGATATTCCAGAGGAAATAAATATATATTGCGTATAACCAAACATGCTTTACTTTTACATAAAAGGTGACTGTCTTGCCTCGTAGTGTTATACCGAGCTGTAATATCACGTGCAAGTCTCACATTCGCAATGTAACACATCTGAAACTAGCATATGGATGCTTTTAATGTTTTAGTGAAATTGTTAGGGTATCACTGCCTTATTTCAAACTTCTTTTCGTTTCTCCAGGTTCTGTTATCGAATGGACAGGTGGTTGACTTAATACCCTGGTGCTTACCAAACACAGCCAAGAGGCATAACCAATGGAAGGGACTTTTTGGTAGGTTGGACTGGGAAGGAAACTTTCCAACCTCTATCACTGATCCTCAACCCATGGGAAAGGTTGGAATGTGCTTTCACCCTGAACAGGATAGGATACTCACTGTCCGGGAATGTGCTCGATCTCAGGTAAGCATCTTTTCTGCATTTTTTGAAGAAATTGTCAAACTTCTGCAATTGGCTTTGCCATGGTGATGGGGTAACTATTTTACTGTGGTGGATAGAACAAAATAGTTCTGTATTGTTCATTGCTGGTTCCTGATTTATAAAATGTTATTTCATGTTGTGGATACAGGGTTTTCCTGATAGCTATAAATTTGCTGGAAACATTCAAAATAAACATAGGCAGATAGGCAATGCTGTCCCTCCTCCTTTGGCCTTTGCGTTGGGGAGGAAACTCAAGGAAGCAATAGAAGGAAAATGCTCAACAAAGTGGCATTGCGCTGATCTGGCCAGTTAGTTTTCTGCTCATTTGGGTTGGTAACTGGAGGTGAATATTTGCAAATCAAACACAATACTTCTGTAAACACAGACAAATTGTTTTTGGTCCTCAAAAACAATATTATAGAGTTAGATACACAGAAGAGTTCACCAGGCATACCCCTCTTCATTTGTAGTGAAAAATTGTAAAGGTAAACATACCTCTCTTCATCTCTGGTCAAAACGCCACATGTATTGTTGATTATTGGAACTGAGGTAATAAATGGAATTCACTGCAGCAAGTTTTATTTCTGATTCTCTAATGCTTTAGAAGCTTTGTCATGCTCTCATAACATAGTGATGTCAAACATGCCGTGCCAGCTCGGCCTATTAACGTTCGTGCTTCGTGCCGTGCCAGTGCCATTTTCGTGCATGTGCTGTGTCTGGGTTGTGGAGGTCTCTTGCTCGTGCTCGTGCTCGTGTGCTACTTGTAATAAATGATAAAGAAATACTTCTTGTATTGTTTGTATATTTAGATTGATATGAATTGTACACGAGAAAGTTAACGAATTATTAATATCGTCTAAAGTAATATGAAGTGACAAGCTTAAATTTTCAGAAATTCCATTAAATAGCACCTCTGCACCAGCCAATTTTCTGGTAGGATCCTTTACCGCACCTAAATAAAAAATAAGTGACATGTACTCCCAATATTTTTAAAAATTTTCTTCCCTTATGGGACAAATGTCTACAAAAAAATTATTCTCTCTATATGTATTGATAGTATTAGAAGTGTTGTACAATTGATTAAGAACAACACATGAATTAGGATAATAAACACTTTGCATTATAGAAAACTTTCAACAATTATAAGAAAATAAACCCAACTCCCAATTATGTGAGGTCATATAAATATCATGAATTTCGCATTAATAAAATTTGTAATTACATGATGATAATCTATACTACTAATAAAAGTACCTTAAGTGAAAAACTTTTAATTCACTATTTTACCCTCATAAAAAATTTTAAATACTACATTATCTTTTCAAAGTGAAATATCTAAATTACAATCACCACCTTATGTATAAAATTTTAATTATTTATTATCTTTGTATAAATATCAATATCTATGAAATATTTTAATTGACTTCGCAACCTTTAAAAAAATATATGCATCATTATAGTTTTCAATAACGTATTTAAAAAGTCTATCAATAGATCATTACTCTTTTCAAATAAAAAAATTAATATTATGTCTATATATATGTATTTTTTTCTATCTATACTATTAATAAAAATACTTTAGAATGAAAAACTTTTGATTCACTATTTTACTCTTATAAAAAATTTTAAATACCATATTATTCTTCCGTAGTTGAATATCTAAATTACCATTATATACTTATATTTCTAAATTTCTAAATTATACCTAGCATCTTTTTTAATTCTCTATTCACTATATATAAATATCATTATCTATGAAATTTTTTAATTGACTACGTTACCCTTAAAAAATATATGCATCACTATAGTTTTTAATAAAACGTTCAAAAATTTTTCAAAAATTTCATCAATCTAACATTACTCATTTCAAATATAAGGATAACATTATGCTTATATATGTGTATTTTTTTATCCAAAATTTCAATAATTTCATTTTTAAGATAAAAAATAATCTTTTACGTAGTTTTTTTAAAAAAATAATTTATGTTAAATCAACAAAATTTTTCAACCACAATAAACTTTTCATATTTTATTAAGAGCTTATATAAAAAAAAATAAGTATATTTTTGAGTAAAACTTGAATTTTAGAATTTTAATATTCTTTTAAAATATATTATATTTTAGGGTTAATAACACTTTTAGTCCTTCAGATATACATGCTTTATCAGTTTGATCCTCATTGTATTGATTTTTGTCAATTTGGTCTATAAAGTATTTTGTTATTGTTTAAATGACCTATATACAGACAATCTGTTAAGTTTTTGACATAAGTGATTTCGTGTTGATCACGTGATATTATATGACGAAATAACATGCGGTTACTTTTGTCAAAAAATTTAATGCACCGTCTGATTAAGAACCATTTCAATAAGAATTAAATATTTTATGGACCAAATTAATAAAATAATATATTGAGGATGAAATTGACAAAAAGGAATACTTTAGAGACCCAAAGTTTTATTAACCCTATATTTTATCCCTATTGATCTAACTAATTCCTAAACAATTATTTTTATTTTATTCATGAATTATAAGTTGAAACCTAATCCAATGAATTTAAATGAATTATATTTATTTATTTTTATAATTAAAACAACAAATCACTGGGAATAGACAATATTTATAGTATAATACGAGCAATAAAAATATAATTTTGATAAACTTCAGATTATATTTAATGTAAACACACATATACTTAATACTTTTTATTAATATTTTGTATACGAAAATTATTCACGTGCAACACACGTGATGCATTGCTAATAACATAAGAAATGTAGAGTACCAATGAGTTTTAATATCAGATTTAAACTTTCTAGATTTTTAGACCATATGTTTTACATAAATAAAAAAATTCTTGTTGCCTAGAAGGAGATGAAGCAATAAAAAAAATTGACTTCCTAATTTTTTATATATGCTGCTTAATTAATTTTAAGCCATCTTGAATAATCAAATTAATTATATGACAGGCACATTTTACAAGAAACAATTCATCACCCAAAGGATGATGAAAATTATGTTTAAACATTTCAATTGTAGTATTATTAGCAAAATGATTCTCAAAAGTAATACTAAAAAGTTTATCATACAAAAAATAATAATTTTTATACGCAACACCCAACTTGAATCAATAAAATGTATCGTAACACAGATAAAACATAGCTTATTGTGACCAGTCCCTAAATCAAAAGTACAAGATATTAATCATAAAACCTTTAAACATGAAGTAGTATTTCTAGAAACATTAGAATAAGAAGGGTTAATATGATTTAATAAAGTTTTCAAATCTAACATCTTCAGCAAAAGTAAAAGGTTACTCTACTGAAGCTATGTATTTGGCAAATCATTCTTTCATTTCTTCTTGAGAGTATGAAAAAGTTGACAAATTACTTCTGGTTTGAGTAAGTGGGGTTTGTCTAGGGTCATTGCCACCACTATGTTTTGTCAAGCCATTATTACTTTTGCAACCAACTTTATTTTTTATTTGTTCTTTTATTTCACACTTCAGACGTGTGAGTCCTTGTTCCCCTACCATGAGTACTAGTTGCACTAGGTTTGTTTGAAGGTTCACTTGAACTTTCCTGCACATCATTAATTTCATTAAATTCACAAAAATCTAAATTTTCAAATTCAAATTCCTAGGGCCAATTTTCAATTCAAAATAAGTAATTACAATTAAAGCACGTAATTAAATTAAATATCTCAACCAAATTTGAAGTGATTGAAGATGCAGATCCAAACTTGTAATTGAAGATGTAGATGCAGACATGTAATTGAAGATGTGGATATAGACTAGTAATCGAAGACGTTGATGTAGCTGTAAATTGCAACTTATACTTGTAGCCTTGTACATGGAAATGTGTACACTAATGTTGGGTGAAAGTGAGTAATTTGATGAGAAAGAAAAGAAATGAGGTAAGATATTTATAGAGAATTTAAAAATATTGGATTTCAAATTTACCCCTCAAACTAGCTGTTAGGATAGGTAAAAATGGCATATAGAAGTTAAAAATTATAAATTCTAGATTTACCCCTTAAACTAGGCGTTATATAGTTGTAAGGATGGGTAAAAATAAAAGTTTTTGCCAAATTTTTAAAAATATTGGGCTAAAATAGCAACCGACACGAGGGGTGTGCCTATGCTTGGGCTAGCCCATTTTGAATCGTGTCAAGGCGGGCTCACCTTAAGCTGTGCTCGTGCCAGCCCAACTCAGTTTACATCTCTTGTCCTCTCTCTGCATAGCCTAATGTAATGTCATTGAAAATTTCAACATGCGTTAAAAGTAATACATTACAAGTTCGAGTCTGAAAATGAACAACTTACAAAATAAGGGTAAAACTCAATATTATTTTCTTTTTCCAAGCCTGCTATAAGCAAGAGTCGTAGGAAGGACTGTCAACGGAGTGGGTTTTGATCGGATTCTGACTAATTTGAATTCGAATCCGACGAATTTTATTTTCGTGGTTCATGTCCAAATTCGTTAACAATCTGAAAACCTGATCCGATCTAAATAACTTAATTAACTAAATTTTAACAAATTATACCTAAATTTTTATAAATAATCACTTAATTTTTTTTAATATTTATATAAAAATATATAAATAATCTGATCGTAATTTAATTGAATATAGGTATATTCAAATTCAAATTCGTGAAATATAATTTGGATTCGAGTTCGGATTATTAATAAAAAAATATTAATTCATATCTGGTTAATCGAATTCAGATTTAGATTAAAATCCGATCCATTGATCAACCTAATCTTGGGTATTGAGTACAATTTTTTTAAGTGGTGCCTTAGGTTTAGGGAAAGTGATCATTAAGGTTTTTCACCTTCACAAAAAAGGGCTTTTGAACCTTCATTGATTCTGATATTTGTAAATTTTGTTTGTTGCATGTAAATGTAGCCTACTTTTGATAATCCAACTCAAGCATGTCACTTTAGGCCAGACTCAAAAGTTTTAAGCTATGTGAGAGGTTAACCCATATTTTAGCACATAAATTTAGGGGAAAAAGAGAAGCCAGAAAAATATAGACTTATTTATTTGTACTACTAATAATAGTGGCTTAAGTGAAAAACTTTTGATTTTCTTATTTATCCTTCAATAATTCAATAATATCTACTTTATCTTTTTTAAAGTGACTTAGGAGAAAAACTTTTGATTTTTTTATTTATCCTTTAAAAATTCTATAATGTCTACTTTATCCATTTTTTAGGATCTTTTTCTATCTCCATCTATATTCCAATAATAAAAATGACTTAAGTGAAAAACTTTTGATTTTCTTATTTATCCTTCAATAATTCTATAATATCTAGTTTGTCCTTTTTAAAGTGGCTTAAGAGAAAAAGTGACTTAAATGAAAAACTTTTGATTTTCTTATTTATCCTTCAATAATTCAATAATGTTTACTTTATCATTTTTAAAGTGGCTTAAGTGAAAAAGTTTTGATTATCTTCTTTTCAAACAAATATAAATTCGATTCAAATCCGATTTAAAAAATGTGATACGAATTCAATTTAATTGTTCAACAAATTTTATTTTTCACAGCACATATATGGATCCGTTAAAATAGATATTCGTTCTGATTTGAATAATTTGATTAGAGAGGATTTTAACATTTAGCATATGGATTTCTCCTAAATTTTATTAAAAAATATCAAATAACACCATATGTTTGTAGGTCGTAATGCATATCCAAATTCGCTAAAAAATAAATATTTAAATAGATCTAATAATCTATATATTATTTTCGAATGTCAATGCTTGTCAAAAAAATTTAATTGATAATACTATCATTAAAAAGATAAAAAAGACAATAATAACCTATTGTAATAACTTTTTATTGGTTTAAGAAATCATTAGTCATCCAACTATTAATTACTTACTGAAGTTAACATTACAATTTTTAAATACAATGCAATTCAGTTTTTTGAACCTTATGCAACTCAGGTCATATAGCCTAAAATACGAGAAAAATCTTGAGCATAAAAGATATCTCACGTCAGCAGTGTTATTTTGTATAATCGTCCACTAACAAGAGAACAAGTGGACAAATAGGCCCCACAAAATTCAATAACCATCATGTAATATATAGTTATCTTCATAGAAAGAAAATTGATCCAATTGATCTATTTTTTTTAAAAAAAAAAGTTAAAATAGTATGCATGCAACGCATGCGTGCATCAATTAGTTTGAGTAAAAGAAAACTTATTGGACATAAGTGCATTTTGATGGAAAAGACCAAAAAACCCATTCTGCTAGAGTAATTCTTCCAACAAGTGATTTTTAGAAATAATTATATCACAATCCCTCTCTATTCTCTCTATCTCTCTCCTATTCTTTCTTTCCGTTACTCTTTAACTCTCTTTCTCCCTATTTTCTCTCATCGTTACTCTCTCTATTTCTCATTGATAATTATTTTCTTTTCAAATATGTAAAGATTTAATTTAGTTATTTTTGTTTGAAATTATAAATTTTTTGATTTTTTGTGATACACCTTATTGGTGTATCTATTTGATTTATCTCTTTAGTGTATCACTTTTTTATATCAATTTTGTGCATCAATTAGACATATCATTTTAGTGGTTTTGTTTGATGTATCTCTTTTATGTATTAATTTTGTGCATCCATTAGGTGTATCATTTTAGTGTTTCTCTTTGGTGCAACTATTAGGTATATATATTTGATATATTTCTTTGTAAAAATTGTGTGCAGTGAATAACCGGTGTAACTTGTAGCTATTAGGTGTATCTTTTTGGAGAAAGCAACATTTGGAACCAAATCTAAAAGCCACGTTTGGAGCCATACCGTTGGTTTGAAACCGAATCAGAAAGTCCACAATGGAGAATATAGGAAATAACAATGTTTAAAGGCAACTGTTGAAGAATATACTGTGAATTGATTTAAGAATAAATATTCAAAATTTAAACGAATGCGAAAATTAAATCAAATCTTTACATATTTGAAAAGAAAATAAATTATTAATGGGAGAGAGAGAGAAAATAGTAGGGGTTGTCAAACGTGTTGGTTGGTTCATTTCGTGTCAGGTTAATTTCGAATTTGTGTCAAAAATTCCAAAACCCAAACTTGACATGTTTAATAATCATGTCGAGATGTGTAAACACTCATTGACCTAGACATTAAACGGGTTATCCGAATTTGACCTGTTTGACACACTTAATAAACATGTCGTTTTCAGGTTAACACACATAATATGTTTCCACACCTGTTTATTACCATTAAATACACCATTTAATCATTCATCCAAAATTTTAAATAATTTTTTCACAAATAATATATCACATCTCATCAATGAAATTAACTAAAATGCATTCAAGTTTCAATCCAAAAAATAAAACAAGAATTATACTAGTATACTATCATAATAATGTTAAGAATTATACTGTCAATTACCATAGTAGAAACAATAACTAATAAGTAATAATATTAAGACCACATCTATTATGCACAACATGAAACTATACTACCATAAACGGGTTAAACATGTTTACAATAGGTTAGGTCGTGTTTGTGTTCGAATCATGTTAACCTTTTAAAATATACTAGTTAATTAGGTTAAAATTGAGTTGACTTGATTTTGACATGAGTCTGACATAATTTTTTTTATGTTTAAGTGTGTTGACTTGTTGACTCATTTATTTTCGTGTCTAACCCATTAATTTTGTGTTCGGCTCGTGTCGTATCAAAAATTGATAGCCCTAGAAAATAGGGAATAGAGAGAGAAAAAAAATAGGGAAGAGAGAGTAACAAAGAGAGAGAGAGGGAAAGAGCGAGAAAATAGGGAGAGAGTAAAGGTGAGAGAAATCTTAACAAGAAGAAATTTATGTAAAAGTGAATTTAATAGAGTAAAAATTTTCTCATTGAACTTTCTCTCAAATAAGTCTTAGAAAATGTACTCACACCCAATTTTCCCTAAATTTAGTTGTGGGACCATTTCACGCTTTATCACGCTTTGTATTTTTTATTTTTTTCTCTTATGATAAAGAAACTTCTTCGAGACGAGAATAACAATAAAAAACACCTACAAAATAAACCTCAAATATATACAATTACTCCTTAATTACAGGTATTAGATAAATCTAAAATTCACTAACAAGAATTGAACGCAAGATTGTCTACTCAGGAATGTAATATTCATTGGCCAAGATCCGGGAAGAATAAATCCGGGAACTTCAACGATAAATATGCTGAGATCCCGAATTCTGAGTAGTTTGCAAATGATTGCACGCATCCAAAATTGACATAACAATCGTAACTCTAAATATTTTTAGTTCCCCTTCAAAGGGTATATAGCTAGGATGGTTTCTCCATTATCCAAAAGAGAGACCAAAAAAAAAAAGAAAAAGAAAAAGAAAAAGAAAAAAAAGAAAACCACAATTATTAAATGAATGCTATCAGTAACATTCTGCTACCCATGGTAAAAAGGCAATACCCTTCCTATGCTCACATTAAGCAACAAGCAGTGACAAACACATTGTATATGAAGATTTGGCATACACATGTTTAAATTGTATAACAATCTATCATGTTTCAAGAAACTCATCAGCATCTTCATGTTTGACTCTAATATTTTACATCTCTGCCACAGTCCTAATGACCAATCCCTTTGTTCTCACTCTTGGGGAAAATCGTAGAATATTACTGAGAAGGGACAATGACGGATTCCGGGTTATGAAGCTGCTCATCTCAATGATAACTAAACAAATGAATGCAGTTACGTCTGTCACACAGTCAAATGAATGTAGTTACATTGTCCGCAATTGTAAGAAGAGGTATCATCGTAACCGCCTTTGGAGTCCTGCTCAAAGGAAGCAATGCTTTAACAAAGGTGAATGCTAATCAACCTGATTTAGGAAAACAATGCTTTAACCTATAAAAATTATACTTTTAGATCATTAAATTGAAACTTTGAAATAAATCTCCCAATGTTGGAAATCGAAATTTTAAAAATTTAGATACTATCAATAATGCATCATTTTCCTTTCCATATATTAAACTTACAAGTTTTAAAGGGTAGAGTAATGCGAAATTACAAATGATAGATAAATGAGTAGGTATCAACCTAGTTGAGATGTATTCATTCTATTTGATGTAGTTCATCCCCTAATCAAATATTGTTGTGATGTATTCATTTTATTTTTATCTATTTTGACTATACTTTTGATTCAAAAATATAATTTACACAAATATTAATGTACAAAAATATTCATTATTTTTAAATGAAGTTGTATATAAAAAAGCTTGCGAGTAGGCCCGTCCAATAGGCTCGCGGGTTGGGCTACGGGTAGTCTACCTCTACCAGAAGCTCGGCCCGGCCACCCCAATAACTCACTTGAATAAGGGATTGGGCTTACCCTGCCCAGGTTCGACCCGAAAAAATTTCGGGGGCCTAGCCCGGCTCGGTTCGGCCCGGCCCATGGATATCCCTACTGGACAAGTAATCCAACAAAATGACCGTTAAAAAAAAGCAAAAGCAAAACATAAAAAATTACAAGCCACATGAGACTTTCCAACTTGTTCTAATACAAAAAAAGAAGGATGTCATCAAACTCTTTAGTCCTAGAAGTTCAAAAAGAAGCTAAAAAAAGAACTCTATCCCAAATTCCTCTTAGCAAAGAAAGAAATTCAAATAATCTTCCATTTTTTGTTTCCCCCTAAGCCCCAAATGGATTAAACAAAACATAGATCTCACATCCCTTGGTGAAATCCAAGTAGAATTCACATAACAAAAAGTTTATTCCAAAGATTATGCGCCGAAGGGCAATGCAAAAACAAGTGATCCACACTCTCATAATCAACTCTACGCATAACACACCGTTGCGGTTGAAGACAAATATTAGGTCTCCTCTTTTGAAGAACCTTATTGGTTCTCGCCTTACCATGGGCAAGAATCCAAGAACAAACTTCCACCTTCAAAAACACTTTAGCCTTCCAAATTTTCAATGATGGTTTGAAAAAAAGGAAGTGAAGGATCATCACTTAAAGAATAAAACAAAGATTTACAAGGAAAAATACCCATGGAATCCCTGATCCAATATCTTTTATCCTCCAAATTAGGGGTCCGCGTCACATTATTAAGAATTGAAAAAAGAGTCATCAATTCCGAATATTCTCTATCATTAAGGCTCCTACGAAACCTAAAATCCCAAGAGATTGGTTGAAAGTAAGACTAAACCATACATGAAATCCAGACACCCTGATAAGAAGAAACATGATACAACCGTGAAAAGAGACTAGAGAAAGAAACTCACCCACCTAAATATCCTCCAAAAAATGCACTTTGATTCTATCATTTACACTAAACTTAACCCTTTCAAAAAAGAAAGACAGTCCCTAAGAATGAACTTCCATGAATTCTGAAAAGTACCAATTTCAACTACATTAGCGTTCCACCTATTAGCCTGTAAACCATACTTGCTCCTAATAACAGCATGCCACAATGAATCTTGTTCCAAAGGGAACCTCCAAAGCCATTTTTCAACCAAACCATTTTTCAACAAAAAATCCAAAAGCTCCTTGATATTTTGAAATTGTGTCACCCAAACACTCCATTAGCCTCATAGAAAGAGCTTTAGAAATAATTTTGCACAGACTTGTAACCAAACTGATAGGCCTAAAATTCTTAAGCTTCATGGAGTTAACTTTCTTTGGGGTTAATGCCAATATTGTGGAATCCGTAACTCCATTAATAGTCCCCTTATGAAAGAACTACTCAAACACCCCCATCAAATCGACTTTCATTTTGTCCTAACATTCCTGATAAATAATCATAGAGAATCCATCCGACCCAGGAGCCTTACTACTTCATTCAAAAACAACTTTCCTAGCTTCCTCTACATCAAAAGGTCTCTCCATCCATCCTACAACACTTCCATCAATAGGGCACCACTCACGCCCTCTCATAATAGGTCTAGGGCCACCATGATTGGAATATAGATTGGTAAAGAATCTAATAATCTCACTTTCAATAATACCCTCCTCCTCAATGATAGACTTCTCTTCAAGGTCCAACTTATCAATTTACTTCCTCACCTTATTACCATTCGCCACCCTATGAAAAAATTTGGTATTGTTATCACCTTCCTTGACCCATTTAACCTTTGATTTTTGCCACAAACTAATTTCTTCTTTAAACACCACCTCCTAAGATCACCCCTCTCTCCTATACCCTTTATCCCTCCCCCTATCCCCTTCAAACTTAGCAATTTCCTCAATCATTTCCAAAAGGATTCTTTTCGCTTCTCTAATATCCCAAACACCTCTTTTTTCCACCCCTTCAACTTTTGTTTTATAACCTCATGTTTTTTTTCAAAAATCTAAAACTCTTCCCACCCTTGAATCCTTGTCTCTACCCACCACTCTCTAATCCTCATCCTAAAATCTCTATGCTCCACCCATATATTTTCAAATTTAGACAGACATGAACCCTACCAGCACTTAGAATCTACAAGAACAACAGAGCAACAATCTGAAATCACTCTAGACAAAGTGTCTTGCCTAACCTTGATAACAAAACTTTTTTAACAGTAATGCATAATATAGGGAGGTTGAACAATGTCAACAGAGTTTAGTAACACGAATGTTAATATATAGTAATATTCATGTTACTATATACTTGAACTTACAATTAGGGTCGTGTTACCAGTATAGTTGTGTTACAACACTGACACTAATGTTACTATAATAAATTTTAACATACAATTGCGAACCTTGAGTCGTATATTTTATAATACACACTTTAATATTCACAGTAACATCAAAGTTTTGTGTCAGTAACACATCTAATTTTACAAAATACAAAACAATAATTTTTTTACAGTACCATCAATTTTCGAATGATTTTAGTGAAAATACGATCCACAAATTAAAAATTTATGAAATGATGAGTAGTAACACAATCGATAATTGAATTACGATACTCAACACCAATTATGAATATCTAGATATCGAAATTCTGAATTCTATTTTGTGGTTCATGTATAGTAACATGAACTTTTTTCACAGTAATACAAATAAAGAATACTCGATTGTCTTGTGCAACAAAAAAATCAACAAAATCAAAATCTGTAACACTTTAATTTAGTAGTAATGTATGAGTTCTCTTGAATCTTGGTTACAAGATTAATGCCCACTTTGACAGAATTAAATCTCTAATTGTTATTACTTTTTTACCATGTTACCATTTTTTTGTGAGCATGTTACTATTTTTTTAGTGACCATGTTATTGTCTTTGTTGAGTATGTTATTATTGTTATTTTTTTAAATATTAATATTTTGTCGATGGAATCTGAAGTAAACTGCAATAGTAAATTGAAATTGTATTTTATGAAATGTAATGAATTAGAAATTTGAATATGAATGGTTTTTAGTAAATGCTGGTTTCTTATTTTTTGGATAAGGAAACATTGTAACTTGGAAGATTGTAGCTGGATTTAAAGGCCATTATAAAAAAGATGTATATGACTGATTATTGTGTCTATAAACGTGGTTTATAACATTCTTACAGAAAAGGGTTACAATAGTAAAATTGACAAAAATGAACTTAGAACCAAATAAGTTTCTTTGACAGACTTATCTCTAAATAAGTCCATATAGGGGGACCGGCCTCCAAATTTCTTGAGATTAATATACATAAAGAACACAATAAAATAAGATATCTTGCTTTTTAAATCTACTAAATAAGATAAAAAAAAAAAACAAATTGGCTTAAATTTAGAAGTAATTGGTCACAGACTTTGAGAAGTGATACTTGAATTATATGATACTCTCAGATAGATGATCAAAGCTTTGGATAAATTTTTGCGAATTTCAGGAAAAGTTTTGTACATCAATATAATAAAACATGTGATCCTCCCAACATGGACGAAATGCCTTACAATTTCATAATGTAACTAGAAACAATGTTTTTATTGTACTAGGATTCACCATTACAATTCTCATGTGTAAACCTCCAAAAATTTTGTTATAGGAAAAAAATTGATTAAAGAATTGCTTGGTCAAAATTCTCGTCATTCACATTTCAAGTTATTTGATATAGAATCTCTATATGAATCTTGGTGTACATGGTTTCTTGGCAACGTTTGTAGCAGCATAGGTACACAACACATGACAAGTACTGTTCAAACAAATAGGATCAATCAAGACAGTGAAAAAAAAGACCAAAGAGAAGCTACAATAAAGTAGCTAGATAACATATGCTTCATCAAGTTTCCTTCTCGCACATATACATTCCATTACACAATGAACTAATTCCTAACATTCTGCCACACTTAAATATGGATTCAAGTGACAGACTTCCTTTGTGTGCAAACTAGAAAGCACTTTGAACCAAGAACATCATTTGCTCAAAAAATGAAATAAAGTCCTTGGTAGTGTTTAATTCCTGGTATGAGAATGAGAATAAAAGTTAATACAAGAAGTCTAGAGAAGAAAAACATCAACTATACAAAAATTATTTCAAAGGGGCTCAAGCTCATATTTTGTCTTATTATTTTTTTTAATGTTCAAAACTCATAGAAAGTGTCGGAAAGTGGAACTCAAACCAAACGGCCGAGGAATTTTGAAAAATAAATATATGCTATCAAGACCTCCATTGGAAGGATTGAAAAAAAAATGTTTTTCACTTATGTTGGTATTTTAGAGTATTATAGATAGAATAGAGAATTAAAAGAGATGTGGGAAAATTTAAAAATTTAAATACATAATGATATAATTGTAATTTAGATATTTAAGTCTGGAAAGATAGTGTGATATTTAAAATTCTTTATAAAGATAAAATAATAAATCAAAAAAATTTCATTCAAAGTACTTTTATTAGTAATATAAATATAACTATAAATATAGATTAAAGTGCAACTAAGTTGACGAGAATTTTACAGTAAAGAGAAACATAGGAGATATGTGAAATGAATGCATGTGCAACATTTGTCGGTCTATTTGAATAAAATGCAATAAAATTGACAATTTGTCATTAAATAATTTTTTTGGGGAGTCCATGAAATTTAAAGACCATGTTCCATGAGTCACATCAATCCAATTAGTCACACATTAGATTAAATAATTAGGAATTTCAATTAGTGAGATATCAAAAAATGAAGTTAGTATTACTCATTTTTGGCATTGGAACAATATAATTAGATAAAAGTAAAATCAAGATCAGAATTACACAATATCGGGGAGTGCGTGGCTTAGTACGAGTATATAGAACCATTTTAAAGTTCATCACAATCAATACCACAAAATATTAAATAGACATCAGACCTCAACCCATAAGAGTTTCAACAAAGTAATTAACTCATTTTAATTCATCTTCTCATGGAGTGCTAGCCAACAACAAGGATGGCCTTATCTGAATATCTTTGAAAATTTAAAAAAATTATATTAAGTCAAATTCTAGGGACAAAGAGATTATACATATGTCCTTAGTAAGAAGTACAGTTCCCAAAATGACATATGTAAGAAGTACACATATGTCATTTCTTTTGAATTTCAAAAAAAAAAAATGAAATGTATTAAACTAATTAGAATCATAAATTAGTTGATTTTGGTCTGCAATATATCAAATTACTAAGGAGATCAGCATAGGTAGTGCATATTATGATAACTTAGGGAAATTATCCCATCAAAAAATCATCTGGAAAGGCATAGATATTTGAAAGGAAATTTTCAAGTTTTCATTATATATATATATATCAGATCAATCAGTATCGAATTTATATTGGGTTATGTATGTTTAGTGAATTCAGAACTCTACTACAAATGAGGAATAGAAAATTAATGGCAAATCCATTATATTTCATAGCAAAGCCTTTGGTGATTCATCTTACAAGTTTGTTTCTACTGCAATCTTAATTCATAATCAAGTTATTTTACTCTATGCGAAATTGAACCTTTAAAAGCATTGTTTTATTTAGACTTACATTTGTCTTCTTTCAAAATTAATCTCCAACTGAAGTTACCATTGTGAAAATTATTTAGAATTTGCTTTTAAAACTATAAGAAATAGCAATAATATTCTTTTAAATATCCTAATTGTCACAATTTTTTAAGATTTTAAGAAATTCCTAAAATTCTAGTTTCTCTAAATGTTATTTTGCCACCCAAGACATAACCCTCCCCAATCCCAACCATATCCCCCCCCCCCCTCTCAAAACCCAACTCCAATGGAAAAATGTAAAAACAAAAACAAAAAAAAAACAAAATTCATGGTTTCACTCCATATTTGAAATACATGAATGAACTAGTTATGCAATTAATTCACTTCAGTTAACAACCTATTGATGATAGTTAATTAAATATCCTAAATGTAAGTAACGTAAATCGTAGCAACATACGTGGATGATGAAATTGGCATAATGTGAGAAATCAATCACTGTGGATGACTGCTCGCAAATGAACCAACATCCAATAGAGCACTTACAACTTAATAAGTAGCTAATATTAGAGAATAAGAGAAAATGCTTATCACATATGTGAGATATTAAGACCAAGATTAGATCAAATGTTCAGTGAAACAAATAACTTATTAATTACTCAAAAATATCATTAGTTTAAAAAATTAGCACACACCAAATAAGATCCACCAATATAATGTCACATCTAACCAAAATCTAGAGAGAGGCATAGAGATCCACACCACTAATTTTTGTTGCATTTTGATTTCATGCCATTATTATTTGAAAACCTCATCATCTATAAAGGAATAAAAGAGAAAAGGAAAAGAAAAAGAAAAAGAAAAAACAAGCTGAGCATACTATTCTTAATCGGTTAATTTCAACAAAAACTAGATTGATCAAATGAGTTTTGGCCATAAATTTTAATATTGTATTCTAAACAATTTATTTTTGTTGAAAAATAGCGCACTATAATCCGATGATTAAAAAATTCTTTTATTTTTTTCCACATTAATTTGGTTCAGTGAAAACATTCATATGGTAGGTCATAGTATTCTAGTACTTAAGAGAAAAGCAATGCTCAATGGAGCAGAGCCGAATCCGAGAAAGTTTTTATTTTAGATAGTGTTTTAGAGAAATGTGGAAGAAACTGTATATGCTATTTAGTTTTCTCTTATTTTTTGCCAAATTATTGATTTTTTTGCTCAATCCACAAAGAAATAAGGTCATGAAATTGATGAATATAAAACAAACCTGATTGCTTGATTTTTGTTGCTTCATTTCACTAAAAGATGATGGAAGGGATGTGTTGGGAGTCTGTCAAAATCTTCTCCTTCTTTCCCGTCTACAATTCGAATCTTTTCCGTGAATTCATTGGGCATATTCCCAATTGTCAACACTTGGAGATTAGTGACGAACTTCAGTCCCTCCGGAAGCCTCTGCAATCTGGCGCAAGAAAAGATTGTCAAAGTAGAAAGATTGGGCATGGCTCCTTTATCCATCCTCCACTTTTGTAAATTGCTTAAATTAATCAGTACAAGCCTTTTGAGTTGTGGAAAGCCCTTAGCAGAGCAGACAATTTCCTCCCCAGCAAAGATGTCTGTCACCAACTCAAGCAAGTTGAAGTTAGGAAGCTTTTCCAACGTTGCCATAGGGTCTTCTTCAAGTTCAGATCTATACAAAGATAGTTGGGTAACACTTGAAGACAAATGGGTGTGCTCAGGTAACTTACCTATTGTCCCTTTTATAAGCAACTTATGAAGTTCAGGACATCCCAACAATTGGGTTAGCAGAGTTAACTCGTCTTCAGAACAAAATTTACATTCAATTTCGAGGGATAAGTTTCGAAGGTGGGGTGGGTGATGTTTCCTAAATATTTAGAACATTTACCTTCCATAATAATAGGATATCGGCAATCCTTAAATCAAATGCTTTTTGCAAGTGTTTTAAGTTGCCTAAAGATGATGGGTAATCAATGAAAGAAGACCCTCTCAAACTCAGGTACCGCAAATGGATTAGATTACCTATTCCTTTTCATGACTTCCAATGATCAATGATCATGCAGGGTGCTTCAATAACTTTAAGATTTGAACTAGGTGTCAATCCTTCAATGGCTAAAACTCTGAGCATCTTGAAGTTGTTAAATGAGGATTTCATCATCGGTGAGATACGTCCATCATACTCATTTGATATAAACACCAAAACTGACCGGAGGTGTTGGGCTGTTTTCTTTTTAGGGGGGAACATATGGGCTTAAATCTGCCCCACCCAAATAAATGGCATGCCTACGAGTATTATTGGTTGAAGCAGAGGATTCCACTGGCTCGTGATCATATAATCAATGACCTTGAGGAAATTATCCTCTTTTCCCTTGGACGAGCATAGGTCCCGCATGAGATCATGAAGGCGACAAGATCTAAACCTTCTAATGGATAACTCCTCCCCTACTCGCACTTGAACTATGCACCTCTGTGCTAATTCACCAAAGTAACGTTATGCTATATCCATCATTGTTTCAGCTTTTGATTTGTCATCTGACAACACTATACCTTCAGCCATTCACAATTGGTATAATCTCTCAACCTCTATCTCAGAATCTTCCTCGAAATTGCCCAAATAAAGACTCACTCAAGGCCTCTTTTGTGGCCAAAAGTCCTCCAAGAACAACCACAGCTAATGGAAGACCCCCACAATGTTTAACCATTTTCCTCCCTAACTCCATTTTTTGAACATAACTCAGGTCTGCAAAACAACAAATAAAATAAAATAAAATTTCTTAAGTGGCAGAAATTATGCACAAGATTGCTGAGAAACTTTTGATTGCCTCTCGAGTATGTAGGGTTTTTCTTTGGCCGTGGAAACAAGCAAATTAATATTAAAAAAAAAAAACTTTGTCTGTCTTTTGAGAATATACATAGAACTTTTTATATTTATAGGTAGATAAATGAAGCACATACTTTCACTTGCTCACTTAATTAAAAGGTGAGATAATTGAATAGTTTTTTTAGCACGGTACTTTCACTATATCTATATATATATATATATATATAAAATAAAACAAAATTTGAATTCTGAAGACAAAGAGAGGTTCAGATCGTTTTACGACAAAATATAAACAAATTCAATGGACAAAGTAATCTCAATATAAAAAACGATTAATACCATTTCAAAAATTTTAATTAAACGATCTACTAAATTTTGTATTCCTGCCTCACAAAACTTGCTAAATCACGCCTCTCTCTCTCTCCCAATCTGACACGTCTCTATCCCTGCCTTCCAAATGCATCCCCAAATTTTCTGGACTCACCAATTCAGCGATCTCTTCTTTCCTTATCAGAATGTGGGCTCTGTGATTTCCTTTCATACCCAAAAGGAATCTAACGCCTGAAATCGGGCAGGAATCAATTCGTCATTCCGTGCTCTTTTGAGTTATCTGAGGATTGTTCAGTCCAGTACCGATTCAAGCCATGATCAGGTATGAGTTTTGAATGGGTTTTTCGTCACTATGTTTGACTTTGAGGGGAAGGTTTCAACTTGGACCATTTGTACGTTGGTGACGAACTCGATAAATCCAATTTTACAACAATTTAGCGGAACAAAAATGGTAAGACTATATGTTCGTGTGCGGGCTCGATCCTGCACGATATATAAAATATTGGGAACAGATCTCTCCCCTGGTGAACTTTGGGTGAGCCGGTTGAGTAGCCAAACACGCTGCTTGAAACAGCCTACAAGGTACGGTGGCAACCGAAAACGGCAAAGGGAGATCCTGGGAAAGGAGGAACGATCCTGTACGTGTGAAAGGTATTTCCTGGAGCAAAGGAGAACAAGTTAGAAGGGCGCCGGAGTGTTTTCCGGCGTATCCCCTCCGACGGTCTAGTCAGTCTTTGAATGAGAGAGAGGAAGGAGAAAACACTGAGAAGGATATTTCGTAGTTGAGAGTTTGAGATTGCATACCAGCTTTGTCTTTTGGGAGGGGTATTTATACCTTAGAAGATCATGATTGCTGTCAGTGTGGTCAGTAGGTGATCATCAGGCACAGGTAGCGTGTGTAATCATTTGATGAGGAATGTCTTCTCTAATTGACTGCTCGGGGTCCCGAGCAATCAATGGTGAGTTGTCGGGACGCCGACGGTACAATATGCTCCTTTCGAGAAGGATGCAATAAATGCTCTGTAATAAGAGCATTTATTGCCTTTCATATCCGAACCTTACCGCATTAAATGCGGTCTCGTCAACAGAAGGGTGCAATTAATTGTTTGCTTTCCCAAGTCGCGTGCCAGCAGCGGCATGCGGTTTGTCTGCTTCGGATGTGACATTATTTGCCACGCGTCCATCCCTTATTGGCTGTTACGTCGGTATTCCAGCACGTTCTGACATTACTTGTGTAAGAAGAGGTCATGATGAATAGTCCATACTGGCATAGGCTGATGTCCAGTTTGTCAGTAGCTTTATCCGGGAGTAGAGGAAGCGTCCAGGATGGAGTGACCCTCGGCGCCGAGGAAAGGCTCACCTCGGGAACCAAGGGGTGGTGTGTTCCCGAGGTACATGGTGACCGAGGACACATGTCGTTGTATAATGTACCGAATATGTGATCCTATATGAGAGGTACCTCGGGGGAGAGGACGCTTTTGCCGATGGTGCTTGAACCCGAGCAACATTGTTCCAGAAACCCCCGAGGACACGTGTCTTCATCATAGGCTTTTCAGAAGAGTCCCATCAACTGCCCCCCCCAGCCTTCGATCTTCTGACGCCGAGGACACGCGTTGTCAGGAGACGAAGGGTTTTTCAACTGCCATCCGTCCTTCATTATGGCCTCGAGCAGCTTTCCCCGTCTTGGGATGTCGTGCGCATTAAATGCGCCGTTTTGGTTCTCCCGCCCAATGATGACAGTTTTCCCCCCTATATAAAGGGGGTTCTTCTCCGGTTTCCATTGTTTTGCCATTCCGATCTCTGACCCAGAATACGCCTTTTCTGATCTGCTCGCCGGAGTTTCTGTTTCCTCAGCCATCATCGACAGCATCTTCTCTTAAAATCACAGTCAGTAAACCCATTGTTGACTCCTGGTCCTTCCGGTGCGAGTCGTTTTCAAAGTTTTTCCTGAAAAACTCCGTTTCCGACGTCTTCTGGTGAGTTTCACAACCTTCTTCTTTATCGTCCTCCTGGCCTTCTTGTTTTCCGATTTGAACGGTGGTGTCATCCGGTCGGTACGTCTTGATTTAAACCCTCGGGGAACTTCCTCAGGTTTTCAAGAGAGAACATCTTTTCTTCCCTCTCTTTTAGAGATGCCTCGTCGTCGCCCTGTTCCCGAGAATCCATCGGCTGGTCCCTCGGGGTCAGGGAAATACAAGGTGACAGGCGAGGCACAGATCGATAGGTTCAGGGCGAAGTATGGCATCCCCCCGAGCGTGGACGTAGTGGGCTTTAACCCTTTGTTGAACTCTCCTACCTTCGGGGCCGCGGATGCCATGCCTTTCTATACCAAGGCCATCATAGAGGGTGGCATTAGGTTTCCTTTACCCCCCCTGCTTCTTCAGTTCCTGTCTCGCTTCCGTCTCTTCCCCGGGCAATGCTGCCTCAACGTCTTTCGGATAATTATGGGGGTCCTAGAGCTCAATAGGCGCCTCGGGGTGAATATTGGGCTCAACGATCTCCTTTTCTGTTACTCCCTCCTAAGAGTCATGCCCCACCAACATTTCTACCTCAAAGCCAGGGACCCCTCTATGTACCTTGTAACCCATCTTCCTGACTCGGACAAGGGGTACAAGGACGACATCTTGATCTTCAAGGGATGTTGGGAGAGGGGTGTTGGTCCCGAGTACAATGACCTATTTTGCCCTCGGGAATGGAGAACGACAAGTACGTCGGTTCCTTTGGGTCTTTTTATTTGTTTCTTGGGACTTCTCATGTTTATGAGAATCTTTTTTGTTGTGCAGATATTCCTTCTCGGGAAACAGCTCCACCCCCTCGGTCGCTGGTCAATTTTGCCGACTTAATAACGGTTTGGAGTTTCACGGGCGCCGACGGATTTGGCCGAGCTGCCCATAATTTGCTGCACTATACCCCGGTATAAGAAGTTCTCACAGCTCCCTCAACCTTTCGAGCCTTCACAGTGGTCAGAGCTCTTTGATCAGGCGGCGAGGTTAGAGGTCGAGCAGAACTTGGAGGAAGACCCGGATCGGGCTTCAGAGGGAGAGGTAGAAGGAGTTGCTGAGGTCGGGGTCAGAGAGGACGTTGCTCCTTCGGACGCCGAGGTGGGGACTTCGGGAGGCGACCTGTGGCCGGATTTTCAAATTCTCCAATCTCTGGACGCCGAAGACGCTCTCGAGGAAGCGATGTCCAACACCCCACACATCATTTGGGGTTTCTTAGGCAGAGGCAATCCCTCGCAGCCGGGAGAGGCCGAGGGCGACCGGCGGTACTCCGGCAGGAACCAGTTCCGCCATTCTTCGAGGGCTCCCGGTCAGGGTCAGGTGCGAGACCGGGATCCTCAGGTGGAAGAAGAGAGGAGGGTAAAACATCGGCATGACGGCCTCAGCCGGGGACCCAGGGCATCTCCCGCTCACCTCAAAGCGGGAGGGATCGTGGGTTACCGCCTGCTCCCCCACAACAGCAACAACCACAGCAGCCCCGACAACAGCAAAGCAGCAGCAGCAGCAGCAGCAGCAACAGCAACAGCAGACCCCTCCTCCCGTTTCCTCGTCTCGGGGGGAGGCCGCAGAGTGGAATCCTCGAGCCACTGATCACATGAACAGAGTGATCAGGGCCGATGATTCTATTCTGTCGGATCCTCCCATGTCGCTAATGCAGTGAGTGAGACACTGCATTTCGAGGCCGACATGGAGGCTCATAGGGGGCGATCACCAACGTGTTGTTTCGCTCCATGATCCGAGAATTCCCTGGTGGTGAGTTTATTCCTGTTTTGATCCTTTCACTCTTGTTTTCTATTTTTGTGTTTTTACACTCTTTTCCTTCCTTCACAGGCTACCCACAGATTTCTATCATTGCTGGCCGGTACTACGCGTCCAATGATCTTCAGAGGGCCAAGGATCAGAAGGCAGAAGCGGAAGCTGCCCTTGCTCGGGCAACGGAGATGTTGCTGCCAGGATTCCACCCTGGTGGGGCAGGCT